>JAJEJO010005382.1:327739-374219 GCA_020662805.1 Glaucomys volans | reverse complement strand
GCAACTCAGTGAGACCCTGTCTCTAAATAAAATACAAAATAGGGCTGGGGATGTGGCTCAGTGCCCCTGAGTTCAATCCCCGGTTCCAAGAAAAAAAAAAAACCCAAGAGTCTTCATAAACACAGTGCTGAGAGCTGAAAGATGGAACCTGGGTGGGCCTCATAGGTCACCAGGGTTTTGAAATAATTACATAC
The DNA here is from genome assembly GCA_020662805.1 of Glaucomys volans. Classification (NCBI taxonomy): domain Eukaryota; kingdom Metazoa; phylum Chordata; class Mammalia; order Rodentia; family Sciuridae; genus Glaucomys; species Glaucomys volans. Next base: position 374,025 of record JAJEJO010005382.1, on the reverse strand, counting down.
AAATCTGCAAGAACCATTAAGGTTACAAGAATGAAGGATGACTACTGGCCCAACCATGTGGTTAAAATGTCACTTGATGCCTCTGAACTCAGAGTAACCTCTAAGTTGTTGAATTTCAGAGGGGTAGCTAAAATCAATGCCCTAAAGAAAGACATTTTAGATAATACATGCTGAGAACATCAGTACTGGCTTCTGTCTAGCACATGAAGGAGAGCCTAGTGTCCCTGTGCAGCTCTGGGGCTCACCCACCACATCAAGAGCCCAGGTGATGGTAATGTCTGGACTCAAACCCAGCTGTTCTAGCAACAATGGGGTTAGGTGCATGACCTCCACTACCAGGTTTCCTAACCTGGGATAAGCCAAAGAAAATGGATTGTGGGTTGTTAAAGTCCCTATTCCCTCTGCAGGCTCCCCAACCCTTCTGTACACTAATGAATATTCAAAATATCCTTATCTCCCAAGAGATGTTAGCCTGCCAGCCCCCATTTGCAATTCCTAAATTTTAAAAATTCAAGGTGGGTTTCATGTTGCACAACTATAGTCATAGCTACTCAGGAACCTGAGGCAGGAGGAACACAAGTTTGAAGCCAACCTAGGAAACTCGGCAAGACCCTATCCCAAAATAAAATCAAGAGGGCTAGTTCAGTAGTATAGGGCTTGTCTAGCATGTGAGGCCCTATGTTCAATCCCCAGTATTGCAAAAAAAAAAGAAAAAACGGATCAGAAGACCAAGATTTTCTGCACTATCCATGGAGGCAAAACCATCCTGAACTCACCAATGCTGTCCAGGTGGTATCTACAGAATGCTGGTGTGCTGACCTGGCGTGCAGTCCCAAACCCACTGCTAGGGTATGTAGATCCAGAGTTCTGATTTCCCAGACATAACAGACCACAACTTTGGAGGACCAAAATAATACCCATGTCCTTCTACTCTCAGCTGCTTTCCTATTGTCTGCTCTGTTCATCATCTTTCCTGAAGGCAGCGTCACCATGGTCATTATCAGCAACACTTACCAACCTCAGGTGTGCTCTGTGAATGCATAGTCCTGGTATGTTCCAGCCCTTCTGGGGTGTGCCCTGCAAGCATGTGGGCCCAGCATATTCCTGCCCTTCTGGGATATGCCCTGTGAGCATGCAGGCCCAGTGTTCCAGCCCAGTGCTCTAGCCCTTCTGTCCAAAAGGTAATTGTCCAGAGAGAAAAAAAAAAGGCACAAGGGACTTGCCTAGAATTGTACTCTTTTCTCAGACTGGTCAATGTTCCACCAAGTCCCTTAATACTTCGAGTTCCCAGCCTGTTAGCAGGTGAACATCCTATTTAGTGATTCAAATATCTGTGTACTCACCACCAGATTCCAGAGCAAAGTCCACCATCCCGGTCTTATCTTGGGAATATAGCTTCAAAGCGTTGTTCACAAGGACACGCACTTGCTGGACAGGCAAGGGAAGCCCAAACACCAGTGTGGGAGAGAAAAGTCACTTTCAGTGATGTGAACAAAGACCAGAGGTTCAGTACTCTGGGGTGACGGGCAGGTGATGCTCCAGTCCTGCACTTCAAGGTCATGTCGTTGGAAGGGCAGAAGAGCCAGACCCTCTTAAGTAGGGCTCAGACATCATAGGTCTCTGAACCAGAAACCTCCCCAGGGTGCCATCAAGGGGAACAAAGCAGGGATTAGATTTCAGAGCTATTAACATGGGAATCTGGGAAATCTGTGTATGACTGAAAACTCTAATTCTCAGAAAGTACCCCACAACACTTGGATGGGCAGATGTGATCTCTGGGATATTTGGCATGAAAGGTTTCAGTGTATAAAGTGCTTTGGGGAGCAGCTGGATGTGATAATGGCTACAGCATGCCTTTGGAGGCTCTGATATTGCCCCTGCACCTCTGCATCCCCTCACTGGACCTGACATGGCCCTGGAGACCATTCTCAGGATGAGACTTCATAGACCGCCTACATGACACCCAGACATTCAGTCTCATGACATATGCAGGCTGAACCCTGTCACCCTGCTCACCTCCTCTGTGATTCCAGAGACACCAGCCTCACTCATGGCAGATACTACAGCCTCAGATGTTGGGGCCTGTCCTGTCACTGTAATGTGGTGGGTGATGTTCTTCAGCACCTGCAGCTCCAGGTCTCGCAACAAAACCTGCAGGTCATCCTTGCTCACAAACTGAGAAGAAAATCTCTGCAGCAGCCACTCGAGGGAGCCACCTTGCTGGTCCTCAGAAAATAGGAGCTTGATGGTTTCTCTGACCTGCGCATCCACCTGGCAGTCATTAGTAAATATATGGTGAATTTACTGTTTTAACTAAACCACATCAACACAGATGCCTCAAAAGTATCGTATACCTTTCTAAAGTATAGAATCTAAATGTGACACAATTTTTTCCCTTCATATTAAATTTAAAGCCCCTTCTAAAAATGCTAAAATACTTTCTTTTTGGGGGTCCAGGGATTGAACCCAGGAGTGAGCTATATCTCAGCCCTTTATTTATTTTTATTTTGAGACATGGTCTTGCTAAATTGTTCAGGCTGGCCGCAAACTTGGCATCCTCCTGCCTCAGCCTCCTAAGTCACTGGGATTATAGGTGTGTGCCATTGCACCCAGCTAACACTTAAATGAGAATAGGAATTGAGGATTGTGTTAATGCGGAACTAAAGAAAGAGGGTAGAGTCCTCATTCAGTCACTGTCTGCCCTCAAAAAGCCTCTGCCAGCAGCCTCATGGGTGAGGCACCAAGGTGAATGACAGAGCTCCTCATCTTCAACACACTGGGCCTGGTTGAAAAAACCAGGTCAAGCCAGGCACAGTGGCGCATACCTTAATCCCAGCAGTTCAGGAGGCTGAGGCGGGAGGATCACAAGTTCAAAGCCAGCCTCAGCAAGTTAGTGAGGCCCTAAGCATTTGAGATCCTGTCTCAAAAAATAAAAAGGGCTGGGGATGTCGCTCAATGCCCCTGGTACCAAAAACAACAAACAAACAAACAAAATGTCAATATAAAACTTAGAAAGTAATATCATGAATGCTGTCTTCTCTTCTTGTTTTCTAAGGAGCAGAGTAAGGGCAGCTGCACAAAACATACCTGTTCATCTTCATTTTATTTTATTTTTGTACCAGGGATTGGACCCAGAGGCGTTTAACCACTGAGTCACATCCCCAGTCCTTTTTTAATTTAATTTTTTATTTTGAGACAACATGGTCTAAGTTGCTGAGGCTGGCTTTGAACTTGCAATCTCCTGCCTCAGTCTCCTGAGCTTCTAGGATTACAGGTGTACCAAGGCTGTCTTCATCAACAAAATGTACCCCACTGCACCCAGCAACATACCTCTTCTTTTACAATGCCTGCAGGCCTGCCTCATTCCTCTGCTTCCTCTGCTCCTGTCTGGCACCCCATGAATGGCTGCACCATGTACTATACTCCCCTGCGCTGCCCTCTCCAGTACTACCCTGAGTCTTGCCCACTCCACTTTCACAAATTCTGCTCTGCCTCTCTTTCTGCAGAGTGTGGGTACCAGTTTCAAACAGTATTTATATTTATCATTGGTTAACAACATAAAATTCACCCCAAAAGCTGTATACATGCACAACCAACCCAGCTTCAATAATGCTTTAGAGGTGGCCACTGTCCACGTGTGGCTGGAGGTAGCTGTGTACTTTTACTTGCTCATTAGCCATGAGCCAGCACCCTGCCTACATGCTCTGCCCTCTCCACTGTTTTTTCTACCAGTTATGAGAGCTTTCTGCAGAGACAACTTAACCACTCCTGTCACAAGTAACTCTCTGATCATCTGGGACTTCTGAGGACTTTTATCAGTCAGATGTTTGCTTTCATTCCCAGCAGCCATAAGCATCTGGATGTTCTCTGCCCAAGGACAGGTGGGCCTGAAGTCACATCCACAACACCACCTGTGTTCACAGGTAGCTGAGTGCTGTGGTGAGATGATGCACAAATACAACACACATCAGCACATGGTTGAGTGAACAAAAGGACATATGGGAAGTCACATACCACATTCTTATGTTACATTACTAGAATGGAGGAAATTCAAGGAGCCATGAATTTGTTACTTCACAAGACAAACAAAAGAACTTAAAAATAGTGAAAGGAGTTTTTTTTGTTTTGTTTTGTTTTGTTTTTGCAGTGCTGCGGATTGAACCCAGGGCCTTGTGCTTGTGAGGCAAGCCCTCTACCAACTGAGCTATATCCTCAGCTCTGTGAAAGAAGTTTTTAAAGGAAGTCAAAATTAAACACCTTGATAAGCCGGGCGCGGTGGCGCACACCTGTAATCCCAGCACTTGGGAGGCTGAGGCCTCTTGAGTTCAAAGCCAGCCTCAGCAACTTAGTGAGGCCCTAAGCAACTCAGTGAGACCCTGTCTCTAAATAAAATACAAAATAGGGCTGGGGATGTGGCTCAGAGGTGGAGTGCCCCTGAGTTCAATCCCTGGTTACCAAACAAAACAAAACAAAACACCTTGATAAACAGGTCATGGCTTTCTTCTACTTTGTTACAAAGCAAAATGCTGGAACCCAGAAGTCTGTCTATTCCTAGAATTGCCCTTACCTCCTCACAGCTGGCCTTCTGATGCTGCCAGTCTGACAGTTGTGTTCTCAGCAGGCCCAGATCCAGCTCCAGGCGCTGAATACGGGGCAGCAGGGGCTGCTCCTCAGCTCCACTGTAAACCAGCAACCAGGAAGGAGAAGCGAGTCAGGACCCAGACACACTCAGGAGGATCCCGCACCACCCTGGCCCAGTAGGATAGTCAAGAGATAAGCAATACGGTGGTCCAAATCAGAATTACAGAGAATTTCTTTTCTGCATCAATTTATGTATGCATATTCCAATGTACACATAATACCTACCAGAATGCAATTAGCAATGATTATGCGCTCATGAGGAAAAAGATCTTTCTGAAAACTGCTCAGTACTGAAAAACTAATTCCTTAAAATTATAAATAAGACTTCAGAGACAAAATTTATAATAGTTATTATTATAAACTGAATCTAAATTTTCAAGCTAATAGAATTAACAACTGTACTAAAAACAAATGGCTTGAGACTTTGATAATTCCACTTTACAGAGGTAATATAATTACAACATAGTACTTTATAATAGTTGCTGAGATGTTAATAATTCCTATCTTGAAACCATACTCTTCCAGAAAAACACTTTGAAATCTGCATCCTGGCATATCAACACCACTTCTCACTGAAATCAAAGCTGCAGGGTAAGTGCATCTAGCACTCACATTCCCTCACAGGGCACAGAACTGCAGGAATGCAGAGGAGTAGATATGGGTCAAGCATGCAAGCCACCCTCTCATCAGCTAAAGCCCTCCACACAGTTACAGGAACAACAGGATGGCAAAGGTTGTCACATGCAGACCCAAGAGGGGCAGAGAGCTGGCTGTGTGGAGAGGACTAGGGGCACGTGTGAGAAGATGCAGTTCTTGGAACATCAAAGAAAGGAACATGCACTCTGAGGGTCTCAGGCAAACTGAAACGTGTAGGAGAAAGCAAGTTGGTGATGGGAACAAGCACCAGACCCCTGAGAACAGCTGGGGGCCAAGACTGTGTAGACCGTTGGGAAATGGCCCAAGGGCCATCAAGTTTTAGAGACTGCAGCTGTGAGAAGGCCCTGACAATGTGGGCAGATTCCAGTATGTGAAGGGTTGCCCAGCAGGCAGGTGTCCTGCCCACCTGAGGGCTATGAGCAGCAGGGACAGTAACTGCTCACTGAGACACTAACGGTGCCAGTGGAGGCCTCATCCATCCCTTTGACATGAGTTCCAACCCAGGCCCCTTGATCTACTCCCTGAGGGTGGCCCTCTGAGGACACCATGTTGAGGTTTCTGGGGTAAAGCTGAGGCCCTGTCCATGCTATGTAGGGAGGCGATGTCACAAACTCCTCAGGGCTCTTTGACCTCCCATGGCCCCAAAAGGGCACCCAGAAAGACACACAGGCCAGTGACTTCATGTGAGATGCAAGTGGATACATCAGAACACCACTGTCAATGACTACTGTCATCTAGCAATTAGAAAGAGAAACACAAGGGACAAGCTATAGAACCATTGACAATTGTCCTACCTAATTGTTCGCAGCTTGATTTGTTCTAATTCCTTCTGGATGGCCTGAAAAGTATGAGAAACAATCTGTTTCAACACATATCACATACAAACTTCATAAAATTATTACCTGATTAACTTAAAGTTATGTTTATCTGGAATTTTGCGGACCCTGGCCTTAATTTAAAGCCAAGATCTACCTGTTGAAGAAGAATACTTATTTCATTTTTCAAAGTAAATTTTAAAAGACAATGTATTCACAGAAGTGTGCAAATCACATGGAAACAGCCTGGTGAACCTTTCAAACATGCAGCCCTAGAACTGGCAACCAGGTTGAGTGAAGAATGCTGCCAAAATGGAAGGTTAAGGAAAGGGCAGTTGCACCTGAGGATGTGACTTCACATGGGCTGTACAGAGGCATTCAGATCACAGCACATGCCAGGCAACCAGCAGCCTGTATTCCACGCTGATCAGAGGTGGTGTTCAGGCTACCCCAAGGGACAAGTGCTTGCAGCACCTGGCAAGGTGAGTCCCTCACCCTACTGAACTTGCCTGGCTCTCTCAGTGACAGGATCTGGTCTCAAGAACCCCACAGGGCTGTATTCCACTGACCCTCAGATAATATGTGTTGCAGCAAACACAAGTATCTATAATGCCAGGTCTTGGGCTAAGCCCTAGAGATGCCAAGAATTTGACTTTGAGCACCCAAAATCTCCACATCGCAGACTTGTGCAAAAATCCCTGGCTTTGCTTGCATCACACAGTGACTGATTTCCCATCCAAAATTAATTGTGCCCACCAATTCAGGTTTTCATTCTCCCTCCAGACAAGGAGACCTTACCAAAGCTGCATGGTACCAGAAGAGCAGGGATAATTAGATGTGTAGCCAGAACCAATGGCCTCCTCTTACCCACAGCCTGGCTCCATCCCCAAGAGTCACCAGGAACCAGGAATCCTGGTCAAGCACTCCAGCAATAAAGTGGCGGCCGCAGGAAAAGGACAGTCAGAAACAAATGTTCTCGTTTTATAAAAGACCATGACAAATACCCTACAGGAAGCACATTTGTGGCTGGGGGACTTTTGAAAACATTAGTGGAAGTTGGTTTTTCTTTTATTAAGAAAGCTACTTTGGGACTGGAGTTGTGGCTCAGTGGTAGAGTGCTTGCCTAGCATGTATGAGGCATTGGGTTCAATTCTCAGCACCACATATAAATAAATGAATAAAAGTAAAGGTCTATCAACATCTGAAAAATATTTTTTAAAAAAGAAAGCCACTTTGTTAGAAGTTAAAATTATAAGGTCAAGAATAAATACCTCAGATGTTTCTCTCAGTTTTCCAAGAATATCTTCCAAGCTTGAGAGACGTACTTCATGATCATGGTAGAAAGTCATGATGTCAGTCTGAGAAAGAAAAATGAATGAACAATTTTAAAGTTAAGCAATAAATAAAAGTTAGCCAGTGAGGCTAAGTCACTTCAACCAGATTATAAGGAAGTGAGAGGCTCTGGGGTCACTGTGTGGCTCAAGACCTGGGAGAGGCATCATCTGATGACATCCTCTACCTGACTCAAGATCTCTAGCCTAAGCCCAACTGCACAGATGCTCTTCTGGTGATATAGAGTGTTAATGAAGACCAGAAGACACCTGATGCAGAAAACAAATCAATGGTACTCATTTAGCAAAGCTCACTAGACACCACAATGTTTAATGGTTCAAAGTAAAGTAACTCCAAACAAAAGATTCATGATACACTTGCTTCCCTTTGATCATCTCACTTTCATATAAAACTTGCAACATATTCACACTTATTAGGAACAACCCATTAGAGTGTCCCCCATAGCACCATCTGGAAGAATTCTCACCAGGTGACTAAAGGAACCTAAGAAGGTGACCAGGCTAGTGGCTTTTCAGGCTCTGTGAGGCATGTGATAAACAAAAGCATCAAAAAGCAAAGAACTAAGTTTTCTGAATATTTGCTAATTGCTGAAAAAAGTAGTTTTTGTCCACCAGCATCTTTGGCAACTCTTCGGAATGTGAAATGATTTGAGATGACAGGACACTCCCTGAGAAGGTACAGACACAGCACTGAGCCACAGGAAAAAGGGCAGTGACAACAGAGAGCAGCTAACAGAAGCACCATGCATTAAGAATGACCATGGCCTAGACCACAAGACAGAAATGGAGGAAGGAAAACAACCAAAGTGATAGACTCTAAGCATAAATGGGACAAACCAGAGCAAAGGGATAAAGGCAAGCTAAAGCGATGATCCCAGGTATAGACACACACAAAGCCTGGCCCCAACTTGGTTCTCAGCGTCTCCTGAGATGCTGTCCACAGATCTGTGAGCCAGGATGAACCATCCTATGGCTGAGCTGTACAAGACAGCAGCCACCAGTCATGTATGGCCACTGAGCACAGAAGCCAGTGCACCTGAGAAAATACATCTGTAAAATTTTACTTAGGATTAACTTAAATTTACATGGCTACATGCAGCTAGTGGCATGCTGTATCAGATGGTACAAACATGAGGTAAATGCATGCAGTGGCCCAGGAAAAGCTTGAACTGCACCCATGAGCTGGCACCAGGATCGCTATCGGGATCGTACCCGTGGACTGGGGACGACATGAGAAGAATGGGCTAACTCTGTATGGGTATCCAATATAAAAACAAGTCCCAAATCCATACAATTTAGTTTATGAAACACCAGATAAACTGATTTTCATTTGTTTTTTCTGGCAGGGGGCTTTGGTACTAGGGATTGCACCCAGAGGCACTGAACAACTGAGCAACATTGCCAGCCCTTTTTATTTTTTATTTTGAGACAGGGGTCTTTCTAAGATGCTTAGGGCCTCACTGAGTTCCTGAGGCTGGCCCTGAACTTGTGGTCCTCCCACTTCAGCTTTCCAAGTTGCTGGGATAACAGGCATGCACCACTGTGCCTGGCTGCTTGGGGTTCTTTGAGCAATTATCAACTGTTTCTTCACAGGAAAGGGCAACTCTGTAACCAAAGGTCACCAGACCACTTTGAGTCATTCTGTTGCCTGAATGCCTTGGGCTGCCCTATCTGGCAGTGCTGCTGAACACCAAAGATCTCTCTGGGGAGTCACTGCCAAGCAACTGCATGCCCACAGGGGCTGCACTCAGTCATCTGTGTGTACCAAGAGGATTCTGCTGCTGGCTCTTCACCAGCATCTGTTTCTGAGCTGAGCTAGTCTCACTCTTTCTACAAGTTTTACCACATCTACAAAGAAGCAGCAAAATTCAGATTTTTGCTTTTCTTTCTCCCTTCTGTCTACAAAGCTTGAAAATGGCCAACAGGAACAGAACAATACTATGCCAAATGGATCTTACTGAAATCTTCTCAATTTATGGTTGAGAAACTAAAAATAAGCAAATAGGGAGGAACCAAGTGTGACACCAAGGTATTCTTTGAGTTGATACAAAAATTCCAGGAATGGCATTCTGGGGCTATTTGGAGAAGGCAGGAACACTTTGGGGGCCTAAGGACCCCTTGGAGTCAGCACATCACAACATGACTCAGCAAATCATGCCAAATGTCAAATGTTGGAGTTGAGAAATATTTATTTATTCACAGATATTCTTTATAGCTCCTACCAGGTGTGAGAAGGCAGTGACAAAAGCTAACACTATTCAAGGTAAAGGCTAAGATGGCAGAACCCAGACCTGAAGCAAGTCACATACTGGGAACATTCTAGGGTTAGTGACATCCAGCCTGAGGTAGGAGCTATCCAGAAAAGTCAGGCCTGTTTCAGATAGTCTTCCAGCCCAGAGAAGGGAGATAGCTCAGAGAAGGGAGACTGAGGGAAAAAGCTACACTCAGCAGGTGACAAGGTGTCCACAGCACATACAGCTCAGGGCATGCAGCATGGCCAGAGGGTTGAACAGGGGAGCCCTGAACTGAGGAGCACTGAGAGAGGTCATTCCTGGGCTTTGGACAGCAGGAAAGGGAGTGGCTCCCAGCTGACATCAGAGTGTGAAGGGAAGTATGTGGGTTTAGACAAACTGTAACCCATTAAATCATTTTGGAACATAGAAGATAATTACTAGATCTAAGGAGATGAACTGACACATCTTTCTGTGAGAGTGGCAAGCCACATCTCATCTGCCACAGTCCTGTGGTTCCACATGGAAGAGCACCGACTCTTGGCTATCTACTTATAGTCTGGAGAAGCATTCATTCAGCTCACCTACCTCAACTTTTAAACTAGTGGCGAGAGGGAATTACAAATCAAACTAGTGATAGTAGAGCAAGTAAAAGTGTGAACAAGATTTCTTTTTATTATCTTCAGTATGTTTGCAAAAGCTAACACGTGGGCTGGGGTAATTCATAGGACAGGAAGCCAAGTTTCTTCCAAGAACTTCTAGGTCTTACCTCAGTGCCTGGCAGCTCAGCAATGCCCATCTCTTGCAGATGCTGTCCGACTGTGTTCTTAACCCAGGACGACAGCCCTTCCCTGCCGTCATCCATCTGGTCCACCCGCACCTGCAGCTTCTGAAGCAAGACTGTCAGCTCTCTGAGCTTCTGGTCATGGTTGTGACACTGTGTAGATAGAGAGGCCACCTGCTGCCCCATGTCACTCTCCTGATGCCACTGGGAAGACCTGTGGTCAGCCTGAGACAAAAATCAGGCATTCTTAGTCAAAACACTGAGGGCCATTGTAGCAGGATGCCAACTATAGGGCATCCACACAGGAGGGAGACGCGCCAAGCCTTGATTGCTGGCAACTACCCTCACATGATAACTATAAGACACCATTTCCTTCTTCATACTGTATTCCATACAAGTAACAGCAGGTATTCTTCAATTGATTATGAGATTATTTAAAGACACATTATCTGGCTATTTCAGAACATTTGAGGAGCTATACAACTTGCTTATTTGACATTTAACAATATTTTCTATACAGGGCCCTCAACTGAGCCACCCTATTCACAGGCAGGTGTACAACTTACACTGAACAGCACTTGCAATGCCAGTGAGAATATCCACACTGTTACCTGCAGAGGCTGGTTCAGGTAAGAAGCCCCAGGTCTGAGCATGTCCTTGGGGTCATCAGCCCTCTGTGCTGGATGCACATCTGTCCAGTTTAATACAGGCAGTAGTGAAAGGAAGTCACCCTGGCCCCACAGGGAGAGGCCTGCACCTTGAAGGAAAGAAAACAGCTATGCACACACATGCACATGGCTCCCCAATGCACTGAAATGAGGGATTCCCACCAAGTCACCTGTGTGTATATGAGGATCACCTAAGGCAGGGAAGCAAATTTTACTCACCTAGTAAAAGTAATAATGGAATGAGCAGGATTAAAAACTTGCAAATATTTCGAAGGCACCTGGGAATAAAAATGAAAACACTTAACTTGGGAAAAGAAAAAGGCTGGGTTCACCATTCTATTTCCCCCTCTTGAAAATTTTATGCAACCCTCCCCTACAACATTAGAAATGCATTACAGCTTTATCTTCGAGGCTTGGGTACACCTACAGGAGACTATTCCCACTAAACACTCAGATCATCTGCAGTGGAGGTGCCAGGCTGGAGCACAGGTGCCCACATCCCTGGTCACTGCCCACTGAGGTGACTAGGTGTCCTGGTTCAGGCTCCAGGTTGACTAGAGACCTGGGTGCCACTCATACTTTCACTCTCCTTAACAATGACACTGGCCCTTCCCCTCTCACAGGTGGGTTGGAAAAATCAAGTATGAACATAAAAACACTGTAAAATATAAAATGAGCCAAGGATCTAGCTCAGAGGTTGAGCACTTGTTTAGCATGTACAAGGCAATCCCCAAGACAAATATATATAATTTCTATTAATTTATTAGTAATTTATAAGTTAGGGGCTGGGGATATAGCTCAGTTGGTAGAGTGCTTGTCTCACAAGCACAAGGCCCTGGGTTCAATCCCCAGCACTTAAAAAAAAAAAAGTTAATATGATTAATAAATTTATTTATATTTATTCATAAATAAATGTAAGAAATGAACATAACATATGACAAAACACTATAAATATAAACTAAATCATTATAAAATAACAATTCAAACAATAGCCTGCAACTGGCACAGAACTAGTTTTTTTTGGGTACTGAGGAGTGAATCCAGGGGCACTTAACCACTGAGCCACATCCCCAGCCCTATTTTGTATTTTATTTAGAGAAAGGGTCTCACTGAGTTACTTAGGGCCTTGCTAAGATGCTGAGGCTGGCTTTGAACTCCCAATCCTCTTGCCTCAGCCTCCTGAGTACCTGGGATGACAGGCGTGAATCACCATACCCAGCCAGAGCTGGTTCTTTAGAACACCATGCTGATATGGTATCAGTTCCCTTACCTTGTAAGAAGAAACACATTCAGCCAGGAAATCAAAGTAACAAACTGGTACCATCCAATCCCCAGCCACCAAAGCATTCCAGAGGCTGCCTTCCCTGAGAGAGAGAGAAAAGGTCAAACAAGGAAATGTGTTTAAGGAACTGAGATCCCAGGTGGGCCGTAAAGGCAGAGCTAGAAGCAGAGGAAACTTGATAGGTTTTCTGGGAGCATGTTAAGATGAGTCAGGGAGGGAAGGAGTGCACAGAATGATGCTGGGGCCACAGAAGAGCAAGGCTCAACGTTGACAAGCACACAGATGAGACTCCCGAGGAGGCACCACGTCCATTCGCCTTGTATACATGGAAGTTGAGCAGCCAGCCAGATTTACACAAAACCCAACACGTCAGAGAATAACAAATGCCCATGCAACCCAAAGTATAGGATGTTAACATTTCTAAGTAAGAAGGATGGAATGTGTTACATCAAGGGCCAAAGCATGGGAACTTAAAATGAAATTTTTATTTGGTTAGGGGAATTACTCATTGCAGGTGCTTAGCTGCCAAAAGCTTTGGCAAGAATGCTAACACGGAAACCCAAAATAACCACCTGGAGCAACAACAGCCAACCAAAGGACCGACCGCACTGTCTCGGACACAAGCCATCCAGCAGCTCCGACCCTTCGCAGCATCTGCATCAGGAAGTGACCTGCGATAGATGAAACAGGAGCAGGAGGCACCCTGAGATAGGCAGCAGAGTGCCCGCCTACATGCTTACAGCTCAGCAAGAATACACTGCAACATGTGCTCTCGCTCTGGTAAGGCAGAGGTCTCTCCTCAAGGGCAAAAAAACCTTTCAAAGTCTAAGCAAGATACTCAATGAAATTACCTAATGAAAACCCTGCTATTTTTAAATCATTTTCATTCACTCCTGCCTGCCAATACTTAAAATATAAAATGTATACATCCCCTTTATAAGATCTACAGGCAGAACTGGAAGCTGTCCTATGAATGCTGGCAGTTGGTGCAGGCAGAATTTGTGTCAGAAAGATAATGCAATATTGGAGATGGACTGAAATTCCAGATACCAGCAGTCGCGTATGCAGGGTGAGAAAATGATTACTCAAAGAGCACAGTGAAAACTATCTTAGAGGCAATATTTTCCAGTGAAAAAGTATTTGGGAATGATGGACTGGGCTCAGTGAATTCAGCTATGAACATCACATGCTAAATAAGGCAGAAAACTCATGAAATCCATTTTGTTCCATTTTTTCAAGAGTAATTGTTGAAGGTCTTATCCTCATAGTAACTTAATATCTGCATGCTGGCTCCTGAAACCACTAAGCCTGTGCTGAAACAAAGAAATATAGCTTGAAGATTTATTTTCACTGACTGTTTCAAGTTTATTAACTGTTATGAGGCAATTTTTAAAAATTTTATTATTATTATTTTTTGGTACCAGAGATTGAACCCAGGGGTGTGTAACCACTAAGCCATATCCCTAGCCCTTTTTATATTTTATTTTAAGTGTCTTGCTAAGTTGCTTAGGGCCTCTCTAAGTTGCTGAGGCTGGCTTTCACCTTGCAATCTCCTGCTTCAGGTTCCCAAGCTACTGGGATTACAGGCGTTGTGCCACCATGCTGGGCTGAAGTAGCCTCCTTTGTGTACACTTCCTGGACTCAGTGAGATGACCATGCAGTAAGGGGTGGCCAGCAGCTGCAAGCATGCACTCCAACACAGGAGGCAGTAGACCTTTACTTAACTTGCTTTCTCACCTCTAATAAACTGCTTTCTATATATCTAGTTCATCTTAAATAAACTTACAAAGAAGCTTTTCAACAAAGAGAGTCTACATTTTTTTTAAACAGTTGATGTTACTTCAGTCACTTTTTAAAGTGGTTTAGAACTTCTAAATTGCAAACAAATTGAACAAGGACAGCAGACTGTAAAGGCAGGAGAGGAACAACACAAACGAAATACAAAACACAACCTGCACGGGTGAAGAGGTGCCCCACGGACCCTGCCACCCTGCGTGGCCTGGACAGCTGCAAGTGGGCGGCTGTGTGGGTCTCAAGATGCTTCTTCCCCTTACAGTCGTCGCCTGTGGGTGTGGGGACAAGCAGTGGAGTGACAGATTAATATGCAAACCCTGTCAATTATAACAGCTGGAAAAGCCAGGAGACTTGATTTCCCCCAAAATGATAGCAAATGCAGTCTGTGATGATTAGTTTCTATTACTGAGGGTTTAGCAAGAGCTCTACCAGCCTGTCCTGATTACGAAGCCATCAAGCTCCTGCAGGCTGCTTATTCTCCATGGTCAATGGCCCAGTATTACAATGGGGGAGGAGGCACTTCCAAGACCAACTGCTCATGTGGGAGGGGAGCTGTACTCACACTGGGACTCCCCATGCACACTGGGGTGGCCATCCTCTCTGGAAAGCTCTTTGACAGCCATCCTCCCGAGGTAACTGTGATGAGCTGCAACACATGTGCAAGAGGCTTAGGAAGCTCACTGCACGAGCTCAAATGCTTCCTAGGCCCCACAAAGCCAGAGCGACAGAGAAGGATTCCCTGGGTTTCAGAGTCACAGTGTGGGTGAATACATGCGACAGGGTTTTGGATATGACAAAAGAGTATGAAGCCTCTGGGTTAATAATATGCACAGACAATACCATACAAAGACTGGCTTGCCTAAAAATTTTTTGAAATATGATTCTAAATACCATTCAAATAAACTGGTTTTGCTTTTAAATGAGAATAATCAAAAATCAAAAGCTGAGTATATTAACTTTTTATTGAAAGAAAAGGAACTTTGAAAATATTTAAATAGTGGCCACCTTTCAGGAAGGTGAGCTACACACAGAGCACGTTAACACTCCCACGAGCTCCCACAATAAAGACCACTGACAGCAGCCATGAGGAGGCAGTGCGGAGACCGCGACAGAGCCAGAAGAGCTTGCAGAGGAGCATCTTCTCCACCTCGAAAGCAAATGTGGTGGAGAAGGGAGGAATAAATATTTAAATACCTCTGAATTCATGGCTTTTTGACTTACAGCTTTCTGATTCACAATCTTTTGATTCATAACTTTTCAATTTGTAATTTTCTGATGCATAATTGAGCTTCATTAAAACCACTTGAAAAAGTTGAACTAAGAATGATGAAAAAGATGACGAAGTATATTTGGCCAGCCACAAAATCCTATCCACGTAGAGAGATGCGCCGCCTATTAAAAAATTGTGAACACATGTTATTTCTTCCCATGAAGCCAGCATTTTCTCCCCTGACTGGCCAAACAGCCAAATCACTAATTTCAGGAAAAGCATTAAGGAATATACTTTTTAAATGGACACCAAGAGAACGACCTACAAAGAGTGTCCTGACTAGTGACAGAGACAAAGCTGCAAAAGAAGTCATTGGTCCATTCTCTTCCATATGGTACCCACCATGGGACCATCCCATTCAGCACTGTCTACAGAGACACCACGACATTTACATGTTGCAAGCAGTTGCCTCCTTCACATGACTTCTGACCTACTCGTCTCTCTAGAGTGATTTTAAAGAAAATTTTAAAATAGGGGTTTATAATTTTCAAAAGAATAGGAAAAAGGCTATTTGTGAGCTGGAATCTTGTGAGAAAACAAGCAAAAGCCAAAATAAAAAACAAAAACAAAACCATTATTTTGTGCTACTAGGGATTAAATCCAGGGTGCTCTACTACTGAGCACTCCTCAGCTCTTTTGTTATTTTGAGACAGGGTCTTGCCAAGGTTGGCCTTGAACTGTGAATCCCTTGCCTCGGCCTCCAGAGTTGCTTAAATTACAGGCATGTACCACTGGCAAAAATGACAACAATTTAACTAGAGGTAATGCATGTCATCTTATTGATAATCACAAACATTAAATTTCATTTTTCTTCCATCAATTTGGCAAGATTCAAACAGGACAAAAACATGAAAATTGGCATAAGTATAGTGGGTGCTAGGGTGCAGCTCACTGGTGGGGTGCATGCTCAGCATGTGCAAGGCCTGGCTTCTATCCTCAGTACCAAAAGCAAAAAAAAAAAAAAAAATAGAATGAGCCGGGCATGGTGGCGCACGCCTGTAATCCAAGCAACCTGGGAGGCTGACTCAGGAGGATCACGAGTTCAAAGCCAGCCTCAGCAACTTAGCGAGGCCCTGAGCAACTCAGTGAGACCCTGTCTCTAAATAAAATACAAAATAGGGCTGGGGATGTGGCTCAGTGACCGAGCATCCCTGAGTTCAATCCCTGGTTCCAAAAAAAAAAAAAAAAAAAAAAAATAGAATGGAAGGGGATCTTTATTCCATAGTAGAGGACAGCAGCCTGGGATGGCCTTTAATGAAAGTGAATAAAAGTATGTTTATTTAGTGGTACTGGGGGTGGAACTCAGGGGCATTCTGCCGCTGAGCTATATCCTCTTTTTTATTTTTTATTTTCAGACAGGGTCTTGTCAAGACTGGCCTCAAACTTGTGATCCTGATGGCTCGACCTCCCTCCCGAGTCACAGGGATTATAGGCATGTGCCACCATGCCTGCCTGGGAAAATCTATTTAAACTGAAACTGCACATAATCATGAACACATTCATTCTACTTCTAGCTTATCTATCCAAGAGGCTTGCACACATACAAAAATCACACATACAAGCAAACACACTGAAGAAACAATGTTTGTAATGGCATACAAAAATAAACCTGGATGCTCATCTAGGAACTAACTAAATTTAGATACAATGACAAATATTGTGATAAGTACCAAAAAGAATGAAGCTAATCTCAACTAGCATGTAAAATGAAAATGGTTATGAAATGACATACATACTATGACAGCATTCAAGTGTAGACACAGGATATCTCCCTTCATGGTACATAAAAGCAGAACTGGGGTGATGGCTGCGCAACTCTCTGAATACACTAAATTCCACTTGATTGCATACTTTAAGATGATTAATGGTTAATTTTATATTATATGAATGCTAACTCATTAAAAAAACAACAACAAAAGAACCCGCTTAGAAAAGGAGACAACCTAGGTTAGCCCACATGCTTGATACCCCAGGCATTCCCAGAAGCACTGGAGGGTCAGGGCCAAGCCCCATTACCTACAGCAGGCTTCCTAAGCTAGCGCCACCTTATCTGCCCATCTGTTGTGACCACCTGTGAAGAATGCCTGCCCAGCACGAGCACTCAGATAAGGCTGATCAGCATCAAGGTACTTGAGTGCTATGCAGTCCACAAAGCATTATTAGGAAACCCACATATCATTTTGATTCTGTCATCTACTCCTTACCCTTTCATGCTTTATTTTGTTCTATCAATGCTGAGAATATCCACAATGCCACAGCAGACAAACCAGAGGCTAAGGCACAAGAATAAGGCTATAAAAACAGAAATAAATGAGGACTATATTCTTAGTCCTACTATCATCCTTCCTTTATTACGTCTATTCACTGGAAAAGTACCGAGCATTGGGGTGGTGAACAGACAGATATGCCCACCTCTGGGCCATCCTGCTTCTCCAGGATGCTAGGCTGGGACACCACAGCCAGGCACAAAAACTCAGAAGGAGGGCTGGGGTTGTGGCTCAGTGGTAGGCGCTTGCCTAACACGTGTGAGGCACTGCATTCTATTCTCGGCACCACATAAAAATAAATGAATAAAATAAAAGTCTATCAACAACTAAAAACTATTAAAAAAAAAACCTCAGAAGGGGACAGCTCGCACTAATCAGGGCTTGTCTCTTCTTGCAATAGGTGTGACCTCAGGAAAGGTGTAGAGTTCCCAAGCCTACTGGGACACCACAGTCACACCTATAACCTGGAAAGGGGGGTCTGTGGCTGCCTCCCTGAGGGCCCAGAAAGCCCCACCATCCTGACACACCCCCCACCGCTGTCACACGACCACCAGACCAGTAACCATGGAAAGCACCTCCCCCAACACTGGCACAAACACTCTGGCAGCAAAGGTGGAAGTGCTATTACTCAAGCACATCTGAACATCTGCACCACTTCCTAAAAGAGAAGAAACACATCTGGAAGTGTCTATGCTTGTTAGAATATATTTTATTTTTTATTTATTTATTTTTATTTTTTAATTTTTTTTGGAATCGGGGATTGAACTCAGGGGCACTCAGCCACATCCCCAGCCCTATTTTGTATTTTATTTAGAAACAGGGTCTCATTGAGTTGCTTAGGGCCTTGCTAAGTTGCTGAGGCTGGCTTTGAACTCGCGATCCTCCTGCCTCAGCCTCCCGAGTAGCTGGGATTACAGGCGTGCGCCACCGCCCCGACTTATTAGAATATATTGAAGTAGGAATTTTCTTTTGTTTACCTAAAGTCCCAACTTACAGAATTTTATATCCTTCTAGGTACAAATACAAACCACATAAAGTGCAGGCTAAAAGAAGACAAGTACGACCAAGCTAACTCTGGGTATATTTCTTTACATTTACTGAAGATAATTTCAAGTCAAGTCTAGAACAGAAATAGTGCAGACACAGAGGCTTTATAAAGTCAGTTTCAGAACAAGAAAAGGAGACCTGTGGTCACTGAATCTTTTTCTAACTTTAAAAGAGTGAGACTTACGTTTTGGGTTCCTATCCCTAGAATAAACCCTTGAGGAGGGTCCTTGGGATGTGGAGTGTGCTGTGAGAGCCTCTGTGCGCTGGGACAGCATGCTGCAGTCCCTGCAGATGTATCCATTGTGGGCAGCTGTGTCTGTTGCCAGGTCGCCATTTCCCTGAGTGGCAGCTTTATTTCCACCTAAAGTTTTCAAGAAGTAGATAGAACCTGTTTATCACAATTACAAATACCTAAATACAACTTCTATTCTGAAAATATACAGAAGAAAAGATCTAAAATAATTACCTTTAAGATCACCATCATCATCCAGACCTGAAAAACACACACATTTTCACTGTTGAACAGAACAAATCCGTGTGTGTGTGTGTGTGTGTGTGTGTGGTGTTGTTGTTAAATGAAAGAAAAGGCTAAAATGGTTGCTAAGCCAGCATCATGGCCCTGGTCAGGATTCATCTCCTATGCTGCACAGACCCACAGAGATTTCTCCAGATGTAAGCAGGCAGAGGCACACTTCAGGGCCCATGCATACCAACATATACTCTGGCCCAAAGAGGGAGCACAAAGAGGGAAGAGTGGAACAGACTGGTAAGGTCGCTCTCTCAGTGCCCCATCCAGGAAGCACAGCCTCCTAACCAGCAACACTGCATCTCTCCTGCCTGGTGACTGCTCTCAGTAGCTGAGCAAAGGAGTGAACATCAACACCCATGCCCTCTCCATCAGCACATAGCACTTCTGGAGCTACTCTGGTCCTCCACTACCTCGCAAGGGTCAAGCAGAACACAAGCTGCACTTGACAAGTAGCTCCTCATTTCTCACCAAAGGACTGCCCCCACTTGCTCTGCCCCAGGG
Organism: Glaucomys volans; assembly: GCA_020662805.1. Taxonomy (NCBI): domain Eukaryota; kingdom Metazoa; phylum Chordata; class Mammalia; order Rodentia; family Sciuridae; genus Glaucomys; species Glaucomys volans. Next base: position 354,187 of record JAJEJO010005382.1, on the reverse strand, counting down.
GCACCACAGCTTCCCACAGGGTGTGCATCGCACTGCTACTGCTGCTTTCACCATGGCAGCCAGCTCCTTCTCAGTGCCAGTTTCTCCACACCAGAGCTCTAATGACTTAGAAAATACCCTGGCTGTTTTGTTGCTTAGAGCTTTCTGGAAATTTACAGGTCAATTTTTATATTGCCTTTGTTTAAACATCCTACAAAAGCAATGCATTTAGAAAAAGTTATCAGATTACTGCCTGATCACTTAATCTTACACATCATAAGCAATTACACCCTTGCTAAGCAGCCAGTAACAGATGGGACAGTGCCCAATACATTCCTACTTGAGTCTGGAGCAAGTCTGACCTCACCAGTGCTCCCCCAGAGCACAGCAAACCAGCCACCTGGCCATATCTTGCCTCTTCCCAAAATAACTGCAGAAGTAACCACATTATGGACAAGCCAATAATGCCTCACAGCAACTCACCCCAGAAGTGGTCTACTTTGGTCTGTTCACGAATCAGAGACTCATCCAGCACGGGTGGCCGCGGGGCTGCAGTGCCCCGCATGTTGCGAGAGCTGCCCTGGCTGGCACCTGAGGATGTGGCCTTTGACAGGTGGTTGATACTGAATGCTGGCTTGCTTGCACTTCTGCGCTGCTTGGCTGTCCTAAAATGAAAGGAATGATAAACAAGTGTATAGACCTTTTCTAAATGATTAGTTTACCAACACAAAATCTGAGGCTAAGAATAAACATAGCATTTTAAGGCAGACCATTTTCTTATGCCTTTCCTGCTGCATGAAATTATCTATTCATCTAAAAGAAGATTTCTAAGCAGGGCCCAAGAAGTGCCATTAAAGTCATAAACACAAAATAATTCATATGGTTTTAGGTCCAGTGATCCAAAGTGGTTCAAAACCTAAAATAACCTAAAAATAAATATGACCTACAATTCTATGATTTTATGAGTTCAATGCCTCACCTTTTCTAAAGAAGCAATTGCATACACATAAATATGCCCTCCTGCATTAAGTATAGCAAAAACAGGTTGTAACCTAAGATAATTTCTGCATTCATATTAACCACAAATGAGCCAGGTGCAGTGGCGCATGCCTGTAATCCCAGCGACTCAGGAGGCTGAGGTGAGGTGCTAAGCAACTCAGTGAGACCTTGTCTCTAAATAAAATACAAAATAGGGCGGGGGATGATGCTCAGTGTTTGAATGCCTCTGAGCTCAATCTTTGATACCCCCCAAAAAAAGTAAAATAAAAAAAAAAATGAAAACATTAACCATAAATGACAAAGAGTAAAGCCCTTAAAAATAAATTGTACAAACACTTGGCACTGGGAATATACAGGCCAATGGAACAAGACTCTTCCCTCTTGAGACTCAGTGGTGGATAAATGCCAGCACTGATAGCAACATCCAAGAATCACTGCCTGAGACAGTGCCGCCACGGCTGGTCTCCTCTCACAGAAGCCCCCAGGTCTCTATATGCTGCAGTGCAGCTGGAAGAGCCTGGCACTGAGCTGCACACTGTGCAACTGGCTCTCAGCTGCTGCCAAGCACCTGCTGACTGGGCTCCACTGAGGGTGCCCAACTCAAGAGAACAGCCCAGACAAGTCATGGTGAACATTATTGCAGGTCCCTGGGCAGCATGGTGAGGCGCCAGAGCTCCCACCCCCTTCCTGTGAGCAACACAAAAGTTAACTTCTGTTCATTGTCTCTAAATGGCAAAGATTCTGCAAACTTTTCTCCTTCTTGGAATAGGAACTGTGATGGGACACAGGGAGTTCAGAGGCAAATACACTTGACAATCAAACACAAGAACGCACCTGAACGGTACCTCTGATCACTGATTGAAATGTCTTAATAAACAGACTTAAATCACTTAACAACAGAGACCAGTTGTGTGGCCCGTGGCGCTCCACAAGCCTCTTTCCTTTCAACATCTGGTATGCAGGTGAAGCACAGCTCATTCAAAGGACAAGGCAGCTCTCCCTGGAGCCTATCTGTGCCACAGGGAGTGAACCACCTCTCCAGAGCACTAGTGCACCAGCTATACTCTGCAGAACATCCATTCCAGACATCCTCACACATTCCAGAATTAGTTTCAGTCTTTATTGATAGCAAAGATGTGACTTTGTAGGGAGCATCTGAGCATGTGTGTGCAACACATTTTGTTAAATTCAAGAGGGACTGCATGGTTTCACACACCAAAAGAGCTTGTAGGCTTGGTTTTATTTAACTGGTGTTGGAGGTCATGTGAAGGCAAGACAAGCAGAGCTCACCTGGTGGCTCCACCCTGGAGGGAGGCAGCCCTGCTGGTGCCAGAGTGCAGGTCCACAGCCTGGCTATCCCCGCTGCTGTAGGTTGTTGTGACTAGGCGCAAACTACGACGGGACATCCTCGGAGAATCAAATACAGGATCCAATTTGTGCTCAGTCTCAAAATCCAGAGCATCAGAAGAATAACTTGAACTGGAAGGAACAAAATGTGCCAGAGATAAATAATGCTTACAGCTGAAACAAAATGACCAAATAATGTGTGATCTATCATGTATTTTAAAGAGCAATTTTAATCATGTAATAAATTTATTAGAGAGCAAAAGGTAGGTGGCACAAAAACCAGCCAACAAGGGCCTGACACATACATCTTCACCACTCCTCCTTCAGATGCAGATGCCCAGGTTTTCAGGGCCAGAAGTTCCCTGACAGCAGCTGCTTTAGGACAAGCTATAAGAATCCCCACTTATGGGGAATGATGTTGACAGTGTGGAAAATCAGAGTACACTACTAGTAGACACCAGGCCTGACAGAGCAATTAACAGGAGTGACCATGGCAGGAAATTTAACCCAGTAGGCCAGTATGTCATTGAATGAGTCAACATGAGAATAAAAGGGAAGGCCAGCTCCAGAGTCATCCACAGTGCACTGTGTCTGACACTAAAGCTAGAGATGAAAGCAAATCCACCACAAGTCCAAGACAAAGTCACTTCCACTACCTGCCATGCGACCCTTAATCCAATGCAGTTAAATAAAGAGATGCATTGTGCTGTGTGGCTAGTAAGTTTCCCAAGTCAAAACACTGACTGAGTCATCTGTGTCCCCGGGGGAGGGCAGGTGCTACACATGCCAAGCTGCCCAACAGTGGAGGTCACCCCTGCATGATCAAGACAGGAGCTACAACTGGCCAGGGAGGAAGCTGCACACACAGACAGCGCCCTGGCAGGGCAGACCCCTACATTCTGCATTGTGACAAACTTAAAAGTTCCCCACTAGGCAGGGACCCCATCCCTGTCTCCTCTCTGCAGAGTCTAGCCATCTGTTGGCTACCTGTTCGCCATCTACCCTCTGATGTCACCAACTTCTCCCTTTCTTCTGGAAGATTCACTTCTTCCTTCCCAGAAATGCCAGATGCTGTAAGAATGCTACCTCACCCCCACCAGATCCACATGACAGCCAGTCTCAGGATGCTTCTGTACCTTTGTGGTAGTTAATTTTGTATGGTGTCTTGACTGGCAATGAGGTGCGCAAATATTTGGTCATAAAATTTCTGTGACTAGGAGGGGGCTTCTGGATGAGATTAACATCTGAATCAAAACACCTGGAAAGCAGCAGGCCCTCACAACGTCATGGGCCTTGCCCAATCAGGTGAAGGGCTGAGCAGAACAGAAGGCAGACCTTCCCCAAGCAGAAAGGAGTCTCTTCAGCCCTAAGCCCTTCAACCTCGGACACCAGCTCTTCCTGGGTTCATGTCCTGCACCTTCAAACTGCAGCTGCACCTTTGGCTTTCCTGGGCCACAGCTGCTGACTCACCTCCATGTCTCCAGACTTGCCAATTCCTTGTACTCAGTCTGTCTCCACACACCCACACGCACATGCTACACTGGTTTGGCTCCTCTAGGGAACCTGATTCACATACCCTTCCTTCCTTCTGCAATGGAAAGAGAATCCTACAGCCAAGCCTGGATGCTCTGGACCAAGTTTCCCACTCTCCAAGACCTTCCCTTCTTCTGTCATTTCTCACCCTCTCTCCTGAATCTTCAACTCTCTCTACTGCTCCTTACCGTCAGCATCTACACAGACTCTCAGCCAACCCTGTGGAAAAAACAAACAACTTCCACTTGCTGCCACACCCCTTCCCTTCATCAGTTGGGCTCTGAAAGCCACTAGGCCAGCTCTGCCTGTCCTATTCTCAAGCAGCTCAGTCAGGGCCCCTATTTCCATACCCTGGCATGCCAGTCTCATCTTGCCCAGAAGTCCAGGAGCATCTGGCTCCGGGTAGACAGGAAGCCCTGGGGCATGCACCCATAGCCACCTTCCCACCTCGGGCTGGCAGCTTGCCTCCCATCAGAAGCTGAGAGTCAGAGAGTGCCAGTTCTAGTCCTGCTTGTCTCAAGAACATGAACAGGCAACAGGACCTTTGCCTATAGGTCTCAGAAGGTCGCCAATGGCTCCCAGGAGAGTCCTCTGACTTCAAGGAAAGGTAATGGTCACAAATGGCTACAATAGCTATGCTATGGGAAGCTGATGGGAACTTGAAAACAGACAGGTCAAGCTGACAACACTGAGAAACCCCAATTCCACAGGAGAAGGAATGATGGGTGGCATGGGGTGAGGCTGGTGTTTTGGTTAGTTACTCAGGACAACCAATGGAAAGGGTCTGAGCAGACCAGTGCTGACATTGTTGGGCTCATGGTAGGCAAACACGCTTCTTGGCTACTCTAAACCTTCACACTGTGTGACATTTCCACAAGAGAAAAAACTATTAAATACATGGAGTTGCCAGGACATTAGAAGATACTTTGTATATTCAGTGAAACTGTTAAGAACTCTGATTAGAATCCTCCTAGAACCAGCACAGGTGGTGCATGCCTGTGATCCCAGCACTTGGGAGGCTGAGGCAGGAGGATCACGAGTTCAAAACCAGCCTCAGCAACTTAGCGAGGCCGTAAGCAATACAGTGAGATCCTGTCTCTAAATAAAAAAATACAAAATAGGGCTGGGGATGTGTCTCAGTAGTAGAGTGCCCCTGGGTTCAATCCCCAGTACCAAAAAAAAAAAGAACCAGCACAGTCACAGGGTATGGAGGACCCAGGTGATATCAAAGAAAGCCAAGGTGGCCGGGTGTGGTGGTGCACGCCTGTAATCCCAGCACTTGGGAGGCTGAGGCAGGAGGATCGTGAGTTCAAAGCCAGCCTCAGCAACTTAGCGAGGACCTAAGCAACTCAGTGAGACCCTGCCTCTAAATAAAATACAAAATAGGGCTGGGGATGTGACTTAGTGGTGAAGTGCCCCTGGGTTCAATCCCCAGTACCTAAATAAATAAATAAAATAAAAAAGAAGGCCAAGGTGACTGCTCACCTCCAGCTCACCCAAGGAACCAGGCTCCTGTAAAGTTGGAAGATGCCCAGTTTTCAGAGAAAAGACTGGCAATCTATACAGCCAAGCACAAGAGGAGGAGGGCAGACAGAGCAGCTACTACGTACGGGTGGGACACTGGCAACTGCAGCAGGACTGGCCAGCCCCAGAAACCACAACACAGGCTCTTTGTGCCACACCACACCATGGCTTGTTGCCCTCAGTGGGCTTTCCACTAGCTCTGCCAGCCCCAGTCCCGTCCCTCTGGTCTGTCTGGGCCCTGTTTCCCTCAGCCTGTGGCAATCTCACTTACCCTTAGGACACATTTGCTACAGGCTGATGAACCTGCTCACCGAGTCAGAATGCCAAATCTCCCATTTTCTGTTGTTGGCCAAGTACTCCACTCCCAGCCCTCTCCTCCTCTGAACTCTCACCCTGGTGGTCCAAGTCAGGATGTGAATACCATCCAGTCCCAAACCCACTCACCCACTGCCCTTCATGAACCTCTGCCTCAGGACTTCACCCCTCCCAACCTCTGCCCCATATAGCCTGTTCCAGGGCACCTGTCTCCTGGCCAGGCCCCACTCACTCTGTCCTTCCTAGACTTTGGCTCCCTAGATTAAAATCCTTCACTGGCTTACACCCCCTTAAGTCCCCCAAACAGCATATGGAACCACACCTGGCCAGCCCCTACCTAACTTTCCTCCATTTCTTACTCCACCTGCCTACAGATTTACCCGCAGGTCTAACTGAAGGAAGGATGTAAATTTTACTGAAATTGAAAGTAGATTTCTCAATGGAGAGACCCTACACATAGCATTCTAAAACTGTCTTTAGAATAAGTTCTAAGAGCTAAAAATAAATTATCAAGAATAACTTTCTATGCTCCACTACAGGAATAGAGAGCAGTTTAACTTGAGCCAGCAAATGACAGGCTCCAACAGAGCACATCACAGTGTGAATGCACTATGACCTGGAATTGTGAACAAAAGCTCAATCATCAAATGTGAGCTCTGACCAGCACTGTTAAAAAGTATTTTTCTTAGCTGGGCTTGGTAGTGCACACCTAATATCCTAGTGGCTTAGGAGGCTGAGGCAGGAAGACCGAGAGTTCAAAGCCAGCCTCAGCAAAAGTGAGGCACTAAGCAACTAAGTGAGACCCTATCTCTAAATAAAATACAAAATAGGACTAGGGATGTGGCTCAGGAGTTGAGTGCCCCTGAGTTCAATTCCTGGTACCCTACTCCCCCCACCGCCCCAAAAAAGTATTTTTCTTAAAACACTTGCTAATTTTCTTAAAGTTTCCATTACATTTTCACATTTTCTAAACAAGCCACTGAATAATGATACACATTATTATACGCACATCCCCATGCCTTATGCATCTTGCCAGGTGTCCAGATTTTTCTCCTGCCAATCAGATCCTCACTGACCTAGCCATGTATTCTCCTTTGGCACTACGCCACAAAGGTACAAAGCTCAAGTTCTATTTCAATCAAACTTTCTATTGCGCACAGGGTGGGTGGGCAACTTTTAAGACTCAACTGTCAAGTTGAGGACAACAGACCATGAATTAAAACAGAAACAGCACCCAATAAAAGTCACACTCTTGAAACTATGGGCTTTTCAAAGGAAAACCTTTTCCAGGTTACTACATACACCATGACATCTGTATAAATCCCCAAACACTGGTCACAGCCACAGACTTATTCCTGAGATCTAAGCCCTTAGGTGGGGCCTAAATCTGCAAGTCACTTGCAATGACTGGCATGCCCATGCACAGGTAAGCTCAAAAGCATGTGGCTAGGCTCTCAGCTCAGTCTCTCAGCCTCTGTGTCAACACATCAGTTCTGTAATCTAATGAGACATGAAGGCTTGCAGGTTTCTTCAGTTTCACCACATGATCCATTGCTGGCAGTGCTCTGCAGCCCCTGTAGCTCCACCAACTCAAGCAATGTGCGGCCTCACGGCCAGGCCCTGGTGGGCACTGCACCTCACCTGAGTGCGTAGGTGTAGCCGGTATTCTCCGGCACACACTGGGGCGGGGTGTACGTGTGCAGCCGAGAGAAGTCCATGTTCGCCGTCTCAGATCATGCTGCAGAGGCAGAGAAAGGGTAGTAAGAACTCTGACAACATGAGCCAGTCTCAGTGGTTTCTGATTTCTAACAAAGGAGACAAGTTGCCTCTGTTAAAAAACAAGGACTTCTGCCACATCTAGTCCTCAGTATACCCACAGGAAAGTAACGGGAGAAATCCTGGGCAGGACTTAGCATCATGAAAACTTGGCACTTTCAAAGAAATACTCAAAGTATTCAGAACTCTTTTTTGAAATATATTTTTAAATCCCTGAAGGTGTCATAATGTTCTTAGTCTTCTGAATATAGTTTTGTTGTTATTACCTAAGATAGAACTAATTCTTATTCCACAGTCAGAAAGTGGCATTATAATACTTTATTTACTAATGAGCTGAAGTTTTCACAAGCACCTCAGAATCAGAAAACAAACTATGGGATGAATTTTTTAAAAAAAAGTTTAGGGCATTCATTATAATCCCCTTGAAAACAGATTATTTTTAATTAAAGGGTAGTGAATTATGCACACCGTAATCCTAGTGACTCAGGGGGCTGAGGCAGGAGGATCACAGGATTAAAGTCAGCATCAGCAACTTAGTGAGACACCATTTTAAAATAAAAAATAAAAAGGCTGGGGTGCAGCTCAGAGGGCCCTTGGGTCTAATTCCTAGTACCAAAAAAAAAAAAAAAAGGTGAGTGTGAGCACATTGTTCTTCAGGTTGCCATTTTCTTTGGAATGACTCAAACTTTCCACTGGCTAAAAATATTCACTCAAGAGCGCACACATGCACAACACACACACTCTGAATTTAAGAATCCTCACAGTAGTAATGTGAATCAAAACGTGTTGTTGAAAAATCTAAGGAAGAAAACAACCAAATCTAAATAACATTCTGGACAAGGAAGTGTTTATGTATAAATTATTGAACTCTATAAACCAAGACCGAAGTACTTTAATGCATATCAGTTTTTTAAAAATGGCCCAAACTCCCGACCCCTCCTTCCTTTCTTTCACAGTACTGGAGATCAAACCCAGAGCCTCCTGTACACTAGGTAAGCACGCAGCCACTGAGCTACACCTCCAGCCCAACAAATATTCCTTTGAAAATTACATACTCATATACAAATAAAGAACATTGTGTGTGTGTGCGCATGTGTATAAATGTTACTGCATTTACTAATTTCTTTTTCAAAACAAGAGTCTCTCTATGCTGCCCAGGCTGTCCTCCAACTCCAGGATCAAAAGAACCAGTTCAAGAGGCCTTACCCTGCCAAGTAACTGGGACTACCATCTACTACTACTGCCACCATCATGCCCAGCACATCTATTACTCTCAACAAATATCACAAAGCTCTTGCTCATGAAGAATATCTGGTAACCCTTGGGTTCTTGGGGCACCTGGCTACCAGAACATACTCAACAAGCACAGTGCACTCTTAGTTGGCTTTCTATTCATTTACATAACCATGTTTTTGCAAGTAAAATTAACTACATTTATTTAATCCATGTAAGGTTTAATACCTGTTTAACTGCCTCAATCTCCCCTTTCCTACTTTAATCAACACCTAGAGAATATCAAGGTACAGAGCGTCCCGCCTCTACACTTGCTCTGTGAGCCGTTAAGAGAGCCCCACTCACGCTGCCTGGCGGAACAGAGCCACACCCCAGTAGCAATGTAATAATGGCTTCTGGCTGCTCTTGTGTTTGGTAATGATTCACTAGGCAACCATAACACTGGGATGAGTAAGGATTTTATATCCCATTACCGTTTCATCCTTTAGGGTAGATGGCCAAACTGATTTGTTTTGGCCCCTCTTCCTCCCCACCAAAACTAAACTTCTGCTTCATTCCCCAAAGCAATTTTCACTTTCATATTTCACTGCCCGCACTGTTTCCCAGCATTAACCTGAGGTTCAAAGTGTACTGATTTCTACCAAGTGCCCTGCAATCAAGAGTCTACAGGTACTAGTGAACTGCGATTGGCTTCACATGGCTGAAGTCTGCAGAACAATGCCATAAGCAAAAGAATGCAAATGCCCTAGGCCCTGAAGACCATGAGATGGATGCACTGGAGGCATCCCAGCATTTGGGTGATGAGGACACATGCATGCAGGTGTGAACTTAGACCCCCTCCTCTGCCCCTATTGCTGACTGACCTGCTGGCAGGCTTGCTGGGTGAGGCAACTGGGCGGGGCACTGGGTGGGTGAAGGTGGGTGTGGCTCAGGCTAAGGCACACACAGGAGAGTATGTGGCTCTTAGAGGATGGATGCCAGGGACACAAGGAACCACATACATGACATGTACTCACATGTACGGCCAATGAGACCCAGCGTAAAAAAGGAACCTTAACATCTGGCTGCACACAGGACCAGCTACCATCGTGGTTCCTGCAGTTAGTGGGATGTCATCAACCTGTGCCACATACAGTGGAGCCCCATGCCACAATTTAGGAAGCAATTTAACTGCTACCTCTTAACCAAAGCAGCTACATGCCATGAGTTCAACTTCCTATCTGGGACAAAATAGCCTATGGCAGAGAGAGCCAGAGAAGGACTCACAGATGGGCGAGGTTTGGGGAAAAGTCTGATGAGTGGAGCTATAAATATGACAAAGCCTGTATCACCACAGAGAACCAGGATGGACATGTGCTAACTCTGGGCAGCCTGGCCTTGGGCAGGACAGCAAGAAAAAGACGGCAACTGTGGAGAAGAGACCTCACACTCACAGCTCAGCAGCTGCCAGGCATAACTGAACTCTCCCCACATCCTTGGTCCTTTTTTTTCCTGTCTTTTTTCCCTCTTAACAGATCAAGATAAGGACTCAGAACATTTTCATCTTCATGCTCTATAAGACTGAATGTTAAATATAATTGTAGGATAAAATAAAAGGAAGTTTAAAAAGGACTAAATGACATAATGCATGTAAGGCAGTGCCTGATACAGGCCAAACACGCAAATGGTAACCATAATTATTCAATGGAATAAAGTTAGATAATCTATGCTTTAAATTAAAAAAAAAAAAAAGACAAAGGTGTTTTCCCTCCTAGGTCAGCAATCCTCAAAGTGGAAGATTAACTCGTTGCTGCTCTAAATAAGCCACCCGTCAGTGCACATGGCTCAGGCAGGCACAGAGCATCAGCTCCTCACAGACACAGCTGAACACTTGGGTGAGATTTGGTGACACTAGTTCTACTGGTGGCTAAAGGAAGTGCTTAGCATCTCCAGTTCCATTGGGGTGGGGTTGCTGGGGTGGGGCTGCTGAGATTCATAGGAGAGGCAATCTTCATTCACAATCTGAATAGTAATGACTTCAACTGAAAATGTTTTCAATGGCATCAGAAGATCTTGGAAAGAACCTCTAATTTGACAGTTTGCAAACAGACATGTCAAAGGAGAGACCCTGTCTTTGGGCTTCACCCTCCTTGCTCCTGTAACCCCTCCTGTGGCCCTGTGTCAAGTGTCACAGCTGCTATTATCTTGTTCAAGCTACGCTCCTCATGGGTGCCCTGGACTCTAGGAAGGGGACAACTTGAACCCTATTTTGTTCAGAACTCAGAAAACAGGAGCTGGGCTTGCATCATCTCAGAGGGCCCCATGTCCGATCCCTCCTGAGCTTGGCAAGAGAACGGACCATGAAGAGCCAGCACACCAGAAAACATACACCTTGGGAGATGCAGCCAAGAGAGATATCTTCTAGTAGAGAAGAATGCACTGCTACCTGTCACCTAGGCAGAGGCTCTCCCTTTTGTCCTGTGTTTTCTGGTGGCCAAGAGAACATGGAACTCAATGACAGGCAAAAGGAGAGGGAATCTGTTCAGACAGCAGAGCTGGGTTTCAAATCTAAAGAAGTATCTTTATAAATATCCATGTCCTAGCATGATTTTAAAATTAGAAGTCAAGATTCTTTAGTTACACCAAGTTTCTCCTTCAAAACCATTTATCTCCTATATTAAAGACTGTAAGATTCACATTATATGGTAGAGATGAAAATAGAAAGCCCAATTTTTGTGAATGCTTTCATCAAAATGTGTTTAAGCCACTCATATCATATTAATCACTCATATCATATGAATCTTTACTATTTAGAATGTCTGTATGACCTCACTGCAATTCAGAAAACATGGCTGCAAAAAATCTCAAAAAGAACAAATCACATGAGGTTAAAAACAGTACAAATCTAAGGACCAGACTAAAACTGTCATTCTGAAATAAAATAAGCACACAATTTTTTTCTGACAGGAAACACTATCAGTTCCAGATATAACTAGGAAAGGCAAATTTTAAAATTGGTGGGTGGCACTTCCCTTGGGCCTCTGGGCTCTGCAGCATGCCCCGCTTTAAGATGGCATTCCACCCTGATACATTCTACCTTGAGCCTCAGATCTAACACTGGGGCTCAAGTCTGCAGCTTCTTCAAGATAACAGCATTCTTAGTCTTTACTATAATCCAAGGCTCAAAGCTCAGGTTCTCCTCCCAGCTCCTCAGGAAGTGGCATCTGCCACAGGCCCCATACCTCAGGGGTGCTCTGAGCTCCTGACCCCCACTAGAGCCCACAGTGGATGCTCACTTGACGCTGCTAGGCAGATGCTTAACCTTCTAGAGAAACATCAACATACCTACAAGTGCAACACACACAAATCCAATCTGTATACACTTGTAACTCTAACCTCAAAAATCTTTAACCGCTGTAAGGCTGGTTAAATCCTTAACAGTTAGGCTGCTATCACGCAGTTCATTAATTATGTCCTTTATGAAGATGAACTAAAATTCTGAGCAGTCCTTTAAATAAAATCAGTATTAAGCCAGGAGCAGCAGTGTATGACTCAGGAGGCTGAGGCAGGAGAATCGCAAGTTGAAAGGCTAGCCTGGGCAACTTAGTAAGACCCTGTCTCAAAATAAAAAATAAAAAGACTGGGAATGTAGCTAAGTAGTACAGTGCCCCAGGGTTAGGGTTCAATCCCTACTACCAAAAATGAAAAACAAAAACTTTTAGAAAAATATAATACTGAATTTGTGGTAAGCCCATCATTACATGTTAAGGGACGTGGGGCAACCAGACCCCTTGGGGTCTTTTACTCCCCCAGCTAGAGGACCCACGGCAAGGTGAAGGCTCTTTCTATGAGCCAGGCAGCAACAGTGCCTTCGCCTCTGATGCTACTGCAAACACAAACTGCAGCTCAACTTGTGGTGCAGCCAGAGGAGTCCTTTAACACTCAACCTGTTTAGCACTGGCCACCTCAGTACATGGAACAATCACTAAAAATGAATCAGCATCAGTGGTAGTTCTAGACTGGAAGATGACCTCTCTCCATGCTGCACTGAAGTTTCTACACACTTTTGGAAATGATGAGCCAACAGGAAGAGGCTAAGCTATGTGGGCTTGGTGGCATTGAGAAAACTGCTCCAGGTGTTAAGGAGAGATCTTCAGTGTGAAGAGGCATTATCACATGTATGCATCTCCTAATAAGGGCTCCACATTTTCCAATAAAACCCCACTTCTTCCTACAGTGACAAAGAGCCCAAGATCAAATTATTCCAGCTTTGTACATGTTAAGGTCAAGTATCTCTTCGGAATACAGAAATATTACATAGTTTAGACAGAAACCTAGAGTGCACTCGTGAGCAGTACAATTAGGACTGCCCACAAAATTTTGATCTAGGGGTAGCAGCCTTGCCTATGGGCCTGCCACAATGAGGTCACCGAAGCCGTGAACCTATGCCACCAGTCTGATAGCATGTGTTAATTACCAATTACTTGAATCTTCCTTTTGTGTTTCTTGGCCTACTGTATTTCTTACGCTCTTAGGGCTTTCTCATTCCTATTTCCTTAGAGGACCACAATACATGTAAGGTATTGGCCCTTTCCACATGCCAGGGAAGCCCCTTGTCACATCTTGGCCTGATCTTCCCGGGCTCATGTGCTGCTTCTAGAAAGGTGCTCTAAGCCAAGAGCAGAGGAATGGTTTATAATGGAGTCTCCTACTTAACTGCTCTGACTTGTCCACATTGAGCCATTTATAATTTATTTATCTGTAATTCAAGTTTGTATACAGGGAGGATTGCATCTGGTTTTATTTCCTGTTGGACCTTTCAACCAGGCTTGCCAACAATCTAGTTACCCCCGGTCTCATCACCCCAGAATTCTGCTTCTTCCTCTTCATCCTGTCAGCAATCTGCCATCTCTGGCCAGCCCCTTTCATGCACTCAGATGGGCTTCCCAGCCCACTTTCCTTCCCCCTTAAGCCAATCCTTTATAAAGCTACCTGAACAGTTGACCTACAAAGAGCTGCTTTATTTTCTAATACCCTTTCCCATCCCTGGGTCTAGCTACCAAGTGCTGGCTGACCTCCTCACCCTCAAGGTTTAGTAGTGACATCAGAAGCTCCATGGACCCCAGCTTCCAGCCCATGAGGTACCTAGCTAATGCTCCCCAGAATTTCTGTTCATTAACACAAACCCTAACCACTATTTAGTAATGAGTATCTCAACCAGACTCTTAACTGTGAGGGCAGGAACTGTGCACTGTTCTCCTGCAGGTCTAACCCCCAGTGGCAGGACACACACTGTGTAAGTGCCTGCAAAGCAGGAGTGCTCATCGTTACGCGTCTGGCTTGCTTTGCCATTAAGCTGAAAATACTCACCCCCCACCACCCCACAAACACTCTCTGCTCCTTATCTGACTACGATCTGGAAAAATCTTGTTCAAAGTGCTATAAGAACTTATGAATGCAGGAATGGTCATGTGTACACGGCCTCTTTATTCCTCCTCTTAATGGATTCATGCAGCCCAAACCCATGGGTCAGTCATTTCATTTCCAACCATAACTGGGAATGGTAACAAGAGCAGCAACTAAAGGATTTTATCTGTTCCATGAACACTGCTCATCCATTCATACCTTTTCTAGATCACCCCTATGCTGCTGTCCTCCCAAACAGGAAGTGCCAGGCTAAAGGTGAGTATTCTCCAGTACTGAAGAGGTTTGCAGCATGAATATAAATGGCAAGCAAAGAAATCAGAAATTGATCTGTTTTTCATATTCCAGATATAGCTCCCATCTTCCAGTCATGAAAATCAAAGTAAACAGAATGACTAGGAAAAAAGCAGACAGATAATGGGCTGCTTTGCTTTTAAACTGCACATGCCCCAGGGGAACCCCCTCACTCCCACAGGCAACCACTGGTCTAGAATGAGCACCTTTATGCCAACTTATCTGACTTGCAGTTTAATTTTGCACAAGGGTTAAAGAGCACCCTCCAGAGAGATCTTATCTCCTACACTAAAATTTGCAACCTATAGCCATTTACTGGGTGCCTCTAGCAACTAAATGAAAATCAAGGACTAGCATGACAAGTATGCTTACTTACAAAATTGAGCTGCAAAACTGGCTAATGAGTTATACAAGTTGCTTAATGCAATAGAGCAAATTATAACCTATAAAAATAAACAGCTTTATAGGCAGCAGTACCATGCTCTGTATTTTTCATCTGTCACCTCCTCATTTATTCTGGTCAGTGGAAGTAAACTGTTCATATGCAGAGCTAGCATTTCCAGATTCTCTACCTGAATTTGAGTGTGCAAGGAGTCCCCAAAAGCAGTCAGATCCAAATTTAGGGAGCAAGGGGGAGAAAAAGATAAGAGCCCAATTTCAACCAACTAAATATCAAAACCCCTCCTGTAGGGCCACAAAGGGCCACAATGGTCACAGAATCCTGAGGGCTAAGGACCACTTACCTGAAGGACAGTGGCCTTAGGAAATCCCTGTAGTTCCCTAGATTTGCCTCCTTTGAGTAGTCCAAGGAAGAATGAGCTGCAAGGCTGAATGGACCCCAACTTCTCCTAACAATGTGCATTTTTTTGTGAGCAAATTCAGGTTGGCTTTGTTTACAGGATCTGGAACGGCTATAAGCAGACTACTTAGAAGGCCATTCGACTGTCATAAATTCAGAATCAAGAGACAATGGTTATGAGCTGACAGCATACTCCATTAAATACCAGCATTCTTTGAAAATAGGTCACCAGGAACTTCCAGTTAAAAATGTTGTGATGAACACAGATGTCAGATTCTACTCTCTTCCAGACACCCCTTCCAAAAAGGATTGTTTTTTAAAGGCATATATCCATGAGAACAAAAAGAGCCACAACAAAGAAACTTGGAAATTAGATGAATAAAAACTAACTTAGGCCAGAATAGCTGTATAATAGCTTGCAATGGGGAATGCTGAAAAATATCTGATTTTCATCACAGAATTGTCCCCCTCCCCCCCACAAGACTCAAGAACTGTTGCACTTACTCACATTTGGAAGTGAGGGTGGAGGATGGAAGTAAAATACAGGAGGAATGAATCCTCAAAGTCTGTTTAAGACACAATTAGGCAAAACCACATGATCATCTTAACAGGTGCAGAAAATACACTTAAGAATCCCACACTCCTTCAAGATAAACCACTCAACAAACCAGGAATGGAAGGGAACTTCCTCTATGCTATAGGGGCATCCTTGAAAAGCCCATAGCTAATATCACACTCAAAGATAAAAGATCAAAAGCTCCTCCTAAGATCAGGAATAAGACATGGATGCCTACTGTCACCACTGCTGTCAAATACTGACCTGGAAGTTCTAGCCAGAGCAATTGGTCAAGAAAAAAGGGGGAGGGGCTGGGGGAGCAAACAATTGAAAGGAATAAGTAAAACTACCTTCATTGTCAGATGGTATGATATCATATATGGAAAATCTTAAAAATAACTACTAGAACTAATAACCAAAGGCAGCAAAGTTACAGGATACAAAATCACAAAAAACAGTTTATTTCTAAATACTATAATGAAAAATCAGAAGCTGAATTTAAAGCAATTCCTTTTACAATAGCATCAAAAAGAATTGAAAATGTTAAAAGCCGAGTACAGTGGTTCACACCTATAATTCCAGAGACTCAGGAGGCTGAGACAGGACGATCAAAAAGTTCAAAGCCAACCTGGGCAACTTAGCAAGACCCTGTCTCAAAATAAAATAATAATAATAATAATAATAATAATAATAATAAAAGTGCAGGTGGGGCTGGGAAAATAGCTCAGAGGTAGAGCTCCCCAGTACTGCAACGACAAACAAAACCCTCGGAAATGAATTTAACCAAGTAGGTACAAGGTTTGTACAACTAAATACCATAAAACACTGTTGAAAGAAATTTAAAAAGTCCTACCTTCCAAGTTCAAGGATGGAAAAATATTAATATTAATATTAATATTGTGATGATGACAATATTCCCAAAGTGATGTATAGATTCACCATGATCCCTATCAGAATCCCAATGGCCTTTTCTGCAGACATGGAAAATCTAATCCTTAAATTCACATGGAACTGCAACAGATCCTAAACATTAAAAAAAAATCTTGGAAAAAGAACAAAGTTGAAGGATGCACATTTTCCAATTTCAAAACTCATTACACAACAATGTGGTCCTGGCATAAGGACAGACATATAGACCAACAAGCAGGAGAATTCAGAATCCAGAAACAATTATCTTACATCTATGGCCAACTGATTTTGACAAGAGTGCCAAGACCACTCAGTAGGGGAAAAAAGTCTTTTCAACAAATGATGCTAGAACAATTGAGTTTCCACAAGCACAAGGATAAAATCAGGCTCCTACCACACATCATGTCCCAAGTCAATTCAAAATGGACTGAAGTCTTATATGCCAGAGCTAAAACTATAAAACACAGAAGAAAACAGGTAAGTCTTTGTGACCTAGGATTTGGCAAAGGCTTCTAAGGTGTGATACCAAAAGTACAAGCAACAAAGGAAAAACAGATACTGGGACTCTATCAATTTGAGCACTAGAAGACAGTTAAAAGTTTGGTATCCAGAATATAAAAGACTTCCTACAACTTACAAGAATATGATAAACAACCCAACTAAACCACAAGAAAAGGAAACAAACATTTCTCCAAAGATATACAAAAAGGCATGAAATAATATTCATGTCATTTGGGAAATGCTAATCAAAACAAAATGAGATTTTAAAAAAGGAAAATAACGAGTGTTGGCAAGAATGTAGACAAAGTGGAACTCTCATACATTATTCGTGGGAATGTAAAACAGTGCAGCCACTGTGAAAAACTGACTGGCTGTTTCTCAAAAAAACTCTACCCCTAGGAATACACTCCAAAAATTGCAAACAGGTGCTCAAATAAAATCTTGTACACAAATGTTCACAGAAGCACTATTCACAATAGAGCCAGGTAGAAACAACCCAAATGTCCATCAACAGATGACAGATAAATAAAATTGGGTACATATATACAGTGTAAAATTATTTGGCCATAGAAAGGAAGGAAATACTGGTAAGTGGTACAGCATGATGAACCTCAAAGACATGTTAATTCAAAAAAAGGAAGACACAAAGGGCTACATGCTGCATTACTCCAATGATAAGAAATATCCAGAACAGGCAAATCCAAAGGCAAGAAGCAGATCAGTGGCTGCCAGGGGTGGGGAGAAAGAAAAACGGGGCGTGACTGCTTACTAGCTACGGGTTTCCGTTTAGGGTGATGCAAAGTTTTGGAACTAAATAGATAGTGGTGATAGTTGCACAACCCCCATGAATGTACTTAATACCACCAAACTGTACCATTTAAAATGGTTAAAATGGTAAATTTTATGTGCATTTTACCAAAATAAAGAAAAAGGCAGCGAGCTACCATGCCTATCCCTTCCTGCTCTCATCTGGCAAAAAACTAAGGGTAATCTGAAGTTCCTCTAGACCCAGGTGATAGGATAAATGCCTCTCCACATTGACAACTCTTCCTCTCAACTCTCAAGTGAGGCAGGTTCAAGTGCCTTTCACTGGGAATATAAAACCAGTGGAAAGACCAAAAGGAGATGACAGGGAAGTTTCCCCAAGACGCTGACCAGCCATCACCCCCAGTTGACATAAGGCATGGTGGGAGACATAGGAGTCTAAGAGTAGAATACTTGGTCACGTTCAGAAGGGAAAAAAAAAAAAAACGCTCAAGGAAATTTAAAATAGGGTAGTCAAATTAAAACACAAACAGGTGCACCGCTAGAAAAGACCAAGGTAATCCAGCAAAGAAAACAAAACACAAGTTAGGAGTCTAGCACCTCCTCAAGGGTCTAGTACCAAGAAGTCTGGCACGCCTAAAATCCAAGCGCCTGGGAAAGCTGAGGCGGGAGGATCGCGAGCTCGAGGCCAACCTAGACAATTTAGCAAAACCCTACCGAAAGAAGAAATTTTTTTAAGAGGGTGGGAGTAGCTCAGTGGTAAAGCACACATGGTTCAATCCCCAGTACCCCGTCCCCCTTCCAAAAGAAAAAGAAATCCCACAGTAGACAGGCCAGAAGACACTACCCAAAACTAACGGCCACTAGTGTTCAGACTCAGCGTCACTGCGAATCATCCAACGACGCACGGCGACCACGGACAACGCGGGCCAAGGCCCACGAGCAGTGGCGCGCGAAGGCGGGCAGCCGGAACACCGGCGGCACAGCCCGCTCTGCGCCCCGCCAGGCACCTGCGCCCGTGGGGTCTGCGCCGGAGCGCCGAGCTCGGGCTAGGAGGCACACCGGCATGGGAGCTTGGGGAAACGGGGCCCGGGCTCTGGGGCCGAGCTTGGGCACCAAGGCTCACGGGGAAAACCGGGTGGGGTTCGGGTGCTCCGGGGCACCGGGAGCTTGGGGGCTGGGCTTCGGCACCAGAGAGCTCGGGGAAACCGGGGACCAGTCTCCGGCACCTGGACGCTCAGGGAACCGAGGTCCAGCTCAGGCACCAGAGCGCTTGGGGGCCAGGCCTGGACGCCGGGGGCCGGACTCGGGCACCAGGGAGCCTCGGGCACCGGGGGAAGGGGGGCACAAGGGCGCCGCGGCCTGGCCGCTAGGAGGGTCGACGGGCCGGCCGTCACAGAGACAGTTGGCGGCTCTGCAGCTCGGTACTGCCGCCGCCGCCTCCACCCCCCGTGAGGGTCGTCCCGGGCACAGGTGAAAACCAGGTGGCCCCCAGCCCCCGCCCCGGCCAGCGCCGCAGAGCTCACCTGCCTCGCGCCGCCGCCTCGGGCCTGGTCCGCGCCGCCCAGGCCAGTCCTGGAGGATCCCACCGTGCCAGCCAATCGCGCGCCGCGTCTGGGTCAGGGGCGGGAGCAATGCAAACGTTAGCCAATCCAGAGCCCGCAACCTAAACATCCGGACCAATGAAGAGGCAGCAGCGAGCCGTGACGCAAGGGCGGGGCGGGCGCTAGGGAGGGGCAGGAGGAGTGGGCGGGGCCGGGATTGCGTCGTGGGGCTGGCGCGCCTGGGAAGGGAGGGGTCGCGTCTCTGGTGCGGTGGTGTCTTGGAGGGTCAGCGTTTTCCCGAGGGGCCGCATCGCAGGAAGGGTTTCATCTCGGGGTCTCTCATTCTGATGAAAGGTCTCTTAGGGAAGGGTCTTATCTTGGGGACGGGTCTCAGGTCGGGAAGAAGGTCTCTGCCGAGAAGGGGCAGCATCTGGGGCGCCCCGCTCTCAAGGAGCGCCCTGCTCCCCTCCCGGCCCTGCTAGCGTCTGTCCTTGATCCCCACGCCCCGCAGCAGCCAAACCCCTTCAGATCCACCCAACCAGAGGGTCCTTGCTGCACGCCGCACTGTGAAGATCCCTGGCGGTGGGGCCGTCAGACCCCCGTCCGCTCCGCTCACCTAAGAGGTCCTGTGCAATGGCCCTTAGCTCCAACCTAGCTCCTCTACCGGGGTCAGGGACCCACTGGACTGTGCTGCTTTGGGACCGCACGTCTGGTGTCTGCCTTCAGTGGGACAAGCATGCAAGAGGCCGGTACCTACAGGAGACAACGTGAGCCTCCCGTTTGTTTCCCCTCCTGGCTGCGGGAGGGAGATAGGTGGTGGTGGGTGGGGGCGACTGACCCTCAAGAAGGGTGGGTCTGCCCTTGGAATTTCACAAGTGCCCTTACCTGCATGCATGGGCAAAAACCGGTTTGTTCTCTGCATTTTTTAATTGAAATATTATTTACAGACCATACATTCACCTTTTTACAGTGCTCCCCTTGATTCGTTTTGACAAATACATGTAGTCGTATAGCTGCCACCATAATAAAAATATGGAACATTTCCCTCACCCCAAAAAGTTCACTCCTCCCCTTGCGGTCACTGCCCTCTGCCGGTCCCACCCATTGTGTCCTCTAGCCTTGCCTTTTGGAAGGTGCTGTGAATAGAACCCCTTCAAGGTGGTTTCTTTTGCCTAGCCTCTTGCACCTTTTTTCCTTTTTCCTTCTTTTCCTTTTTTTGAACTTCATCCATGTTGCATGTAGCTGCAGTAGTTGAGGGGTTTGCAAAGAGCCAGGTGGTAGACATTTGAGGCTTCATGAGCCATGTGGTCTCCATAGCAAATGTTCAAGTCCACGGTTAGGGAAAGCAGATGCACACAGTTGTGTTCCAGGGAAACTTCACCACAGGTGGTTGACTTCACATGGCTGTGGTCTGTTGCTAGACACCTGGGTTTTTTCCAGCTTGGGACTATTTTGATAGACATCTCTATAAACCTGTACAGGTAGACATTTCTCATGTGGACATTTCTCTCAGTTTTGTGGGTTTATTATCTGTTACCTCCTTCCCTCTCCATAATAGTTTGGATATACAGAATTTGACTTTTTTAATAGTGCATTTGCTTCAGTGGCACTTATGTGCCTGATATAACCCTGGATTATATCTGTTGTCCAGTCTAATTTGTAGGGGAGAGATTTTGACACATGGTTGTGTCCCCTAAACCGGACCACCCTGCCTGGGTTTCTCACTAGGGATGACAGACAATTCGAGTTTTAGGCTTTTACCCCTGAGAGTGCAGCCTCTACCTTGTCCATTCTGGAGTCCAGCACAGCACCCAGATTGAGGCCATGTTGAATGAAGAACAAGGAAGAAACACACAGGGGGTTTGGAGGCTCTGTGCCCCCAGAATATAGCCTGGGTCTGGGTTTCTGCCTGGTCAGTCTCACTTCAGAGGAGGACTCTGGTCACACACTGTGCCCCCAAAGTTTCTGTCCCTGAGGCTCTTCCCATCTTCCCTACTTTGTCTAGCAGGACGAGCAGTATGGCCATTCCTGTTTCTCAGCAAGGGAAACTGAAGCAGGCTCAGACAGCAGCCTGTCTGGAGTGAGTCCCTGGCACAGGGACTATGTAGCCAGGCAGGGCTCTCTGTCATCAAGGCCTCGGGCTGCTGCAGGGCCTGGGGCAGCCACGCCTATTTTGCTAAACTCCCAGGAGGCTGGAGTGCTTATTTCTTGGTGATCTCACACCTCAGAATTGGCAGCATTTCTGCCTGTCAGTTGTAAACAGAACCTGACTCCAGAGAGAGAAGTAAGGACAGGCTGGGAAACCTGAGCCTGGAGGCTTCCTGCTATCTGGATTAGGGTGCTGCATGGGGATCAGGGGCCAGGGCCAGCAGAGAATTGGGTGAAGGACAATAAAGCAGCCGACCCTCTGGGATCAGGAGGGGATCCCAGAATGGGATCATTGTTTCCTTCCTCTTAAGGAAACAATCGGACATGCGGTCCTCAGCCTCCTGGCTTCTGGTTCTTGCTTTAACACCATAGAGGAAATGGTCTCTGCCCCTGGTGGTTGTGCCCTGTGGCTAGCAGGGGCGGCTCCTAGTCCCGCTGTGGTTTGGGGCGTGGAAGTCTTTAGACAGTGGTAAAAGAACAGGCAGAGAGGTGAGATGACCTCGCTTAGCCAGCTTTTCCAAAATCAGAATTCTTACACCAAAGGTCACTACAGACAAGGGCTCCTCTCTGTTTAGACTCGCCCTCCATCCCTACAACCACTTCCAAGAACGATCTCATCTCAAAGATGAGAACAGTGCTCGCTCGCACTGGTGGGATATGTCCCTGCAGTGCAGAGCTCACCTTAAGTGGCAGGATCCGGATGGACTCCAGGAAAGGGTCTTTGCTTGTCCTTCTCAGTTTCCAGAGGCTCCAGTCGTCCCCAGACCTGAGGCCACATCATACAAGACCAGTCTTTGCCTGATATTTGCTGGGTCTCAGTGTCTCCTTTTTCTGCATTTCTCCTTTTGCTAAAGGCCACTTGTCATTAGATTTAGGGCCCACCCTACACCTGGTTGAGTTCATTTTGAGATCATTACCTTAGTTACATCTGCGAAAACCCTTATGGCAAGTAAGTTCACATTCTGAGGCTCTGTCTTTTGGGGGCCCCTGTTCAACCTACTGTAGGTATAACAAATCTGCTGAGAGACATTCTGCCCCTGGAGTTCTGCGCTAGGAAACCTGCTTGCTCCTTTTGCTCCATTAGTTTTCTGCACTCCTTCTCTCCACCCTGTCTCTGCTTAAGCCCACCGTCTCCACACTGCAGAAATCACTGACTTGTGGAGGCCACTAGCAGCTCCCACTTACTGAAGCTGGGGGCTAGTTCTCAAGCCCCAGTCCCTCTTAACTTTTGGCATTTGACCAGAGCCACACCTGGATCTCTGCCTGTCTCTGACTTCTTCCTGCCTTCTTTGCAGGATCTTCTGACTACCAGACGCTGATGTCCCTGAACCCCAGATACAAATGTCCCCCACCTAGTCTTTGGCATTTCCAGCTTGCCAGCTCCAAACTGGAATTCCTGGTCTCACCCAACTCTTCCTCCTCGTGACTTCCTTCCTCACAACAGTCAAGGACAACCTGTTCCTTCCCTTCCTGAGCCCAAACCCTGAGGCCCCCTTGGTCCCTCCCTCTGTCACATACACCCTTGGGCAATGCTCTGGCTCTACTTTGCAAACAGATGCAGGATCTCACCATGTTTGCCCCTCGACTCCTAACCCAGCCCAAGCCACCCTCAGCCCTGGCCGGACTACAGACTACCACGGCCCTGCACAGCTGCCCTGGCCTCCCTGTATACTGGCCTTCTGTTTTCCCCATGCAGTCCAGCACTTGGGCAGGTCCAGTCATTCCAGGCCCCATCTATTGGGTCTCCCAGATCATTCAGAGGAGAAGCCCCATACCTTCTGTGACCTCTGCCCCTTTCTCCCTTCATTGTTTTTCAATTTAGGTAAAATCCATGTGACATAAAATGAACCATTTTATGAGTGAAGTGTTGTGGAAAATAATATTCCTGCAAGACAACCCCCAGGAAAACACAATGTGGCTTGGGAGGAGGGAGAAACATTAGCCAAACATTAAACCTTTCCCAGTAAATCCTTTTCCAGGAACAACAGGCCCTGAAGGGAGGAAGCAGACCCTGAAACCCTGGGCCCTGGACTTTACCATTTCCCATTGCCAATGAGTCCTGGAAGGAGAAAAGCTAACAGTGAAGCTCTGGAAACAGTAAATCCCAGAGGGAGAAGAAAGGCAATGGGTGGGATTTGAGTACTCATTCATCCCTGGGGATCTGAGCTCCTGTCTGTCCCGGGTAACGAGTTTCAAACTTTTTACAACTGCCTTCCTGAGTTAAAATTTTAACCTGCACAACTAGTTCCCTGTCTGATAGGCACATGCGCAGTTTCCAATGATTAATTCACCCTCATTGTAAACTATAAAACTCAGACTCCTTCTGTAGCCCAGGGGCCATTTTTGTACCCAGAAAATCTGCCCTCCTGTGCCTGATTTATTGACCCCACTGCAGAATAAAGGAAAGCTTGTTGATCCATTTGAGGTCTGCTTCTGTCCTGGTTATTTGTATTTTCATTATGCTGCTGAAACCGTGTTGATTATTTTTTCTTACAATGACAATGTATAATGGTTCAGTCACTATGGAAACCATTTCCTCAAACACTTAAAAACATGCCAGGCGTGGTGGTACACCTATAATCTGAGCTACTTGGGTGGTTGAGGTAAGAGGATCCCAAGTTCAAGCCTCGCCTGGGCAACTAAGTGAGACGCTGTCTCAAAATAAAAAGGGGTTAGGATGTGACCCGATGGTAGAGCACCTTGGGTTCAATCCCCAGTACCACACATACACACACACACACAATTAAAAACACAACATACACAATTACCATTGGACCACAGGATCCAGCAATTCCAACTTCTGGGTCTGTACCCAAAAGAATTGAAAAGAGGTTTTCAAAGGGATAATTAATCACCCATGTGCACAGCCTGAAGGCAGAAATCACTCAAGTGTCTACCTGTGATGAATGGATAAAGAAACCGGGAGTCAGGTGTGGTGGTGCATGCCTGTAATCCCAGTGGCTTGGGAGGCTGAGGCAGGAGGATCACAAGTTTGAGGCCAGCCTCAGCAATTTCATGAGAACCTGTCTCAAAATATTAAAAGGGCTGGGGATGTGGCTCAGTGATAAAGTGCCCCTGGGTTCAGTCCCCAGTACCAAAAGAAGAAAAAGAACAAAAACTAACTGTGGTGTACACTCAAAGCGGAATGTTATCCTCAAAAAGGGAGAGTCTTGGGCTAGGACTATAGCTCAGTGGCAGAGCGCTTGCCTAGCATGTGTGAGGCACTGAGTTCGATATTTAGCACCACATAAAAATAAGCAAAAGCATGCTGTCCATACACAACTACAAAAAAATTTTTTTTAAAAAAGGGAGAGTCTGACAAATGCTACCGCCTGGATGAACCTATGGACAGATGCTCAGACACAAAGGGATCAATATTCCACTTCTGTGAGTTCCTGGAGTTGTCAGATCCAAAAATGGAAAGCAGGAGGAAATGGAGAGCTGTTTAATAGCACAGTTTCAGTTTTGCAAGATGAAAAAGTTTTAAGAGACCAAAGGTGATAACGGCATAGCAACGAGAATGTGCTCCCGCTACTAAACAGTCCATTTAAAAATGGTAGTGAAGTGGGGCTCAGTGATGCATGTCTGTAATCCCCAGTGACGTGGGAGGCTGAGGTAGGAGGACTGCAAGTTGGAGGTCAGCCTCAGCAACTCAGCGAGACCCTAAACAACTAGCAAGACCCTGCCTCAAAATAAAAAAATAAAAAAGTGCTGGGATGTGGCTCAATGGTTAAGTGCCCCTGGGTTCAATCCCTAGTACCCAAAATAAATAAATAAAAATGGTAGTGATGGGAACCTTTCTGTGATGTGTATTTTACCACAATTTTAAAAAGCTAATCATTTTAAAGTATGCAATTCAGTGGAATGTAGTCAACTTATAACGTGGTGCAGCCACCACCTACATGGAGTTCTAGAACCTTCCATCAATCCAAAAGGAAACCCAGTGTCTCTAAGGCAGTTCCTCAGTCAGTCCCTGTCTCCCTCTGGTTTTGTTCTAACTCCTCACTGCTTCCCTAATTTATCTCATTTGGCGTCTGTCCCCTCACGATGGGAACACAACCTCCCCATGGGATGACATCTTCCTCTGTCCTTCCTGTTGCTGGGCCCCCAAATCTGGCACAATCAGGCCTTCGTGGGCAGCTTAGTACTGAGCTTCCCAGATGAAGACCGGGTGTCTCTGTATCTGAGTGTCCAGATGAGCAGCTGTGGGCTTGATGCAGATGTGCTATTGGTCCTCCACAGTGTTTGGAAAACGTGAATCAGTGGCCAATAAAGACTAAAAGGCTTTAATATTTTTCCCACTGCTATGTCTTTTGTAATGGGCTTAAGAAAAAAAGGGAAGTTAGTTAAAGAAAAGCCTACTTTAGCTAGGCGCGGTGGAGCACGTCTGTAATCCCAGTAGCTGGGGAGGCTGAGGCAGGAGGATCTCGAGTTCAAAGCCAGCCTCAGCAACTTAGCAAGGCCCTAAGCAACTCAGTGAGACCCTGTCTCTAAATAAAATACAAAATAGGGCTGGGGATGTGGCTCAGTGGCCAAGTGCCCCTGGGTTCAATCCCCAGTGCCTCCGCCACCAAAAAAAAAGTCTACTTTATGAGAAAGAAAAAGCAGGATATACTTTATGCCAAATGGTGAGGTGGAATCAACAGTGCATTCCCGGAAGGGGCCAAGTCCCTTAAATAAGGAGCGAGGCCCTTTTTTTCCCCAAGATCACCTTCAGGCAATGGAGAGGTCCAGGGGACACGACTTGGCTGCCACTGGCTCCAGCCATGGTGTTCAGCTGATAAAGTGTCACAGAAGCATCACAGAAGATGATTGCAGCTGCA
>JAJEJO010005382.1:101524-305394 GCA_020662805.1 Glaucomys volans | reverse complement strand
TAGCAAGGCTCTAAGCAACTCAGTGAGACCCTGTCTCTAAATAAAATACAAAATAGGACTGGGGATTGAACCCAGGGGCATTTGACCACTGAGCCACATCCCCAGCCCTATTTTGTATTTTATTTAGAGACAGGGTCTCACTGAGTTGCTTAGAGCCTTGCTAAGTTGCTGAGGCTGGCTTTGAACTCATGATCCTCCTGCCTCAGCCTCCCAGGTGCTGGGATTACAGGTGTGAGCCACCACAACCGGTGGGATGATGCCCATTTCTGAAGAATCAGGTGTACGCCACCAGACAACAGACTTGACAGTGAAGGTATCCCGTTGCCTCTGTAGGGGCCCTGCTCAAAACGATGGCACAGGAAGCAAGAGAGAGTACAAGTCTGCATGCCAGCCAGAAAAAACAAGGTGTCACTGAGGTTACTGACTGCAGAAAAGCTGAACAAACACAACAAGATGACATAAGACAAACAGCACGGGTGTGACACAGGGAAGAGCTTTTGGCAGGGGAAAGCGTATACAGAGAAGTCCAAGGCAAAAGGCAAGATATCAGAGGCTGAGTTACACATCATCTCACTCCGGTTGGAGATGAACAAGGTGAAGTTTAAATACCGGTCCTGTACATGGCTGCCATCTGAGTTGAGGCACCAGGTTAGATGTCACAGGAGAGTGGGGAGCTGAAGCGCCAAACCTCAGTTCTGGTGTTCCGACAAAAGAAGATTTAAAGTCAGTCACCGAAAGCCACATGGAGAACTTTATTGCAAGTGCAAGTAAAGTAAAAGCAGAATAAGGTTCAAGCAGAACGCACTCTCAAGAGAGTGGGTCATCTCTGAGCAGAGAAAGGCAGAGGAACAGTCCCCTCCAAATTTATTGCTATTTTATGGTTGCTTGGAAACGGAGAGTTCACCTCTGCACTCTTTACCAATCAGGTATCAACATTCTCCTTCATGTGGGGTGGTGGAGTTTTTGACCTTAATTAGTCCTCTCTGGAACTGCCATGGTGGCCACCCGAATCAGGGGGCTTCATCTGCAAGTCAATCCTATGTTAATATGGGTTTTGGGGTCTGTGGCTGGTCAGAAGTTGCCTTAGTGCACCTTCATTACTAAAGACACCTCCCTTCCAAGATAGATGGAGGCACTGATGGCCCTAACTCTGGCTTCACACTGACCTCAGTGGACCCTGTCAAGACTTGGTCCCATTAATCCTTCTTTCTTGATGTATTTCCCCAATTAGCTCCTTTGGCTTCTGTTCGTTGACTCGCAAGGTCTGGGCACTCAGTGTTTTCCTACAGGTTATCTGTTACCTGTTGTTTTCTCATCTGCCTCCAAAGTAGTTTAAAGACGACTCCAAAAGTAACTTCAAGAACACCTGTGACCATGCCATGCCTTTCACTGCTAGCTGCTACCTAAGCCTAACAGTGGGGCGGAGCACTTGTGACAGACTGCAGGGCACAAAGCCATCACAGAAAGAGACAGCCGAGCTGGGGTCTCATCAGGGATAACGAGCCAAGCCAATCAACTCGGCTTTTTCACCATGCCAAGGGAAAAAGTCAGATGCAGAAAGAGATAGAGTACATGATTCCATTTATACAGAAATACTTAAAAAAGATAGAACTATGGAGATGGAAAGCAGAGCAGGGGACAGAGTGCTGCAGATTGGAAGAGACACACACGATGCAGGAATCCTCTGAGGCCGGGCTGTGGTGATGACCGCTCGGTGACGTAAATTAATTAAAACTCACCAAGCAGCACACTTAGAATGGGCAGATTTTATGGTCTGTAAATTACACCCCAGTAATGCTGTTAAAGTTGACTGCAGGGTTTGCACTACCAGGTCCTTCTCTACCACCTGGCACCTGGCACAGAGGACTCCATAAAAATTTGCTGACTGACTTGAGCAAATTTATGAGACTTTCAAAGAATCGATGCTGCTTACTAGGTGTTTAGACACTGACCCTTTGCAGGGTGATGTGGGTCTTTCTCTACACACGCCCCTGCTGAGGAGCAGGTCCTGGGGACTCCCTTGATGGCCTCCCTTGGCATCACCTCTGTAACCAGCAGGCCTGGAAGGCACAGCTGGCCTTGGCTGCGCTCCACCAGGCCAACCAACCCTGCACCTTGGTGCTGCTGTCCTCTCAATCAAGACCTCTGTGTTTATTTTTGGATCTGTGACAAGATGACAATGAAGCTGACTGGTGGGGAATGGGCTGGGACAGGGCCACCCCAAAGGCCTCAGAATTGAATCCCTGGATCTCATCAGGTTGCCTGCAGATCTGTCATGGGGTAGGGTCTTAGGGACTCCTGAAGGAATGGCAGAGGACATAGAGAACAAGGGGCAATTGGGATCTGGGAAAGGTCCCACCTGAGGGGACCCTAGATCCCTGCCTTCATCAGTGATAGGAGCTGAGCTGGAGGGTGGTTAGGATGCAGACTTGGGCAGGGCAGGAGTGTGATGTCCACAACCAGAGCAGGGGACACCCCTCCAGGCTGCAGCAACCCGGACTGTGGTGCAGGGCAGACCCTTTCAAGCCCTCCCTCTCCCGATCCCTCCAAGGCCATCCCCCCTCCCTAGTCCCCTCCAAGGCCATCCCCCCTCCCTAGTCCCCTCCAAGGCCACCCCTCCCCACTTTCCCCAGCCCTTCCAAAGACTCCCTGCCTCCCCCACCCCTCCAAGTTCCCCTTCAGCCCTCCTCCAAGGGTGTACCTCCCCTTCCACGGAAGCTCCAGCTCCTTCTCTGCTGACACCAACAATGTCTCTGGCTTATGTGGTGCTCCAGCTGCCTGGTATCCAGAGGGGACACCACAGCCTGTGGTGGCCAGCACTCTCAGAAGCCCACAGCACGGCACCCCCCAGAACTCTCCAGGCTGGATCACCATGAGCCTGGAACTAATGGAGGGGTCCTAGTTGTCTCCAAATTGTCAATTCATTACCCAAACCCATAAAGGCACACAGAACAACTACAATAAATAATTTAATTAAAATTTCAAACACTAAAGCATAAATGTTAATATTTGATTGTTAACACAAACACTGGCTCATGGTAACACACCCACTGAAACATTTAGGCACTTGGGTGTAGAAAGTGCTGAAGAACAAAACACGATCTTCACTGCTACTCAGAGCAGCCAGATGGTGTCCCAGGAACCGCTCTTAACATGGTCAGTGTTACTGATGAAAACCTGTGGCCGTGCACCTCCCGGAGCAAGTTCCAGTACGTTAGAAATGGGAAAACTTCCGCTGGTAACAGGTAAGATTTCAAATTCCTTTCAGTCTGAGACAGAACCCAAAGAAAGATGAAATTTCCTTTTTAATCACTTTGGCTTTTTTTCTGTGTTCTTGAATAGTTGAGAACGTTATTGGTGGGCACTTAAACAGGACAGGACCCAGGGATGCACGTGAGGGAAGTTAAGCGCCCGCTAACTCGCTCCCCTGTGCTGTAGCTGGCAATTTTAACTTTAACTCAGATGGGACTTTTGGGGCCTCGGAATAAAACAAAAATACAGACCCACCACCATGTTACTCAAAGTGGGCCCACAGCACTGTCTGGGGGGTGAACAGCAGGGTGTGTCTGGCGTACTCTTCTTGCTGTGGGCATCCTGGGCTGCGGATCAGGCGTGAGGCTGAGGCCGAGCTGTGTGCTGGCCCCGAAGCCTGTGGTCACTGAGCGGCTGAAGCAGCCTGCATGTGTTGTAGGAGCTGCTCACAGTAGGTGGCTGAGCGGTGCTTGTGGATGACAGCCTCAGTCTCACGCACCAGGAGATCTGGAAACAGGATGCTGCCCTCTTTGAGGACCTCTGTAAAACAACAGAACACCCGAAGATGCCAGAATCAACAGTGAGCAGCCTCAGTGCTCCGCACACAAGCTCCCATGTCAGGCTGTGTGCGCATTTCCCAGGCTGATGAGGTCACAGTGCGGGCAGAAGGAACTTAGGACAGTCCCCTTGGAGCTGGCTGCTGCGGGAACACAGCACAGGCATTTCTCATGTGTCCTCGGGGCCTTGGGAGCATCTGAAGAACTGTTTTGGAAATTTTTTTTTGGCACTAGGGATTGAACCCAGGGGTGTTCTACCACTGAGCTATACCCCAGCCCTTTTTTTAAATTCGAAAAATAAAATTTTTATTTAAAAATAAGAATGTAATCAGTTATTCATGATATGTTTCTTGTTTGAAATAACTTACTGTCATTTTTAAAATAGTGGAGATGAGCTTGTGTTGATTGTGTTACTGATGGATTTGTGAGTGAAATAAATGGTTATATAATCATTTGCACAATACGATAAAACTTCTTGAATCTATAATTGTCATGGATTCCTAAGCTCAACAGTGGTACAAGGATTAAGAGGGTTGCTAGGATGTAAGGAGAGTGAGAAGGTAAAGATATTACAACTACATTGATCAACTTTGATGTTTTCTTATGACTTTTCCCGACCTTTGAATCATGAAATTATTATTATTATTATTATTATTTTGAACCAGGGATTGAACTCAGGGACACTCGGCCACTGAACCACATCCCCAGTCCTATTTTGTATTTTATTTAGAGACAGGGTCTCACTGAGTTGCTTAGTGCCTCGCTGAGTTGCTGAGGCTGGCTTTGAACTCGCGATCCTCCTGACTCAGCCTCCCAAGTCACTTGGATTACAGGGGTGCGCCACCACGCCCGGCTGAAATTATTTAACTTAGAAATCTTTCTTCCATTTACCAAAATTTCTCGTTCTCTAATCTTTTCTAGTTCAGTTGGCTTCATATTTTTTTAAAAAAATTTATTTGTTCATTTTAGTTGTACATGAGAGTAGACTTATTTCAGCATATTATACATAGGTGGAGTCTAACTTCCCATTCTTGGGGTTGCACATGATGTGGAATTTCACTGGTCATGTGAACACAGGAAAGTGATGTCTGATTCATTCTACTGTCTTCCTTATTCTCACCCCCCTCCCTTCCCTTCATTCCCCTTTGTCTAGTCCAATGAACTTCTATTCCCCCCT
Source organism: Glaucomys volans (assembly GCA_020662805.1). Lineage (NCBI taxonomy): Eukaryota > Metazoa > Chordata > Mammalia > Rodentia > Sciuridae > Glaucomys > Glaucomys volans. Next base: position 300,408 of record JAJEJO010005382.1, on the reverse strand, counting down.
TCCCTCCTTATTGTGTGTTAGCATCTGCATATCAGAGAGGACATTTGACCACCAGCCCTTTTTATTTTGAGAGTGGGGTCACTAAGTTGCTGAGTTTGGTCTTGAACTCAAGGTCTTCCTGCCCCAACCTTCCAAATCACTAGGATTGCTCAACAAATTGTAGGTCAATGCCTACCTAAATTTAAACTTCAGATGAACAATGAATTCTTTGCTAGTTTATATAAATACATCCCACTGGCTGCAGAGGCTACACCTGTAATGCCAATGACTCAGGAGGCTGAGGCAGGAGGATCTAAAGTTGGAGGCCAGCCTCAGCAACTGAGGGTCTAAGTAACTTAGTGAGAATTTGTTACAAAATGAAAAAAGAGCTGAGGATGTAGCTTAGTGGTAGAGGACGCCTAAATTCAATCCTAAGTACCAATCAACAAACAAACAAAAAACAAGCCACGTGTTTTCCCCAGATTATTGAGCCAAAGAAGGAAAAGAAATGCTATATGACAGGTGAGTCCTTCTCCTGCCACCCCCATTTGTTCCCAGTGGCTCTTTCCCTCCAGCGGAGGCCTCTGGGCATGGCCTTACCCTACAGAACCCACGCTCCACTAACCCACCTAGAAGTATTCTTAGAAAGGTGAAGTCTTTCAACGAACAAGTGGACTGCTTTTAAAAGTGATGTTACTGAAAAATCACATTTATTCAAGTCTTAGAAACAGAACCATTGACATTTTCTAAGACCTGTTCTGTGCTGCAAATGAACTAGTCTGGAAACGGACAATCTCCATAAATCACCCACTGACACCAACTCTCAACACATACTTGTTGCAAACCTACTGGAAAGGTCAAAGGGTCTGGGCCATGGGGCACAGTGGTTGTGAAAAGGGGTGAGTAGGTGGCAGGCAGGGTGGGTGTAAGGAGAGGAGCTCGGGCAGCCCTGGGTCACAGGCATCTTCCTTGTTAGCATGTGGCCAACTCACAATGGTGGTGGTTGATGTGGAGGCAGGCAAGCTGGGTGGGACATGGAGGGGCTGCATCGGGATTTAGCACCTGGGAAGGACGCTGTTGAGGAGTGAGGGCCGGAGCCTCTGCCGGGCATTGGTTACTGTTGTTATTTAAGCCAATTTCCAATTAGTCTCTAATCCCCAACTTCCTTCCATTATCCAGAGCACCTCAGTCTGACAACCCGGATCTCTGCTGCTGGCGTGACCCTTGTTCTCAAGACAACTTGATTCCGTGACCCAGTAACAGTTTTTGAAGCATGCTCCAAGAGTGCAGGCCCTTCAGGGATCTGTGAGTCAAAACTACATCTACAACACACTCAGGGCATGATCCTTGGCCACTCTGTTCATACTCTGCAGAGGGCAGGTGAGGGGCAGGGGCTGTGCTGAGCCGGGGGGACCTGGTGGCATCTCCCTGGTACACACATTATTTTTGCTAGAAAGAATGATGGCTGATGAAAACTGACAAACCTGAGTTGTGCAGACGTGGGTATGTGGCAGGAGAGGGCTGGAGTAAGCCTACCACCCGAGGAGAACAACTGGCAGTATTTGTGGCCAAGAATAAAATTTAAGCTTTTAAGCAAGGAATAGGGACTAAAGAAACCCTGCCTTTTCCCCAGAAGCCAGGCTCTCCTGAGATGGACACTGCTCAGTGAGATGTGTCCACAGGGGAAGATGTGCATGACTATTGTTATCAATCATCAAAGTGCAAGATGGACTGAAGGACTATAATGCGGGGAGTACAGGGGTACCTGAGGCGGCTTCCATTTGCATGGTAAGGAATCTCAGGAACCATTGTCTGTCCATTAGTACCCCTTGCACCACATGGTACCAAAGTGGAGGACCCATGATTATCTGAAAAGGTTTAAAAAATGCCCTTTGCTTCTCCAACTGCAAGTGAGGTAGAGATGGGGACATATTTTCTCCCTGTTTCAACTAAGTACCATAGGCCCCACGTGACTAGGTGCAGAGGCAGATGTAAGGATCATTGTCTCTCATCAAACTGGATGTGAGAGAGGTTTGCAAAATGTAAGAGCTATGCCACCTTCTGCTGTTTTGTTTTAGAAACTACATTCCCCAAACACAAGTTATTTGTGTTGACACAAATAACTTACTTATTTACTTACTGTTATATTAGTTTTTATTTTTATTTATTTTTTTGATATCAGGGATTGAACCCAGGGGTGTCCTACAACTGAGCTACATCCCCAGCCCTTTTAATTTTATTTTGAGACAGGCTCTTGTTAAGTTGCCCAGGATGGCTTTGAACTTGTGATCCTCCTGCCTCAGCCTTCCAAACTGATGGGATTATAGGCATGTGTCACCACTTCCAGTTAGTTATTTTAAACAAAGTAACAATTACTAAAAAAATTTTTTTTTTCTGGAGAAGGATATTTTTAAAATTTGTTCTAATTGCTTATACATGACAGTAGAATGCATTTTGACACATTGTACACAAATGGAGCATAACTTCTCATTGCTCTGGCTGTACATGGTGTCGAGTCACACCAGCAGTGTAATCAGAGATGTATACAGGGTAATAATGTCTGTCTCATTCTACCGTCCTTCCTATCCCCACTGCCCTACCCCTCCCTTCACTCCCCTCTACATAATCCAAAGTTCCTTCATTCTTTCCTACTGCCCCCTTAACTATGGATCAGCACCCACTTATCAGGGAAAACATTCAGCTTTTGGTTTTTTGGGACTGGCTTATTTCATTTAGCATGATATTCTCTATTTCCATCCAGTCACCTGCAAATGCCATAATTTCATTCTTTAAGGCTGAATAATATTCCATTGTGTATGCGTACACATTTTCTTTATCCATTCATCTGTTGAAGGACATCTAGGTTGGTTCCATAGTTTAGCTATTGTGAACTGAGCTGCTATAAACATTGATGTGGCTGTATCACAGTAGTATGCTGATTTTAAGTCCTTTGGGTATAAACCGAGGAGTGGGATGGCTGGGTCAAATGGTGATAACAACTACTAAAACTTTTCTCAACTTTTACTTATTGAAGGCCTTTGATAAAATTCAGTATTCATTCATGTTAAAAACACTAAAGAAACTGGGGATAAGAGGAACCTACCTCAACATCATAAAGTTACTATGAAAAACCCTAAGTAAACCTCATAGTAAATGGGGAAAAACTGAAAGCATTTCCTTTAAAATTTGGGACGAGACAAGGATGTCCGCTCTCACCACTCCTGTTTAATATAGTGCTAGAAACTCTAGCCAGAGCAATTAGGCAACAGAAGGAAATCAAATGGTTAGAAATAGGACAGGAAAAAGTCAAATTATCACTGTTTGAAGATGATGTGATCCTATACTTAGAAGACTTAAGAACTCCACCAAAATACTGGTAGAGCTCAGAGCTAATAAAGAAATTTGGCAAAGTACTAGGTTATAAAATCAACATACAAAATCAATTGCTTTCCTATGTACTAACAACAAATCATCTGAGCAAGAAATTAGGAAAACAATTCCATTCATAATAGCCTCAAAAAAGAAAAAAAAATACTTAGGAATAAATCTAACCAAAGAGGTGAAAGGCTTTTCTACAATGAAAACTCTAGAACACTGAAGAAAGAAATTGAAAACCTGAGAAGATGGAAAGGCTTCTCATGTTTATGGATAGGAAGAATGAATATTGTTAAAATGACCATATTATCAAAAGCAATATACAGATTCAATGTAATTCCCATCAAAATATCAACAACATTCTTCACAGAACTAGAAGAAACAGTCCTAAAATCCATTTGAAAGAATAAAAGACCCAGAAGAGCCAAAGCAATTAAGCCAAATAAAGCAATGCTGGAGGCACCACAATACCTGACTTCAAATTATACTACAGAGCTATAATAACAAAAACTGCAAGGTACCAACATAACAAGATTGATCCTGTACCATTGCACATAATGGCACAAGTAGAGAATAAAGAATAGAAGACACAGAGATAAACCCACACATCTACCGTCATCTGATCCATGACAAAGGTAGCAAAAATATACACTGGAGAAAAGACAGTCTTTTAAAAACAAATGGTGCTGGGACAACTGGTTATCCACATGTAGAAGAATGAAACTAGACCCTTATTTCTCATCCTGCACAAAAATCAACTCAAAATGAAACAAAGACCTCAGAATTAGACCAGAAACTATGCAACTCCTAGAAGAAAACATAGGGTCAACACTCCAGCATAGAGGCACAATAACAACTTTCTCAATAGGATCCACAAAGCTCAGGAAATAATGCCAAGAGTGAATAAATGGGAAGGCATTAAAATAAATCGTTCCGCACAGCAAAGAAAAACAATCAGGACTGTAAAGGAAGAACCCACAGACGGGAGAAAATCTCTGCCAGCTACTCTTCTGACAGAGAATTCACATCTAGAATATATAAAGATATAAAAAGACTTTACACCAAAAAAACCCCAAATTAATAAATAGGCAAATGAATTAAACAGACACTTTTCAAAAGAAGAAATACAAAGGTCCAACAAATACATGAAAAAATGTTCAACATCATTAGCAATTAGGGAAATGCAAATCAAAACTACACTGAAACTTCAACTCACATGTTAGAATAATAAATGTTGGAGAGGATGTGGAGAAAAAGGAACACTTAAAAAACTTTTTTAGCTCTAGATAGACACAATACCTTTACTTGATTTATTTATTTATGTGGTGCTGAGGATCAAACCCAGTGCCTCACACATGCTAGGCAAGCAGCTCTACCACTGAGCTACAACCCCAGCCCCAAGGAACACTTTCATACTGCTGGTGTGAATGGAAATTGGTACAACCACTGTGGAAATCTGTATGGAGGTTCCTCAAAAGGCTAAGCATGGAACCACCATATGATCCAGCGATACCCATTGTAGGTATTTATCCTAAAGAATAAAGTCATCATATGACAGTGATACAACCATGTTTATAGCAGCACAATTCACAATAGCCAAATTAAGGAGCCAACCTAGGAGGTCATCGACAGATGAATGGATAAAGCAAATGTGGTATATACACACCATGGAGTTTTATTCAGCCATAAAGAAAAATGAAATTATATAATTTGCAAGAAAATGGATGGAACTAGAGATCATTTTGTTACATGAAATAAGTCAAACTCAAGTCAAGGGTAATGTTTTTGCTCAGATGTGAAAACCAGAGAAGAAAAAGAAAAAGAAAGGTGGGGGTAGAGCTCATGAAAATCAAAGGGAGATCAGAGAGGAAAGGGACCAAGGGGGAAGAGGTGGGGAGAGGAGGAAAGTGCTAGGGATTGACACTTGCTAAACTGTATGGTTACACTCTGCATCGTGGGCATGCACACATTTATTACAACAATCCCATGCACGCACCAACTTAAAAAAAGTGGGAAAAATGTTTCTTGACTTTAATTCCTATGACAGTATCAGCACTAATCAGAAACAAAGCTCAGCGGGACCAGCCACAGCCCTCTGAGGGCAGCTGCGCCTGCTGCCCTCAGTGCGTGCAGGCCTCAGGACTGTTAGCTTACCTAAGACTGCGTCCTGGATGGCGTGCTCGGGGTCGTCCAGGTGCACGAGGAGCTCCCTGTACAGGTACTGAATGCTGCTCTGGTAGTACGCCCTCCCCTCGGTGCTCTGGACGCACTGCAGCCAGGTGAGCAAGGCGGAGGCCGCTGCCAGCCTCACTTCGGTGGACACATCATCCAGGCGCTTCAAGAGCTCTGGGAGGAGGGGCCCAGACAGGAGTGAGGGTGCAAGCAGACACTCTGGGTGTGACGATCCACTAACGATATTTAAACCACAAAGCTGGGAGCACCTGCCCTTAGATCCCACGAACCCACACCTTGAGGGAGATTCAAGCACTCAAGGTGAGGTATTGTGTGTTCTGACCTGGGCCCTAGATGGCACTGTTTAACAGTCTGCCTGCAGGCCTGGCAGCTCCACGTTGCGCAGCAGCTGTGCCCCACCTGCGAGGTGGCTGGAGCCAGTGGCTCTAAGATGCTGACCACATATAGGCTTCCCAGGCTGGCTGCCCATTCTTCCCAGCCAGCAGCTGGCAGAGGGATGGGTTGCTGACCCTTTCTCCCACCACTGTGGGATCTGGATGGGGCTGAGGCAGTGGTATGATGGCTGTGGGTTTGTTTTTACTAGGCCATCATGACCAGGTCACTTGGCCCCCCAAAACAGACACTTTCAAAGTAAAAGAGTAAGATTTTTAACTACATTTACACTTTTCCCTATAATCTTCAGAAAACCTCTGGCTTCTGGAGGATTGATGCAGGTGGGAAGAGTGGGTGCCGGTGGGAGTACACACGGGTTGAGTGTGTCCTCTCTCCTGCATGGAAGGCATGAAAAACACCCAAAGTTCAGGGTGTCCCACAGAGAGGGGCCTCTGGCTTCCTCATGACAGATGCCCATGTGCTTTCACAGGTGCTGGGCATCTGCTGTAAACTGTGCGGAAGCAAGCACGTCTGCACGCCTGGGACTGGCATTGGGGAGGACACTGCCCCAAGCGTGCTGTGTGACGTCCACACATCCTGCAAAGCAAGCACATCACCGCACATCTCAGAATGAGGAATCAAGTCAGCGTAAGGATGTGTGCAGCCGGGGCAAAGCCAGTGCAAAGCCAGTGCAAAGGCACACTCCTCCGGCCCTGAGTGCCCAGGCCAAGTCCGGATCACAGGGGCTGGTGCTTGCTCATGTAAACTCTATAGCTGTGGAGAGAAGAGGCTGCCTGCAGGTTCACTTCTGGGATAGCTGCAATGTAACTGATAGATCGATGCCTCCTGTCAGGGCTGGTCCTGCTGTTCCCTTCATCAGAGTGGGTCAGGGATGTCCTTCCCTCTCTGGCCAAGTAGGCAATAGTTCTTTCAACCCATCTCCTTAAGAGCACAGAAGGGCATCGAGAGGTACAGGAATCTTTTGAATTCTTTTGTCATGAAAATAACCACATTTGCTGTAAACTGCAGGACAAATGCCCAAACACGTGCAATCTCCTCGCTGGCTTTCCTTTTTAACAGCAAACAGCAGCCAGGTACAGTGGCTCCTGCCTGTAATCCCAGAGGCTCAGGAGGCTGAGGCAGGAAGACCTTGAGTTCAAAACCAGCCTTAGCAAAAGCGAGGCTCTAAGCAACTGAGTGAGACTTGGTCTCTAAATAAAAATACAAAATAGGGCTGGAGATGTGGCTCAGTGGTTGAGTGCCCCTGAATTCAATCCCTGGTACCCCACCCGCCCAAAAAAAGCAGACAGTAACCAAACTGACCCTGGCAGCCAGGATGCACTCCCATCTTTCCCAGTGCCCCCCAAGCTCCTCTCAAGCTGTACCCCACCTTCTTTTCCATGCCTTCCATGCATTGAGCTTTAAATTCCAGGGCTTATCTCATTTGTGGGAATCTTTGAAAACCATCTTTTGGAAATTAGGCGTGTGGGCACTCCCGTTTTAAGGAATAAGCAACAACAGACAGGCATCTTTCTAAAACTTCCTGTTTATTTTTAAAATTTTTGTAGTGCTGGGGATAAACTAGGGCCTCCTGCATGCTAGGCTAGTGCTCTACTGAGCCACACCCCAGCCAGGTGGTTCTTTTCACATCACCTAGCTGTGCTTTATTCCTGCTTGCCTTCTGGTTTCTCTGGTGTTTTAATGGATGTTACTCTCTTAGCTTTTGAGGCTTTTAAACTGCTTTTGAAGAGAGAATGTGGGGCAGGCCCCCCATCTATTCGCCCTTCCCTCCAGGGCTGGCCTTCCCTGTTCTTTTGTTGTGGTATTTGCAGGCTCCCCTTGAGCCACTGATTTTCCTTCTCTGAGTTCACTATTTGGTTCAGCACATCCTTTTCTTGGTGGCTCCTAACCGACCATGTGGCTCCCACCCCTCCTGCATTCATCTCAGTCTGGGATGTCTGGTGTTGGCAGACATGGGCTGGGTCAGTTCTCTCCCTCCCTGCTGCACAGGTCTGGCTTCAGCGCAGGGGCACTTCTCCAGTGTATTGTGAAGGAAGCTGTCCCAGATTTTATTTTCACAGTGAGGGCCTGGCCACGCACCTGCCCAAGCAGGGAGTCCCTGCCATCCTTATGATCATGCACCCTGGCTGCTGTGGACATGAAGCTTTGTCCTCCCCGCCCTCATTCTGGTCCAGACATGTTCACTTTCCACATGTTCTATTCACTGGGTGTTACAGATCTGCCATTGCTGGATCTGACTTTAGTACCAGCTCAACCAGAAGCCAAAGAGCATTAGACAGCATTTCACGGTCAGACATGAAACAATATGCTTTGATGAACAGTGTCCTACCTGGATAAATCTTGATGAGCTTATCGGGATCCATCGTGTCACCAGCTGTCTTTAAAAATGTGTTCAGGACACGGCAGGAAATAAGCCGGGTGGTCTGGGCGTCCTCCTCCAGGGTGGCCAGCACCTGTGGCATCAGTGCTTCCCGTACTTCCTGCATCTGTGTGTGAGGGATGCCTGGAAGTGTCCTGCCTTCTAAACGCTACTTAGTACCCATGCCCTCAGAGCAGTTCCAAAATGACACGCATCATGCAGTCTGAAAGGCTGTTTTGAAAGTTCTACTTGGAAGTATACCTGATTTTAAAACTTACATAACTTGTACAGTTTTTATTTTAATGTGGCCAGTTGACTCCCAGCAAGGCCCAAATCCTACTACCTAGTGCTGTGTCTGTCCAGGAGCATCTGCAGCATTAGCTTGAGCGACAGCCTTCCCATGTGCCAGGAGGGGGCGCTCACATACTGTGGGTGCCCAGCACAAAGGCCTTGAGGAGGATGAGGCATTCACAAGACCTGGCAGGAAGCCACAGTTTTCTAGCTTCCCAATCCCTGCACTAGTAGGACATGCTAACAAGCAGAGCAGAAAGCCTGAGGCCTGCCCCCATTCAGGGATCCTGTTGTTAAATTCTCAGTCTTCTAAAGGATATTCAATACATAAACCAAGAGGAGGAGACCAAATCCTTGCCAGGTTCCCAGGTTGCTTGAGGTCACAAAGCCTGTGATCCCAACCCTGCCTGCCCCCAAGTATGGCCCTCGGTGTGTTCTCCTGCTCCTTGTAAGAAAAACATTGTGCTGGCCCTGTGCATCCCCAAGTGAGGTTCCAAGTTTCCTACTCAGGCTTCCTGCCTGTACCCAGGACATGTCAGGGTCGTCCCTACCTGTGTGGCCGACAGGATGTCACTGCTGATGAGTGCCCACAGACAGGACACAGCAGCCGTGCGAATGGCTGCAGCTGTCCTCCCTGCTCTCCACTGCAGATTGGGAGCCAGGATGTCCTTCAGCACCATCTCCAGGTAGCCGTGAAACTGCCTGGAACCAAAGCACGAAGGCGGGTGAGGGAAGCAGATGGACTTGTGCCAAAGAAAGCACTTTAGTTTGGGAAATGCACTGGGCTGGGGGAGCCTAACAGGAAGCACTGGAAGTGACACCCACAGGAGAGCTTCCATTTCTGGGGAGGAGGTGGCTGCGGGCTGGGTGCTTCTCCAGTGAAGAAGGAGCCGTTGCTCAGTAACCAGAGAGAGACACAGTGGTCAGGGTAGGGCTGCACTTCCAAGGGCTCCAGTGGCCTCTCCTTGGACCAGAGGTAGGTCCGGATTTTCAGGGGAACTCTACAGCCTGAGGATGTTTTTCAGTCTCTTTAACACCAGGGGCTGCAACTCCAGTGGCTCCACCGAAGAGGCCTGAGCTACCCTGACCCCTGCCACAGCAGCTCCCATGGTCCAGCAGACTCATATTCATCTGTGTTCACTTTTTAGAAATTGGTCAATGGGTTCCTTTGACCACATGACCCTCCACCTCAGCAAGGGCAGCAGCAGTGGGGCCACTTGGCTTCAGGGAGGGAAGAAGCTCCTGCCAAGAGCCAGGGCGGCTTCATTCTAGTGGTAGCCAACTAGCTCCACATGCTGTCAGGGCAAACAATACAAAACCCCAGCCTCCGCACTTTCACTTCGCCTGTCTTGCTCTGCATTTGCACACTTGAGTGCCCTGTTAAAATGGCAGAAGCCTCAGCATCTCCTGCTGGTTCCTGCACCTGCGGGCCCCTCCTGACAGGCCCAGCACCAGTTGTGCCAGTGGCATCCAGGACAGTGAGAGACCACCCCACATGTGTGGCCCTCTCTTTTGAAGGCTCCAGGTGCCTGCCTCCAGCAGGGCATTAGGGCCAGGAGGGAGGTGGACAAGCACATCTGGAGAGCTAACCTGCAGCAGAGGGATGCAGAGGTTCAGTCAGGTTTCCCATGTGTTCTGATTTTTAAGCACAGAGCCATCATGTCCTGCAGGGATTCACAAAAGGACTCCTGGAATGACCTAGCCCCCTGCACCTGTTTCTGAGGTGGTCCAGGAAAAAGTGGCAAAGAAAAGTTGTGGGCTTAAAGTTGAGGCTGACTGGACTCTGGCCCTTAGGAAGGACGGCTGCAGCCACATGGTACCCAGAAGACCCTGCCGTCTGCACCATTATAACAAAGGGAGTAAGAAAAAGACAAATTCCTTTGCAGCAGGAGTTCTGTGAAGATGCACACAGACCCTGCTACTGCAAGGACATGTCCAGGTGACACATCCAAGAGGCCCCTGCAAAATAGAGGCCCCTGCTCTGCCAAGAGGCCAAATGGAATGGGACAAGGCACAAAAGATCACACACATCGCCTTCCCTGGCAGCAATTTTTAAGTAAATCGTTTACTCTCAGGCTGGCAAAATGTTCCCAGTTCACAACCAATGAGGATCGGAGTGGAGGGCGGCAGCCAGGGACATGTTCCTGTCCCAGTTCCTCCCCGAATCCCCTCTCAGATGCTCTGGCAAGGGCGGAAAGCTGTGAGGAAGAGGCAAACAGGAGAGTGAAGACAAGCATCCCTCGGCAGGTCACTCCGCAGGCCACTTTAGGAGGGAAGGCCCAGTCACAACCGGCCTGCAGGAAGCCTGTCAGGCACAGGAGCCAGGAGCCTGCAAAGGACAAGCATGCTGGGCGTGCTGCTGGCACACATCTTCTGTGGAAGGGGACATGATTTCTGGATATGCCTGAAGGTGGCACAGCCTTACACTATGCCCCTCGCAGTCTCTTTGGGGTTCCTGGTAGATGTGAGGAAGCCCTGGAAGCCCGTTAATGGTCAGTGCATGTCCATGGTGGAAATACCAGATCCCAGTCCTGAACCTCCCAGCCACCTTCAAGTGCTGCCACCTACCCCCAAGGGGCTCAGCAGCTGCCGACAGCGAACCACTCTGCATGGGCCACAGCCAGCCACCCCACAGTCCAGTCATGTCAACTAGAGACCTTGTGTTCTACCATGTTATGATTCCCCAAATAAAAAGCAAATGATGTTGTGCTTTAAACCTTTCCTGCCTAAAAAGAAAAAAAAGTAAGCAACTATTTACTTCACCAGAACAACTGTACTTGGAATAATCTGTTCTGATGCCCATCTCCTCCATGAGGAGCCCTCAGTGCGTCTCTGGAATGCTCTGCTCATGGGCTTAGCTGTGCTCATGGAGCTCAGGAAGAGCATGTGCTGCTCCTCTAGATGCACGGTGGAGAGGAGTGCGGAGAGGCCACTGCCTGGCCAGTCCTCATGGCCGCACTGCCTCCCTGTCAACCACGTGCATGTCTGCCTGCTCATGGCCGGCTGCCAAGGAGCTCATTAATGCCGTTTTACGGACCCTTCTAGCCCTGAGGATTTTGCAGACAAGCAGGAAACAAAATTTCCTGACGGCTGGCTAAAGGCCCAATAGCAGAGAGGAGATTAGGGTTGCAATCAAAGAGAAGTGTGAATGACCAAATTATTTCCATAGGAAACCTGACAGTTGTGGCCACACTCTGCACTGACTGGCTTGTTCTCTGGGAGGGGAGGGGTCAGGTGCCAACAGCTCAAACCACTCAGGTCTCCTCTGGTGGGACCCAGGAGCAGAGGCCTCACCACCAACCTCATCTACTGCTGGTCAACTAGGGTGGTGCCCAGTGTGACTCTGGACACACTCTGACTTACAAAGTACGACAAGCAGCCTGGGAGCAGTGGGCCTCATCCCCAGGTCTCCTCCCTCCAGAGTGAGCCTGGGAACTGAAACTGTTCCCCCTCCAGATACTGGTTCCCCTTCTCCATGTACTTTGTCTGCCTTTTCCTTTGCTTCAAAGCCATAGGAGTGGAGGCCCTTTCTGTTTTAATGCTTACCTAAAAGTTCTTTAGATAACAGAAGACTATGTTTAACCTCTAACCATCGATGGTAATTCAATCAGGTCTTTGTTAGGTTTGAAAGGTACCAAAAAGCTTTTAAAATGGAGAACAGCTAATATATAAACCATTAATAGTTAATGTTCCCTAAAACTTTTTCATTCAATGGAATTTTAATGACCACACTAAAACGACTTTGATTTAGCGCCTCAGTGTTTTCCTGCTGTGCACTCCTGTCCTGATCTTGCTGTTTACCCAGTGAGGAAAACCCAGGGACTCAGGCCACCACGCAGCTCAGGGGTGGCCTCAAGCTCCCACCTTAGACCTCAGGGGGAGCCCTGCCCTGTCGCATGGGGTAGGTGGTGAGGCTGCCCTGTGGAGGGAAGAGAGGCAGGAGCCCTGCCCTCCCTGCAGTGTGGGGGATGGGCCCTGCCAGGCTCTGTGCAGACGGGAGCAGCCTACCCCTGTGAATCAATGGTGTCCTCAGGTCTTAGCAGCACCGAGGAGAGGACAGAGAAGAGCTTCAGGCGCATGTGTGGGTCTTTGGCCGGCTGCAGACAGGCCCGTAGGGTGGGAACCACATGCTGCAGAGCTTCTCCAATAGCAGGGCCTGTAAGACAGACAGACAGACGGGGCTGTGGCAAGGTGTAGCCATCCCCCTGACTCGGGGGAAAGGTAAGGAAGGAGATCCAGGAGTACCTGAACTGGGGAAAGGCCTGCTGTGGCTCACATCACAAGAAAAGTACATATCAACCAGAATCATTAACCATGTGTGCACCCACACATCACTCTCCCCACACCACGCAGACTTCAGACCCAGGCTGGCATTGGATCTGAAAACCCACTGAATCACAGCTGGAAGGAAACAACCTCTGCCGTCACACACGTGTCAAACACGGGCCCTAAGACCCTTCTTCACTGTCCTGTGCCAAGAGGACTTCATATTTTAGAATACAGGTTTCTCGAACCAGCATTCTCTTCAACATGTTTTGCTAATTCTGCGATAATTTAGAGAACAAGTTAAGTGACCTAAACTCTCACTCTTAAGATTCAGCATCTCAAATCCCACCACTGTCAAAGCCTGTGAGATAGAAACAGAGAAGCCAGGTGCAGAAGGCTCATTCACTCCCTGAAGCCATATATGGTCTAGGGGAAGAAAAAGAAAAATAAGCACCACCAAGATGGTAGGAAAAGAAACTGCTAAACTAAGGAGCAGAATCCCAAAGTACTGGTGGGCATGGGGGGTTTGCTCAGCACCGCATGGGTGAGGGCCAGAGGTTTGCTCAGACTCCATCAACTGAACAAGTGACAAGTGTCTCAGAATGGTTTTTTTTTTTTTTTTTTTTGCAGTGCTGGGGATTGAACCCAGGGCTCTGTGCTTGTGAGGCAGGCACTCTACCAACTGAGCTAGATCCCCGGCCCCTCAGAATGTTTTGATGAGAGAAGGAGAGAGAACATTCAGGGTAAACACCAATCTCCCAAGACGGAAGAGTTCTATTCACAAAGGAGAGAGAGAGATGCACAAAGAGGAGGAAAGTGTGAGGTTCAATGGAGCCTCTGGCCTCCCTCCTGCAAATAGTTTTAACTTACGCACTTTACCAGCTATTCTTTACAAACTGAGACCAAACAAATTCTTTTTTATATCTGAAGTCTGGGTCAAACACATACTAACAAAAATAAAGATAAAAAAATTCCTAAAAAATACAGGGCATCTGTCCTTACTTAGGTATGAAGACGGGTGAGTTTAAGCACCTAGTAAAGAGCCCTTGACACTCACACGTCATTGTGTGGGGGGTGCTAATGCTGGGTGGGGGCAGGTGACATCTCCTGTTTGAGCACTTACTCAGGCAGACTCCATCCAGGGACACTCATCAAGGTCAAGCTGAGTATCGAGAGGCCTTCCTGCCATAAGATGACACTATTTCTGCCTTTCTAACTCTTTCTACTTTTTAACAAACTGGAAACAAGCTACCTTTCCCGGCCTAAATACAGAAGTGAGCATAATGTCCCTGGGTCCTGCATGGTGCTGGAGTGTGAAATCAGAAGAGAAGGGCCTGTGACCCCCACGAGGATAACCCAGGGCTGTGGCTAGGGTGGTATTGTGAGATAGGCCACTGGGTATTAAGAATGTTAAAGGGGGGCCGGGCGCAGTGGCACACGCCTGTAATCCCAGCAACTCGGGAGGCTGAGGCAGGAGGATCGCGAGTTCAAAGCCAGCCTCAGCAACTTAGGAAGGCTCTAAGCAACTCAGTGAGACCCTGTCTCTAAATAAAATACAAAATAGGGCTGGGGATGTGGCTCAGTGGTTAAGCACCCCTGGGTTCAATCCCTGGTTCCAAAAAAAAAAAAAAAAAAAAAAAAGTTAAAGGGGATAAAACCAAAGGCAGAAAGAGCCCTCTGACCCTTGCCGCCCTGGTCCTCATTCCCCTCCTGCCACACTGCCCTGCTCCATGGGGCTCCGATGATGGCTAGGCCCTTTTCCTATGGGAATGACCTTACAGTTTCAACTTCCTGCTAGGCATTTGGATCACTTCCAATTCCTACCAGCATATCTGCCCTGTTGAATATTTTGGGTATGAAAGGGTTTCCATAGTTAGGATCGATTCTCCCCATGTGACTGCTGAGCAGGCTTGGATATCCTTAACACACAGCTCCCTCCACAAGGGCTGCCTGCTCCTCTGCCTGCCACATCCCAGGCACGCAGCTGACGACATGGGGACAACCTTGCTATTTTTGGTCTTTGACAGACAGATTTGCAGCTCCTATTCTTCATTATTGGGAACACTGATAGCTCTCTGCTCTGGCCACACTGCCTCTCCCACGTCCTGACGTCCTGCCTGCTTCATGGGTCTGTGCTGTCCTCACCTCCTGTGAGCTCCACACAGCACAGGCCTGATGCTGGAGTGCACTGGGACACCTCCCCAGGTCCACTCTCCTATTATTTGGCTTCATATAAAGACACAGGTATCTATTCTTTTCTTTGTAGTCCCCCTTTCTGGAAGTTTTAATTTTTAGATATTGATAGACCTTTATTTTATTCATTTATTTGTATGCAGTGCTGAGAATTGAACCCAGTGCTTCATACATGCTAGGCAAGTGCTCTACCATTGAGCTACAACCCCAGCCCAGCCCATGGAAGTTTTAAATGTTTTATAACTAAAAAGCTGTCCTCTCATAGGACTTTTTTTTTTTTTTTTTTTTTTTTTGGAACCAGGGATTGAACTCAGGGGCACTTGACCACTGAGCCACATCCCCAGCCCTATTTTGTATTTTATTTAGAGACAGGGCCTCGCTAAGTTGCTGAGGCTGGCTTTGAACTCGTGATCCTCCTGCCTCAGCCTCCTGAGTCGCTGGGATTACAGGCGTGCGCCACTGCGCCCGGCGTGCCTTAGGACTTTTATAACTAAGAAATTTCAGAAAATCTCTTATTTATTTAATTTTTGATACTGGGGATTGAAATTAGTGGTGCTTTACCACTGAGTCACATCCCCAGCCCTTTTTTCTTTTTAGAGAGGGTTCTCTAATTTGTTGAGGCTGGCCTCAAACTTGCAATCCTTCTGCCTCAGCCGCCCAAGTCACTGGGATTATAGGCGTGTGCCACCACATCCAGACTAAAAAATCTCTCATATTTAAAAAACTATATTAATCCTTTTGCTTTTTCCATTCATTACAGTAGTACCTGCTCATCATAAAAAACTTGGAAAAAACAGAGAAGAATGCAAAAATGATTCACACCGCCTGGACACTGTGTTGGAAATATATCACATTTTAAGATTTTATACACACACACACACAGCAGAGACTCAGAAAAATACAGTTGGAATCACAGTTTCATGGTGATCCTGGGCCTTAACATTCTACTGCTAATTTTCCTGTCTTTTGTTATTATGATATGAGATATACCCTCAAATTTATTTTGTAAGTTGTTAATCAGTTATGCCAGCACCATAAGAAACATTTTCAAACAGAAACAGAAAATCCTAGGGAAATGGTCTCAGGTCCTGGCTTTACTGCTAACTGCTGGTACTCAGTCTCTGAGGGTGTGCTCACCTAGTGTGCTGACCTCTGTAACCTGGAGTAATCTGATATTTGAGATCCTTATGGGTAAGAGTAAAATGTGAAATTAAATAGAGCAGACCCCTGGGGGCCCAGCCTGTGGGAAGGGGATGGATGCTGCCCAGGCTTATACCCCAGTCTGTCAGTTGTGACTCTGAGTCAGTCACTGTAGTTCTCTGTGCCTCCCCAGAGACAAGAACACAACAGGCTAATGGGGGAGCAAGTGCAGCAATGACTGGCATGAGTGTCAATGCTGTCACGACCTTTTTCTTTCCACTTTCTTTTCTACTTCAGAGATAATTTTGCACATAACTGACAAAGAATGATTCTGGACTTCGTTCCGGGTCTTGGAGCACTGGCCATCAAGACCAACCATGGTGACTGACTGCTATGCTGCACAGAAGGCTGCTGACAGAGGCACCCTAGACCCAGGGTGTGATGGCAGCACTCACTTCTCCAAGTGGCACCACTTGGGGGAGGCACAGGAGTGGAAAGGGGAGGGACAGTGGAGGCCTCCAGACCAGAAAAGGCTGACATGCTGCACAAGTCTCTGTCCACTTGGGAAAGTGCAGGATACATGCATTGAACCACTGCAGCTTCTGTTAACGGAGTCCTCATGAGCACTCAGGCGCACGTTCCCCATCTGTAAGGATCATGCACCAATGCTGTTCATCTCAGGAAGAGCCCAAGTTTGGGGGCCTTGGGAGAACCGAGAAACTCTGAGGCCTCTAAGGGCCAAAGCCTCCTTACTACATTCTGAGCACCAATATGGCTGGAGGTGCTGACAGTAAATGGATAGAAAATGGATAGTAAATGGATCGAAATGGAGATAATACCATGTTCAGTGAAATAAGCCAAACTCAGAAACTCAAAGGTCAAATGCTTTCTTTCAAATGTGGAAGCTAGAGTAACATAAAGAAAATATAAAGTTCCAATCAAAAAAAATTTTTTTTGTATTAGGAATGGAATCTAGGGGCACTTAACCACTGAACCACATCCCCAGTCCTTTTTATATTTTATTTTGAGACAGAGTCTTTCTAAGTTGCTTAGGACCTTACTAAGTTGCTAAGGCTGGCTTTGAACTTATGATCTTCCTGCCTCAGCCCCCCAAGCTGCTGGGATTATAAACCACCGTGCCCCACTATAGTATAAATTAATAGATGAGTGAAAGGAAGTCAAGCAGAGGAAGGAGAATAGGAGAGGGGAGGGAGGATGGAAGGGAAAAGGGGGAGAATCATGAACTGAAATAGATTTCCATGCATGTATGACTTTGGGTGAACCCAACCACTATGCATAACCATAAAGCTTTAATAAATAAAAAGAGAAAAAAAAGAAAAAAGAAAAAGAAAGACTGTGCTGGGGCAGACTTTGAAGAGTACCACAATTCAAAACAGGCCGTTTGGTTTTGGGCTGGGGCTCAGTGAGAGCACTTACTAGCAAGTGCAAGGCCTGGGTTCAACTTCCAGCACCACAAACAAACAAAACCCCAAACAGGTCCTTGGCATCTCTGAAAGCTCTTGTCACAAGGCTCCTTTCTGAAGGCTAGGTGGTTGTTAATCACCCTCTAAGATGCCCCAGTCAAATTAGGTCAGTGACTGCATCCTTGTTTGTCTGTGGAGAGGACAAGGATGGTGGCTGTAGACTGAGCTGGGAGTTGCATGGGGCTAACCTGACTGGGTGACGATCACACTGAACTGCAGCAGCTCCACAGAATGCACTGTCCAGTCGCCGTGAGAAGCCGTCAGCCGCTCTAGGAGGGGGCCCATGTGTTTGCGATAGAGGTCCTGGCTGCTGGGGACATTCTCCACCGCAGCCAATGCATTCATGATCTCCTGAGCCTAGAAGATACAAGTCAAAGGTTGGGATCATTCTCACTTTCAAGGTTCAGATTCCTTACTGGAGACCTGCTCTATTATCTGAGGCCTATGACCTGTGGGAATAACTGGGTCAAATGTGAACACTGGGCTAGGGGAGGAGCGATGTAAGATCAAAATGCTCTTGAGAAAGGGCTGCAGGGCTGGGCTGCACTGACAATTCTAAAACTTTGATTTCCAGTCATTTGGTATGGATGCTGTTTGTACAGCAAGTAATAAAAGAGACGATGCATCTATGACAATTAGTGCCAGTGGCACCCAGGGCTACAGAGCTCCTGGGCACAACTGCTCAAGAACCTTCTGATGTAGGGTGCTAGCAGGGATTGGCCAGGCATGGACATGGGGCCAAGCAGTTTTATGGTACTAGGGATTGAACTCAGGGTGCTCTACCATTGAGCCACACTCCCAGTTCTTTTCATTTCATTTTTTTTTAGTTTGAGACAGGGTCTTGCATGCACCACTATGGCTGGTTCAAGTGGTTTTAGAGAGTATTTTCACTAAAGGCCATCCTCTCACCCTCCTTCACCTAGCTCTCTCCCCCACCCCATCAGCTGTCAAAGCAAAAACAGATATGCAAATGGCTCTGAAGGGGGCAAGAGATGGTTAAATGTCAAGCTGGTCAGCCACCTGTTAACCTGTGCCTTTCTCCCCAAGGTTCAAACACATTAGGAAGTCCTCCAGATCTTGGTGGCAGCTGCCCAATGGCCTCTCCTGCCAGCTGATGGTGCTCAGCTTCCTTCCTGTGGCTCCCAGGCACCGCCTTGCTAGTGTTCATGGCCTCATCAGCAACAAGCTGATTGCAAAGACATGTGCCCTTTGCAAAGACTATTTTCAAAGACAGAAAAAAAGTTTAAAGAGGCCTCAAGAAAGGAAACAGAGGGCAGCAGGCCCCTTCAATGCGAGGCTCCCTCTGGAAGGAGCCCCACAGCTCACTCAAGTCTCACAGACAGAACCAGCCCAAGGGCTGCTGAGAAATGGTGCTGGGGAGGAACTACATTCTACACTAGCAGGGAAGCAGCACCCTGGGATCCAAGGGGAGTGGTGCTTAAGAGACCTTTTTAGGTGTAAGTACAGCACCAATGGGATACAAGGAATTTTGCTGAGCAGAACTGCCATGAGTGCTGCGCCCTTGCTCTTCTCTCGAGATTTCTGGCCACATGTGTACTTCTGAGACCCCACGGACACACACAGGCCTGAGGGTTGCTTCTTTGCTTCTTTGCCTCAGGCTCTGCAATTAAACAGCCTTCCCCTCTAGATGCTAAAATACTTAAGCAGGTGGAGGGGACACCCCCATGGCACCTCATGCATGACTCATCCCAATTGTCCCACATTCTTTCTTCTTTGCTCACAGGGCACACACCAAACCTGACATTCAAGTGCAGAAGAAGTCTAGGGAAGAGGATCACATTTGCTTTACAGAGTGTGGAGGGCGCTCTCTCTCTCACCTTATCTCCAAGGCCCGTGGCACCTGAGACAGCCATGATGGTCACCAGCACCTCCATGAGCTGTAGGCTGGCTACACTGCAGCCCTCCTGACATGTGGACACCAGTGCCTGCACACACAGCAGCAGGTGCTCCAGGTAGAGGCCCTAGAAGAGACCAGAGGACAGCACTCAGTGCCCTGTGCCTGCCACCCCTGGAGCACACGGTCCATGTACACAGCGAAACCAGAGGACCCACCTGCCACATCAGCCACAAAAGGGCAGTTTAGACAGCAGGGAGATAGAACACAGGCTGAGAGCTAAGGGCTCAGTTCACTCTATGAAATGCTAATGGTATTTTAAGTTACATTTAAAAAGTTCGTAAGTGTCAGTGACAGGTACTCTTATGATTGTAAGTGAAATGACGTGTATCTCACATTCACTTTAAAATAACTCCAAGCTCTCCCGACTCTCCACAAAACCTTTTTTTTTTTTTTTTTTTTTTTTAAAGAAGTGGTACAGGGAGGTAAAAGAAGAACACAAAAGAGCTGGTGACCAAAGTCAAAGTGGGGGACAGGTACATGGAAGCACAATTCTCTATTTTTCCTGCTTTTATGCATTTTTTAATATTTCTATAAGGCTAAGTTTTAACAAAAACAAAATTCTATATTTCAAAAAGTGCTTCCTGATGCATGGGGGCACTAAAGACTGGGCTGGCCATACCATTTCCTTCTCAGCTTCAGCAATATCCACTACTCAGTGTGAGTGGGTGACAGGAGGGGCTGCAGCCTGTGAAGACACCAGGTGCTGCAGGGTCCCAGAATTCCTAGGCTTCTGTTCACATGTCCTTTCTATGACATTCTGTGGCATGACTCTCTTACATATGCTTCACAAAGTATAGAATGAACTGGGTTAGTGGTCACATATGTATTTATATATATGATTTTGAAAAAACTGTACATGTATTCGAGGCAAATGCTTAAACTTTTTTTTTTTTACTAATGGGTATGAATTCAAAAAAGTATGAAAGTATGAAAATTATTTGGCTAGACAATGGATTGGTTCTCAATTTCTGAATGGGTTCTAAAATCTCATGACTCACTCATCAGTGCCACAGTGCATTGATTCTCCTGCACCCCAGCCCTGCCCTGGCTCATGGACCTTCTTATCTGCAGGACACCTGTCTGCCGACTCCCAGAAGCCTCTGCTTTTATTCCACTCCTGATTTTCCCAATGCCCTATTTCTTTTGGCCTGGATCTATGGATTGATTTCTAAGGCTGTAATGTGATCCTGGCCAATGTCTAGGTAACCTGACACATAAATCTAAGAAGCCACCGTTTTTCAACTAAATCAAAGGGAACGTACTTTTAAAAGGTATGCAACCCTCTCAGCTTTGATGGAGCAGTCTCACCACAAACCCAAATGCGAAGTGGGTAGAGGGCAGCAGGCATCATCTGAGGAAACAGCAAGACCTTAGCAATCCTGGCTTTCCCAACCAATCAGAGGACGTTCTTTGTAAGTGAACGAGAAATGAGAAGGAGAAAAGACACAGCAGGGGATGGGGCTGTTTCCGGCTTCTAAAATTTAGCTATCTGGAAAAACTAATTCACTAGATAAAGCACTAGAGTTTTTTATATTGAGGTAAAGGTTATGTCCCTGTTCATTAAAGAGGGTAAGTGAACTGTCCTCACATTACAGCCGCATTTTGGCGACCTGTTACTGATACACCCCAAGGACAAGGATGCCATTTCCTTCAGCTGGGCCCACATGAAGTGCCTGGCCCAGACACCAAGAAAGTACCTTTTACTACAGAGCCAGCTTCCCAGCGACCACACCCACACCCGGTCAGACACAGTGCAGACCATGGCTGCACAAATTCCTGTGTAAGTAAAACAAGTGTAGTAAAAAAAAATTTTTTTTTTTTTTTTTTTTTGGTACTGGGGATGAATCCAGGGTGCTAAGCTTAACCACTGAGCCATGTGCTCAGCCCTTCTTATTTTTTATTTTGAGACAGGGTCTCACTAAGTTGCTGAGGCTGCCTTTGAACTTGTGATCCTCCTGCTCAGCCTCCCAAGTTACTGAGATTACAGGAGTGCACCATTATGCCCAGCTGTTTGCTCTTGAAAGACATTCTTAACCTGTTCTTATGGTCACTGATAGTTGCAGGAAATGCATATTAATTCCCAAAGGACCGAACTCAGATACAGCAGGTGAGCTGCCTGTGAATAGGAACTTAGCTGAGTCAATTCAGAAGCAGCAATGACCTTGGACCTGGACATGTTTGTCCTTTCTTGCCAAAAACTTGAATCTGTTGGGAAAGGAGTACAGTGACCTGAGTTCTTATTGTGACCAGTTCCTTGGCCTAAGGGCTGGAGCATACTGGAACACTTGGCCTATGCCCCATCAGCCTTGGTCAGAAAGGGGCCTCTGCACGAGAAGTCATTGAGTTTGTCCTGGATTGAACAGGAGATGGGGAGCCAGAAATACGTAATGGCCCATGGGTTCAAATTCTTTGTAACCAGCACTGAGAGATGAAATGATTACTTTCTTTGCTATTGTTTGTAAAGTAAACAGTTAAACACCTGTGTACATTTTCAAGTTATATTCTTTTAGAAGAAGAATGCTCCTGGCCTACTAATCTGTATACAGGAACCAAAATCTTCTCAGAACTACTCAGAAGTAAACCTGTAGAACTTACATAGATGGAGTGTTGTGTTAATTTCTCTCTCTCTTTCAGAGAGCTGAAATGTAGCCAAAACCCCACCAACAGCAGCCAGTCATTCCCTCCCCACCTCTGCTCTGCTTTCCTCTCTTGCTCATTTCAGAAATGGCTGACAGGTTTTTAAAGTGGATTATAAAAGTGACTTAACTGTATGACTCTCACTTGAGAACAGAGAATGGGCCTGGACAGAGGACCAGGGGCCAATTGATCCCAGTCACTGCTCTCCCAGCTGCTGCAAAACATCAAGCCAGAGCACGTGCTGCCTCTGGGGCATGCCCAGGCCTGTGTGGGACAGCTACCATGAAGCAGAGCCCAGTCTCTTGACAGGAGGGTCTGGGGTAAATGAAGGATGCACGAATGCACAGGGTCAAGTCTAATATATCCAAATAAAACAGCCATTATCTTGTTTTTAGCAGAAACAATGACAAATTAATGCAAGTGATTAAGCCAACCTACCTAGATTGTCTCAGCCTCAGATGAGAGGTATCACTGCTCAGTTTAAGACAAGCTGTCTGCCTGCAAGTTACACCAAGCCTTTATCCAAATGCCTAGAGGCATGGATAAGGAACAAGTGCTTGTCGATCACTAAGGATGCACTGCTTGTTCCAAGCACAATGTGACAGATGTGTCTCCTTCTCTTGGAGGTAGCCCCAAGGTTTTTGCAGAGCTGTGCCACTAACTTTGACCTTCTCTGGCCTGTAGCCACCCACAGCAGGATGGTCTGGCAGACTCTCCTTGGCAATGTCTATCCTGTGCTGTCTAATAAGGTGGTTCCTAGGCACTTGACACATGGCCAGCGCAACCAAGAAAAGGAAATCTTAGTTTAATTTTAACTAATTTAAATGGCTGTCTGTGGCTAGTGTCAATGGTATTGGACAGAGCAGAGTGAGGTCCCTAAACCAGAGGACCCTGGGGATGCTGGACATGTCTGCCAGGTCTGGAACAAAAGTGCTGCTGCCTACTAACAAGCACTACCCATAGTTACTCTAAGATAACCACAGTGGGACACCTCCCATCCCCCATGCCAGGAAGCACTCTGTCTGCACGCCCTTCCATTGTACCACTTACATTTTCAGATGCCTGGCAAATGTGTGCCTGGGCTAGCTCTGTGCTGATGACCTTGAGGTGTGGCTGGAGGGCGTCACGTGGGCAGCCTCGAATGACTGAAGCAAGGACCAAGAGGCTGGCAGACGAAGGTGTCTTCTTCAGCATGGACAGGATCAGCTTCAGAAACACTTCTGGGCTGACGAATGTGCCAATCAGTTCTGCAGACCTCATGCACTATGTGGGGACATGGAAGACAGTGAGGGGGTTTGGAACACCTGGCCATAATGGGGGTCTGAAACACTGGAATAACCTGGGATTTGGAAAACCTGGCTACACCTGAGGTTTGCAACATCTGGCCACAGCTGGGGTTTGGAACACCTGTCTACACCTAGAGTTTGGAACATGGGGCCTCACCTGGAGGTATGGAGCACGTGGTCACACCCAGGGGTATGGAATTCCTGCCTACACCTCAAGCCCCTCATCTGATACCAGTGACTTGAACTTCTATTGATAATAGGCTCAACACACACAGTATAGCCACAGCCCAGATTCTATTTGGTAGTGGGGAAGGCAACTGGGCTGATCTCAAGGCGTTATATGTAAAGAAAGCTAATCCTAAAATCCACGTGCTGATTTCTTTCATAAGACACTCTCACAGGGACATAATACAGAGAGGGGAGCAGGTGAGGGCTGCCAGGATGCAGGTGGCAGTAGCTGGAGGAGGCCTGTGATGCTGGGTGGCCCTGATGCATGGATGAAGGGCCTGGAGCACAGGCGATTTAGCAGTGCTCACTAGGTGCTCCTTGCCCTTGCTCTTCTCACCCTCTGTAAGATCAGGCAGAGACACAATAGTCAACATTTTTTGTGGGGAAGTAGAAACTGTACAGAGACATGAACTACATAGGGCTTGGTTCCTGTAAGGGATAAACCTTTAAGGGATGCCCCAAAACCAAAGCTATATTTTGTAAAGGAAGACTAAATAATTTAAAACTGATGGTAGGTTTTGAAAAGTAAAACACATGACGTGAGCTGGGCACAGTGGTGCACACCTGCAATCCCACTGGCTTGGGAGGCTAAGGCAGGAGGATCCCAAGTTCAAGGTCAGCCTTAGCAACTTAGTGAGGACATAAGTGAATTAATGAGACCCTGTCTCAAAAAAAAAAAAAAAAAAAAAGGGCTGGGGATTTGGTTCAGTGATATATATGTATATGTGTGTATATATGCACATATATGATATGTGTGTGTGTGTGTGTGAACACACATAGAGACAGGCAGACATGTGACATGAAAGTAGGCTTTAAATGGCTCAGTTTTTTTGGTATTGAGGATTGAATACAGGGGTGCTTAACCACTGAGCTGCATCCCCAGCCCTTTAAAAAAATTTTTTTTTTATTTAGAGACAGAGTCTTGCTTAGTTGTTTAGGGCTAAGTTGCCAAGGCTGGTTTTGAACTCACGATCCTCCTGCCTCAGCCTCCAGGGATTATAGGCATGCACCAACACATCCAGCTAAATGGCTCATTTTTAAAATGTGGAACCTGTAACATTTAGTTTCAATCAGCACAGTGACTTATAGCACTGAAAAAAAAAAACCAATCAGTAAGGTTTCAATGTAATTACAATTCAACACCAGATGGATATTTTGGCGTAAAACCACAAATAAAAGCATGAGGGCCATGAAGTGTCCTTGGGTGGGAGGTGTGAAGTCCTCGAGGTGGTCACCGTGTGTTAGCTCAGGCTCTGGCTGGCTGGTGCCAACAATGGTCTGGTGAGAGGGAGTGGACAGATGCAAAGCTCCCTGCCTTTCTGCACTGTGCCTGGTGGCACCAGCTGCCAACCACATGGTGGAAGGGAACCAGGGACATTACACACTCAGTATGAGCACCAAGCTTCTGCCCAGGCTGTCTGTCCTGGTGGTCCCTATGGGGCTGGGAAAGGCCCAAGTCAAGGAAGATGGGATCCTGGGGCAGGTGGCATCTCTGCCGACAGCCTGGCCTTGGAGGGTGGTTCTGTGTGCTTGAGTGTTTAGTGAGGAGCACACCAACCTCACCTGAGCATGCTGCCACCTCCAGGAGCTGTGCGACAGAGGTCATGGGGTTGGTAGAAAGGGGAGGAGGTCCCAGAGATAGGAATTTTTTTTGATACCAGGGATTGAACTCAGGTACACTTATTTGATCACTGAAGCTATATCCCAGCCCTATTTTATATTTTATTTAGAGACAGGGTCTCACTGAGCTGCTTAGTGCCTTGATATTGCTGAGGCTGGTTTTGAACCTAAGATCCTCCTGTCTCAGCCTCCTGAGCCGCTGGGATTACAGGTGTGCGCCGCTGTGCCTGGCAGGAATGTTCGCCACTACACAATCACCTGCTTGTAACCTAGCCCTGCACACCCCATCAGGCTGAGACTCATCACCCATAAGCACAAATGGAAACAGGCCGCTCACACTGCTGACCACAGCCTTCTCCTCATCAGCACAGGCCTGCTGCAGGGTTCTGAGAATGATCTCCAAGTGCTGAGTGGTGTGGTCCTCTGCATGCAGCAGCAGTACTGGCAGAAGCTGTGCAGACTTCACCCTGGTCCCCACCACCCAGTCAGTGATGTCACGACAGATGGCAGGAAGGACCTTGGAGAGGTTCCTGAAGACCAGCTCTCGACAACCCAGTCCAGGGCGGCTCTCTAGGGATGGAAAAGATGAGACCCATGAGTAGAATCCTGCAACTTGTGTTGACAGCAACTTATGCACACCTTATTCTGAGCACCTGAAGCCCTGAGATTTTTTTTTTTTTTTTTTTTGCGGTGTTGGGGATTGAACCCAGGGCCTATGTGCTTGTGGGGCAAGCACTCTACCAACTGAGCTAGATCCCCAGCCCTAGAATTTATCTTAAAGTATTGTTATGGCTCTGCTGGAGCATAAGCGACGCATGAGAAACTACATATGCTTAAAGTGTGCGAGTGATGAGCTCAGACACAGGGACACGCCTGCAGAACCACACCAACCACCCCGTCTCCAGCGCTGCTCTGCAGCGGCTCTCCCTCCCCGGCAGCTCTGACCTCCCCAACACTATTGGCCAGACTGCATTTTCTAACATTTTATATAACTGGAACTGGATAGTGTATATGTTCTTTTTTGGTGTGGCTTCTTTCACACTGCACAACCATTTTACGATTCAGCCATGGGACAGTGTGTATCTGTTCCCTTTTACTGCTGAGAAGTACTCATGATTCGGACGTGCCAGTTTATCCACTGGCCATCTGCTCACGAGCAGTCGTTTCCGGTTTGAGTGCTATGAACAGGAGTGGGCAGGTCCTGTGTGGACACGTGCTGTTACTTTTTCCTGGTAAACATCCAGTTGTGGAATGACTGGCTCACATGGCAGGTATGTGTCAATGTCTTAAGAAACCACCTGACTGTTTTCTCTTTTTATTGTTTTGAGGTACCAGGAATTGAACCCAGGGGCACTTAACCACAGAGTCCCAGCCCCAGCCCTTTTTTATTTTTGAGTTAGAGACAGGGTCTCACTAAGTTGCTTAGGACCTTGCTAAGTTGCCAAGCCTGACTTTGAACTCTCAATCCTCCTGCCTCAGCCTCCCGAGCCACTGGGATTACAAACATGTGCCACTGTGCCTAGTTCCACCTGACAGATTTGTAAGCTGGCTGGCCCACTCTACATTCTGCCATCAGTGGGCGAGGGCTCAGCCATTCCCTGGCCTCTGACTTCAGCTGGCCCAGGAGGCTGTGGTAGTCCCTCCTATGGTCTGACTTGCACCTCCCTGATGACAAACAGCTGTGAGCAGCACTTTGCAGGTTCTTTTCTGTTATCTTCCTTGTTGATGTGTCTCTTCAAATATTTTTTGCCCATTTAAACAAGTTGGATTGTTTTCTTTCTGTTGAGTTTTGAGATACAAGTCCTTATGCACATAATTTGCAACAGTTTTCTCAGTCTTTGACTTGTCTTTTCATTCTCTAACAAAGTCTTTGAAAAAGTCAGAGTTTTTATTTTGATGAGGTTAAATTGATCACCTCTTCTTTTATGAAGTATGCTTTTGATGATGTGTCTAAGAAAGCTTGTCTGACCCAAAGACACACCAAGGCTTAATCCTAGAAGTTCTTAGGTTTAGGTTTTACATTTAGGCACATGATGTATCTTGGGTTGCTTTTTTTTTTGCTACTAGGGATTGAACCCAGGGTGCTTTACCACTAAACCACATCCCTAGCCCCTTTTATTTTTGAGACAGGGTCTTACTAAGTTTTTTAGGGCCCCTAAGTTGCTGGCTTTGAACTTGCAGTCCTCCTGCCTCAGCCTCTTGAGTCACTGGGATTACAGGCACTCACCATTGCACCTGGCTTGAGTTGCTTTTTGTATATCATATGAGGTGTGGACCCAAGTTTACTTTTTGGCATGCGGACAATTCAATCACAACAGCACCTTTGTTGAGAGACCATCCTTTCTCCACCAAATTACTTTGACTTTTGTCAAAAACTGGTTGTCTGCATGTGTCTGTTTCTGGATGCTCTATTCTGTTCCAGTGACCTATCTGTTGCCAAACCACACTGTCTGGTTTTCTGTAGTTTCATAACAAGTCTTGGAGCCAGGTAACATTAGTCTTCCAACTTTGTTATTCATTTACAACGTTTTACTGTTTTTGGTCCTTTCGCATCTCCATGTGAATTTTAGAAAAAAAAAGTTGTTGATTTCTACCAAAACAGTCTTTGAGGACTGTGATTAACAGACTCTGACCTTAAAAATTCAAAACAATTCTAAAGATAGAAATGAAACCATGACATGTCAGAATTTAAAGCATATTTAAAGAAAGAACAGCTTGGACCATAAAAGCCCACTTTTAACTTTTATTCTCATTATTTTTCTATTTTTAGACACATTGGAGAATTAGTTCCAAATGATTCTAATTCTGTTGCCTGTTTAAATGAGCATGTCATATATTTTTTTAAAACAAAGGGCCAAAGCACAAGTATACTGTCCTCCCTGCTGACACTGGGGAGGTCTGTGGAAATAAGAGAAATGCTCAACTGGGGCAGCTGGGAGGGGTGTGCTGACCACTGGAAGCTTGGGCCTGCACAGTATTTTCAAATTGCTGGGCTGTGCTATGTACATGGTTCTGAAGCCTCATTTTCTGCACTTAATACAGAAAACATAATATTCTTTTGGACCAGGTGTGGGCAGACTGTGGCTCATGAGCCACACCTAGCTGCTGTTTACAAATAAAGTTTTATTGGGACCCAGCCTCGTCCACTCAATCACTACCATCTGAGTTGCTCTGACATCACAATGGTAGGTGCTCCAGGCCTGTGAAGCAGAACTATCTGTGTTTCACAGAAAAGTGCAGACCACTCACTCTGGACTCCAGCACAGAGACTTCCAACGCAGCAGCTGCTGCCACATGTGGTGGCTGTTCAAACTTCAGCTATTACATGTACCTATAACTCTGGTCTTCAGTTACATGTCCCTGTTCCAAGGACCTGACAGCCACATGGCCAGTGACTGCAGCACAGCACAGCACAAAAGCAGGACACTCTGGCAATGCAGAGGGTTCTGCTGGTCAGCGCCACTCCAGATGGCTGCAGTTTGCAGATCAATTTAACAGTGACAGAGGGAAGGGCATCAGGACAAAGCCCAATAGTTCCTAACTTTCTTCTAATTAACACTATGATGAACATCTGTGTGTAAATCTTTTTATACATCTGATTGCTTCAATTTGGATAAATGCTAAGAATGGAATTGCTGGGTCAATGGGGATGTATTAGCATCCCCCAAATGGAGCCTGTACCAATCTATTCTTCCATAAGCAGCTCCGCTCTTTAAAAATGGGGCTTTTGCTTTTCTTTCCTAAAGAAGTAATACAGAACCAGAAATAATTCAAGTAGTTCCAAGAAAATGAAGAAGCTATATCTCATCCTGCCCTGCCCTGCCCAATTCCTGGTTCCCTCCCTGGAGATAATACCTGCCAGCCATTTCCCGCACAGCCCTGAGAATAGTCTGTGTGCAGAACCACACACTAACACCCCGCACTCCCCACCAAAGATGAGCGCACACGGCTGTTCTCAACACCCAGGGTACTGAAATTTTCCCACAAGCACACAGAGCAAACCTGTATGTATACGGAGCTCCATTCACCAGCCCACACCCCTGCTACCATAAGCTGATGCACTCTCTGCAAACACCTTTGCACACATAGGTGGGCACCGTTATAGGACTGACTCCTAATCGCAGGAGACGTTCTGGGTCAGTGTGTATGTATATTATCTTTATTAATCTAGCATGTTCATCCACTATCTGCCAACATGTCCAAGACTGTGCTCAGAAACAAAGAGGGGCACACGCGACTCTGGGCTAAATTCAACTGCTCATTTGATATGGTGAATTCAAATAACTGGTACCTAAGTTTCCAAAGTAGTAATTTCCAAAATTACCAGGCTGGCAGAATTAAGCCTTCTTTCTCTATATTTCAAAGTGGTTTCCATGTGAATATATAAACAAAATGAATGGAATTTAAGACATAAACAATCTTATTTTGTGAATCATGGAGAATCAAAAAATAAAAACAAATGTCAAGTGGTCAAGCGAAGATCTGTACAGAGCAACAGTCATGGGCACAGGCAGCTCTGGTCTCCTTTTTTTTTTTTGGAATCAGGAATTGAACTCAGGGACACTCGGCCACCTCCCCAGCCCTATTTTGTATTTTATTTAGAGACAGGGTCTCACTGAGTTGCTCAGGGCCTCGCTAAGTTGCTGAGGCTGGCTTTGAACTCGCGATCCTCCTGACTCAGCCTCCCAAGTTGCTTGGATTGGCTCTGGTCTTCTTTCAAGAGCTCCCTCATCCCCAGACTGCATTCAGATACCTGTCCTCTGGCAGCCTGCCATCAACCTGCCCCTCCCCCAGGGTGGCCTCACCTGCACCTGCACTCTTGGGCGGCAGTGGCTCCTATGATGTTCTACTGAGCTGGCCACAATGCCAGCTCCAAGGCCCCACCCACACTGTCTACAGCTCTCACAGCACATGTGGTGCAGCTCTAGTCCAGGATGAAACAGGAGTTCAACCTTGCCTCCTGCAGTACGGTGGACAGATGGGGTTTGGCTCCCTCCAGTGGGGGCGGTCATTAACGTGTACTTATGTGTATAAGCAGATGGTTAAAACTGATCCTTTAGGTGACCTTCCTAAAGCAGCCTTCCTGGACATAACTTACGTCCTACAATCATCTCACTTTTAGCATGAGCATTGAGCAGAGGTAAATGTCCACAGCTGTGCAGTCACTACTCCAGTCCTGCCATCGAAGAAGTCCCATCCGTAGTCAATGCTAGCTCCTGTACCAGCCCTGGGGCCAGGGATCTGCATCCTGTGTCTGTTGGTTTTGTCTTTTCTATGAATTTTTCACAAACAGGCTTTTTTCACTTAGCATGATGTGGGGGATTCACCCACACTGCTTCGAGTCATGCACCTGTCCTCTCTCTTCCGATCTCATTTCTTTTTTGCTGAGTAACATCCCACTGGCTGGGGACCACTTTTTTAACCACTCATGTGCTGGCTGGCACATGGGTGTTTCCACTCTGGGGCTCTTCTGAAGAATGCTGCATGAACGTTCACCAGCAAGTCCCTAAGGGACATAAGTGTTTTTTCCTGTTGAGTGTTACTGGGGTGGAAGGGTGGATCATGTGTGTGTGTGTTTGATGTGCTGAGAAGTGGCAACTGTGCTCCAAAGTGGCCCCACCACTGGCTCTCTACCAGTGATGCATGAAGGCTCCAATTTTTCCACATCCGAATTCTTTTCCAGATTTGATTATTTGCTGATTTGCAAAACAGAATTTGAGGTCAGTTTCTGTATCTCCATCATGCAGTCCTGGCAGCAAAGGCAAACACAGAGGAAGTACCCTGAGGCCTGAATAATCATTAACTCAAGTCCAGAGTCCAGAACTGCCCGGTCAGGTGCCCAGAAAGCTCAGCAATTATCTATCAATCTTTCCTTGAAAACATAACTGCGGCACTTTAGTGAAGCAAAAAGTGTGAAAAGACAATGTAAGTGGACAGCGCCTACAACAGAGAAGACAGGGTGCACTGGCTCAGCTCTTGCAGAACACAACTGACAACTCAATTAACAACTTTACTCGACCTTAAGCAAAAGAGGTGTGATGCAAATATTTGCAAAGCCAACTTATTTCATAACTGAAACAATCTGACCTGATGGCAGAACTTTGTCAAAATATAGTGGAAAAGGTGAGGAAGTGGTTCCACAGAGAAGAAAATGCCCACCTGGAGGAGGGCTCAGAACCGTGGAAGCCAGAAGTTGGGTCAAAGTTCATAGTTTGGGGGGATGCAGGAGACATTGAGAGTCTCAGGATCAGATCTCCCTCCACTGCATGGGTGTGGGCTGCGGGACAGTGTGGCAAGACCAGAGGGTACTTAGTGACAGTGCAACTTTCGAACATCAGAACCAGCTCCAAATGAACATCTCCCCAGCTGGCTGTGGGGACGCATGGTGCTGCCCACAGCTCTGGATCAGATGGCAGCACCCTCATTCATCCCCACCACTGCTCCTCTTTCCAGGAAGTATCAAAAAATTAATTAAAATAAAAATGGCATGCGGGCGTGTGGTACACAGCTGTAATCCCAGCAACTTAGGGGGCTGAGGTAGGAGGATTGCAAGTTCAAAACCAGACTCAGCAACTTAGCAAGGCCCTAAGCAACTTAAGCAAGACCCTGTCTCAAAATAAAAAATAAAAAGAGATGTGGCTCAGTGGGTAAGCACCCCTGGGTTCAATCCCTGATACCAAGCAAACAAAAACACAGTTCAGACCAACACAGTCACTGAGAAGCAACAACTGATTCTGATGAATATTCTTCTGGTGTGTTCTACAGGGCAATGGTGGAACATGGGTGAAGTACTTTATATGTATTTACCACAAAGAAAGCACAATGACCTCAGAGTGATGACAAGGAGGGCTCTGAGGGCAAGAGGTCCCCAGGAGTATCTGAGGTCTTCACAGAGCACTGGCTTTCTCTGCGACGAGGGTGGCACAGTAATGACACCATACACTGACCTTTTCTCCCTTGTGCCAGTGACAGGCTCACCTGTACTTTCACTGCTACTACTAACCAGGTCATTGTTCTGACAAGCTGGGTTGCAGTTCTGTTATGGAGCTGTGTGGGTGCCCGTGAGCTGGTACAGAGCACCCCAAATACGCTTTGCACAGACCCAGATGGATCTGGGAGTTGGAGACTTGCCTCAAATTGCCTGAGTCAGGATGACAGCAGCCTCGGGCAAACCTGGAGCAAACCTGGAGCAAACCTGGTCTTGGGACAAGGCTCAGGCCCTCCAGCCTGCTGTATTTTAAACACAACCCTGCCTACCTCTCAAATCAGGGGATGGTCAGTGGAAAGTACTGATGGAGCTGGGTTAGGAGTATTGGAACATTAACTCCTTCAACTTATTTTCTGCACAACTAGATTACGTGTAATTCAACTGCAGGCAGAAGAACATTTTATCAATTTCATAACTTGATTATTCATGTCTGAGAGTGGGCCTCCCCTCCATCATTATGTAAAAACTATCACAGATACACAAGGAAGTTCACTGAGGCTTTGGGACAAAGTGCTGGATGTTCTTAAAGCAGAGGTGTCAGTTGGGCATGGTGGCACATACCTTTAATCCCAGTCCCTTGGAAGGCTGAGGCAGGAGATTCTGGAGTTTGAGGCCTGGGCAACACAGTGAGACCGCCATCTTAAAATATGATAAATAGCTACATAAAAAGGAGGATCTAGGGCTGGGGATGTAGCTCAGTTGGTAGAGTGCCTGCCTTGCAAGCACAAGGCCCTGGGGTTCGATCCCCAGCACCGCAAAAAGAAAAAAAAAAAAAAAAAAGGGGGGAATCTAAGAAATTACCAGAGGCTGACCTTGAAACAAAGACGTTTCCAAGCCAAGGACAAGGTCAATGGACAGGTGAGGCAGAGTGGTAGCACCCTACACACAAGCCACTGAACTCCCAGGCCTCTGTTCCTTGTAGGCAGGGCGTGGACATGTTTGATGTTAAGTGAGGCATCACTGTCCCTCAGAGGGGCCTCCTTTCCTGATTAGGAAATTCCTTCTTTCCCAAACCAAAGCGACTCCACACAACACAAACCAGTCCTCCAGCCTCTCTCTCCTCTTCTCCACACAAGGTGATGCTTCTGACAACTTCCATTCAAGTCCCCCATCTTTCCGAATACTAGGATGAAACATGTGGAAGCTCAGCAGGTAGGAGTGCTCAGGCAGAACTCCAGAGCACAGGACAGCACTGTGCCGAGCACTCTGCCTCCCCACGACATTTATGTATGACATTTATGTCCTGCCAGTCATCACATCTGAGCAGTGTGAATAGCTGTCCACGTGCCATCTATCACACTCCCAGTGGCAAGCCAACAGCCAGGCCGTCTGCTCTTGCAGGGGGAGCTCATCTGAGCCACTCTACAAAGCTCACCTCTCCCAGGTGCTGGGATGCAGCAGAAGACAAGAGCGCTGCACAGGTGGGAGGTGATGCAAACACACGTCAACCGAGCAGCAGTGTGAGGTCAGCTCAAGGCACAAGGCACAGGGCACAGGAAGGGAGTGAGGCCATGAAGGAGGCCCACAGGCCCTCCAGGGGTGGAGAGCTGAGACAGGGCCTCAACAGGGAGAGGGGAGTTCAAAGGCTGACCACCTAGAGAAGACAATGCAACACACAGATCCAGCAAGGAACCTGCATCTAGAATGGAAGAATTCTCAAAGCTCCACAAATAACCAGAAACCCCAATTCAATACCTGAGCAAAAGATCTGAACGAAAAACGAAAGCAGACGCAAGGACAAGCGTATGAAACAAGCATGGAAAGACCTAACATCACTTGTCAGGGAAAGGTAAGTCACAGCTGCGGTGCACCAACAGGCACGGCAATGACAAAACCACTGTGCCCAAGGACGCGAAGCACTGGCAGAGCTCAGAGCAACTGGAGATTGCTGAGCTGCTGGGAAGGCAAAACTGGCACAGGTAATGTGATAAAATGGTGTGGCCAGTTTCTTACGCAGTTAAGCACACAGTTATCAGATGGCCAGCAACCCACTCCTTAGTGCTTATCCAGGGGGAAGAAAACACCCACACGTAACCCTGTTGCGAATGTCTACATCTGCTTCATTTGTAATCATCCAGTTGACAGAAAAATCCTGAACACAACCACCCTCCGCAAGCCTCAGACTGCATAACAACTAGACATCTGTAACACTAGCCAGAAGCATCCCCATGTTCTTTGCCTCATTCTAATGAGGAAGTACCAGAAGTCCCCAAGATGGGACAGGGATGGAGACCTCCCCAAGGACATGCATGCAGGATGCCTGTGTGTATGCAGGGGTATGGTGTGTTGTACCTGTATGTGTGCACACACCTCCCGTGTCCTTGTTCATCACATTCCAAGAGTGGTATCTTCCCCAAACAGTCACTCTCTCCCATGCCTTCTTCCTCTCTGCAATGTTATCTATTAAGGATGTCCAGAAGCCAACTACAAAGACAGGAGCCTCCACACCCCATGAGGCCAGTCCCGTGGTCCACTGACACCCACTGCTTTCTGTGGACTGTGTGGGTGGACCCTGGGAGCCAGTGGAGGATGATCTGACACATCTCAGCCTCTACATGAAATCCGTAAACATGATAAACCCACATCCGCAGAGAACCATTGCCCAATTGCTGATCAGAGCTCAGTTGAGATCTGTCCAGAACAAGCCTGAGGTGTTGGGTTTCCAGGCCTGACAGTGCACAAGAAACAGGTAGCTGAAGGCAAAGAATACCAAAAAAACGAAACAAACCCTTCAGAATCCTACTGCCATCCTGGTGCAGAAGCTCATTTAAAAGTAAATGCATACTTTTTTTGTGTGTACTTAGGGATTGAACCCTGGGGTGCTTTACCACAGAGCACATCTCCAGCCCTTTTTATTTTTTATTTTGAGATGGAGTCTAAGTTGCCTAGGACCTCGCTAAATTGCTGAGGCTGGTCTTGAACTTGCAATCCTCCTATTTCAGCCTCCCAAGACACTGGAATTATAGGTGTGCACCACCGTGCTTGGCTTCATAAGCAAACTTTACATCAAAGTTCTACATTTTAGAAAGATTGCGTGTTCTCAGACTGACTTCATAATAAACTTCCGAATAAACTTTGCTGCCAACTAGTATTTGTAATTTATTCCAAAATATGAATGCTTCCTCTTTACCAGCTACCCAGTGTGTGGTGAAGCTGCCAAAGTAGAGATGGTCATCAGAGGGACAGATGCTGTTGGACTCACAGGCTGCAGGGAAGCAGAAGCTCCATGGTCCCAAGCTCAGCAGCACACCCAGCAGGAGTGCATGAAACCGCCTCCACCATTGTGCTCACACCTGCAGTATTCCCTCTGCGCCCTGACCAGGCAGGAGGGTGGCCTGGGAGAGAGTGAACCTCTCGCTGAGATCTGCTTAATTTCTGTTGAATTTCTACCTGCTGTTGGTGCATGTCAGTGTGGACTTTATTCCATTTTAAAAGACACCTTGCATGAGAGTAATGGGGATTCTGAAGCAGAAAAAGCCTAAGGTGGACAGGCCAAGAGGCAGGAAGAGTGGTGGAACTGATGACAGCAAACTAGCACAGGCACCACCATGTGCTCAGGGGGTGACAGGACAAGACAGGGAGGCTCCAACAGGGGCCTGAAGCAGGTGTGGAAGTTGCACAGGAAGATTAAGACCTCATCCAAATGTTTCTGTGTTTGCTCTTGTTTTATTGGTACTGGCCATTGAACCCAGGACACTTTATCACTGAGCTACAAACCTATCCCTTTTTATTTTGAGATAGGGTCTTGCTAAGGTGTCTGGGCTGGCAGTCCAACTTGCAGGAACCCTAACTGAGGTCCTTATCCCTGAGCAGCTGGGATTACAGGCTTGTGCCACGGAGACTGGCTTCCCATCCTATTTGTGATGGATGTATGCAGCTCTTCTCTTGGTAAAAGGCCAAAGCTCTCCCATTCCACCTATTTCCAAAACTTCCACTGGCACTAGTAGAGCTGTTGAGGACCCAGCTTAATGTGACCCTCATGTGCTCATCCTCTGGGTTCTGTCTGGCCTGGCCCAAGGGATGTGAGATGAATACACCAGTGGCACATCTGGACACTTATGGAAGGTCAGGAGCCTCTTACATGTGAGGGGCTGCAGGGCACAGAGGCCTGCTGCCTTCCCAGGGCATGTGGGTGATGGTGGCTCAAGATCCAGTGGCAGCTGACACCCAGTAGGAGGAAGCGCCTTGGGTGGAGCACCCGTTGCCTCAGCTGAGCTCCAGGAACCCGGGGCTCCTTCCTGCTTGGCTGTCTTCACAGCATTCTCTGCACCTGCTCTATGTGGCTATGTGGCTGTGCTCACCTTGTAGGGGGTAGTGGGGTGGGGGTGCCAAGGCGAAGTCGAGCTTGTCCTTCAGATCTGCCTCATTCTCCTCTTGCCATTGCAGACCGACTTTCTCCCAGAGGCTGGAGGCCAACTGCCTATGGCACAGCAGAAAGCACACGAGTCAGGGTGCAGTCGGGTGGAGTTGCTTGCTGAATGGGATCAGATCGGTGGACACCAGGGGCAAGGCAGGAAGGCTCCCCTCTCCCCAGGGTCCTGACGGACTCCTACTGTGTACTAACTGTACCAAGAGGTGACAGGTTTCTATCCAGGGCCTGATCAAAATATTACAAGATGCAGTAATGGCTGCGCAAGAACCACAGAGCCCCTCTGCACACCTCAGCAGCTCATGACACCAAACAAGGGCAGAGCAGGTCTCTAAACACAGGAGATTCTGAAGTAAGAGAAACAACCACTGTTGTACATGACAATTCTGGAAAACCCAGAATCAAAGGAGACTCCTGCTACCACAGGAAGACACACCACCCCAGGGCAGGCTCCAGCCTGCTATGCTTAGCATGCACGCTCACCTGATTTCAGGTATCTCATCATTGAAGCTACTCAGCAACAAAGGGATGAGCTTGTGGAAAAAGGAGTAGCGGTCCCGCAGACTCAGGAGCCAGCCACCCACCACAGAGGTCACTGCCTGCCGGACCTACATGCACAGAAAGGAGAGGCTTCACTCTGGGTGAAGAAAATGCCAAGAGCAATGCTGTGAAAGCTGAGTCCTGCCTCCTGATGTCCCCACTACGCCTGAAACAAAGGCAAGCTCTATGGCCTGGGCCAGGTGCCTCCTTCAGCAGCTCTGAGAGGAAGCGCTGCTGGGTCCTGTTGCTGTGTGTCCCCTGGGCTGTCTGGCCTGGTCTTCTGCAGCACCCTCACCTCAGCCGTGTCTGCAGAGCCTCCTGCATGGGGGCTGGCTAGGCGCTGTCTCACCCTGGGTGTTTACACAGGTGGTGGCCAACTACCACACAAGGAAACCTCTGGTCCTCAAGCCCTATGGACTGCCGGAAAGCCACTAGCGCCCCCCAGTGTTGCTGCTGGCTTTCAGGTCACACACAGGCCTCCCCTGGTTTACCTACCACAGGAGAAAACAGCTACCACCTGCCCTAGTCCGGCTCCCTAAGAGCAGGCACCAGGACATGGCACCATAATTTATTGGGAAAAGGAAGTAAGCTGAGGCTGGGAAAGGGCTAAGCACAGAGGTGGCTCAGCTCTGGACTTGGATACTTTCAGCGCCATCCTACCCCAAGTAAGGGGCCAACCATGGTGTTGGTCAGTCACTGGCTGGGGCTGTGGGCAGAAGGAAGGGATGCTCTCCCAGACATTTCAGACTGACATGGCTCCACCTGGATGTGAACTGTCAGCAGCGACAACAGCAGTGCACAGGGAAAAGTGGATGTGGACCTCAACAGTGTCCACTGGATGCTTGTGCATTTGCACTAGGGGTGCTGCTCAGCCCTGGCTCCAGCAAGGCACACAGGTAGGTCATACCCAGGCCCTGCAGCTGCTGGGCTGGGACCTGGGGCCAGTGCCCTGAGCTCTCTGAACCTTGTTTTCACCTGGGGAGAAATGAGAAAGAACAGGTTGTCACTCAGTCCCAGCAAAAACTAAACACCTTAGGGAGGGGGAGCACGTGGCACAGTGTCTGACACACAGCAGGGGCTCAGCAGTCCTCACTCCCTCCCCTACCTGTGGGGCACAGAGTAGGTGGCCAGGCGGGCACAGTCCTGGGAAGTCAGGAAGGGCACGTGGGAACTCTGTACAACCTCTGCAGGTGTTTGCGTGTCTTAACTATTTAAACATTAATATTATTATTACTGTTATCTAACACGACAACATTATTAACCAAAAATGACATAAAGATTGAGAAAAAGCCGGGTGTGGTGGCGCACGCCTGTAATCCAAGCGATTTGGGAGGCTGAGTCAGGAGGATGGCGAGTTCAAAGCCAGCCTCAGCAACGTAGCGAGGTCCTAAGCAACTCAGTGAGACCCTGTCTCTAAACAAAATACAAAATAGGGCTGGGAATGTGGTTCAATGGCCGAGTGTCCCTGAGTTCAATCCCTGGTTCCAAAAAAAAAAAAAAAAAAAAAAGATTGAGAAAAAAGAAAATCTGCTGGGCGCTGTGGCGCACACCTGTAATCCCAGCACTTGGGAGGCTGAGTCAGGAGGATCACGAGTTCAAAGCCAGCCTCAGCAACTTAGCGAGGTCCTAAGCAACTCAGTGAGACCCTGTCTCTAAATAAAATACAAAATAGGGCTGGGGATGTGGCTCAGTGGTGGAGTGCCCCTGAGTTCAATCCCCGATACCAAAAAAAAGGAAAATCTAACCATCTGGAAATGCACATGACAGCGACTAGCAGCTCCACCATGGAGCCCTCCTCCCTCACCCCTTCCATCTGACATCACGAGGGTTGCTGCTGATGAATAAAGGTGTCTCGGGTTTAACAGAGCTGCAAGGTGCCAACTAATGGTCACATGTATTGCAAAACTACTTGAAATAAAGGACAAACTCGAGGTTCAGCCAATGCCGCATGCTGCCAACATGAAAAAACCCATAAGTCACAGCGTCTGCCCTGAGAAAGCAAACTGCACTCCACTCAGTGCCCACAAAAAATAGGAGGTCCTGCAGAGGGGACAGGCAGTCATGCCCTTAGCTGACACACTGGTCAGGTGAGGACTCTCAGGAGCTCCTTAATGATCACCTGCCACGGCACACAGGCGAGCTGCCCTCTCCTGGCACTGTGCCCAGCTCTGGTGTCTGGGCCTCTCACAGATTGGGCCTCTTCTGTAGAAAGGAGACTGAGCGCACCCTCCCTCATGAACCAGGGCCGTGAAGAGTGGGTCTGGGGCCTCTCTTTCCCATCGGCCTCTAGTCGACCTTTTAGCCTAAGAAGACTACACAATCCAGCTGGCACAAGACAACGCAGCCTCTGTCAGTCCCCAGCACAGCAGGGAGTTGCCACCTGAATATTCCAATTTTCTTATATAAGCAAAATGAATTGATTGAGTTTCTTGGTCACAGGTCAGGTTTGTGGGTCATAGGATCACTGGGCTGGAGAATGTCACACTTGGTACCATCATTATAATCAAATGGGTACAGAGTACACCCCCCCCCACCTTTAGGGCAGGAAAGGTGGTCATCAGTGCAGTTCCTTTGTGGACACTGAACACTACTGCCACCACCCCACCCTGCTAACCTGTCAGCTGTGCTGCCCCTGCTGGTGGCAGGAGGGACAGACACACGGCCATGTTCTCTGGCCACACCCACTAGAGCTTTCACAAGCCACATACCCAGTCTCCACACAGGCCACACAAGATAACCCAACACTCACTAGTCTTTGAAGAGTAACCATAATGCCCCAGCCTGTCGTGCTGATCACAGTTTCCTCAAGGCCATCTTGCCAGCTCAGATACCTGAGGTAAGACAAGAGTGGATGCCTGACAACCACTTGGTGACAAAAAGAACTTCCCAGCCAGGCGTGGTGGCGCACGCCTGTAATCCAAGCGACTTGGGAGGCTGAGTCAGGAGGATCGTGAGTTCAAAGCCAGCCTCAGCAACTTAGCGAGGCCCTAAGCAACTCAGTGAGACCCTGTCTCTAAATAAAATACAAAATAGGGCTGGGGAGGTGGCTCAGTGGCCGAGTGTCCCTGAGTTCAATCCCTGGTTCAAAAAAAAAAAAAAAAAACTTCCCCGCAGGGAGGAGCCCTACCCAGTCACCAGCATGAGGACAACTCAAAAGCACAGGTCCCAGTCACTTCACTGGGTTCAGATGCTACCTAGTGACCCGAGTCAGGAGCTAGTTACACAAATACCCTATTCTCACTTTCTCACTGTCCTTGGGATCCCAAGGGAACAGAGCTCCAAAGGAAAGACTCAGGGAGCCAGACACCCAGGTTCTGGCCCTGCTCTACCACTTCACCAGCTGCTTCCACAGGGGTTGAGACAGAGACCTCTTCATTGAAGCTACTGACTAAAGTGATTTCCAGGCCCTCACAGTGTGGTTTAGTGACCACATGTTCATCCAGCAGGCTGCAGGACAGTAGCTGCTGGAAAGTTTTCTGGAAGGCAGAGGGAACTGGGACCTTCTGCCCAGAGGATATGGGGTTCCAGTGCAGCCCTGGTTGTTGAGCAAGTTGCTCAAAGTGAGCTCAAGGACAAGGGACACAGATCTGACATAGGAGTCAGAAGGCAGCACTGGATTCCACACGTCTCTGGAAAGGACTCCCCAGGCATCCCCACCAACAGACCCCAGACCAGTGTGTAAGCTCACAGGTAACCAGAAAGTGACATTCAGAATACCACACCAACCAGCCTGGACATTGTAAGGAGCAAATTAAATCCTATCAGGAAGAAATAAGAAAATGATAGCTTAATATTGGGGAGCACATTTTAGGGGATATTAAATCCAAAAAAGAATTGTGCACTAAAATTTTAGGAGAGCCTATCATGAAAGAAAACAGAATGCTACCCGTGAAGACACCAGCAGGACAGTAATCAATGGGTGACATCTCATTATCTGGCCCAGATGTCACCCAGCAACCTGCAGGGTGGGGCTACATTAACTCCACCACAGGGGGATACCCTATTCCCACCTGCATAAAGGCAAGCCCTCTATGATGCCGGAGTGTCTTACACCCATGCCTTAGATCAAAAGAACGTAATGGCAGCCATTTTAAAGACAGTTATTACAAAGTAAGTTACATATGCATAGCTATTGACACATGGCTACATGATTTGTAGAAAGCTGTCAATGTTCTTCCTATTTATAGAAGCTAATGATATAGTTGTACTATTTACAGAGAACTTTGGACATATCTAGAATTTATAGATAGCCATGGATACATAGTTACACTGTTTATAAATAGCTATGGAGGTAGAGTATTAACAGACAGCTATTGATACAGGTGCGTTATTTACAGAGAGTTCTAATACATAATTATTCCACTATTTTGAGGAATGACTTCACCAGTAACAAAGATGCCACGTTCCTGCTGGCCATGTTCCACCCCGAACTTAAGGAAGTGAGAGCTGATGCTGTTTTCACTGAGACTGGTT
The DNA here is from genome assembly GCA_020662805.1 of Glaucomys volans. Classification (NCBI taxonomy): domain Eukaryota; kingdom Metazoa; phylum Chordata; class Mammalia; order Rodentia; family Sciuridae; genus Glaucomys; species Glaucomys volans. Next base: position 258,676 of record JAJEJO010005382.1, on the reverse strand, counting down.
CTGGTCTCACTTTTTGGACCGCACTGTGTAGCTCAGGTCCTGGAGTAGTGATGGTGCTGACCCAGCACCCTACCCTGTCTTCTTCCTCCAATCTGCCATGTGTGGACTCCACCCCAGTTGGGGTACGCCATGAGATTCAGCCTCCACTGGCCCAACAAGACTAATGGGACAAGCTAAGGTTCCTGGAGGAAGAGGAGGGAGGACCCCTCTGTCTCTGTGCACAGCTCCCACTGGTGGCTGTGCTGTACCTGGACAGGGCAGCCAAGAATGAAGCCCAGAGTGGAGGCCAAGCAGGTGCTGCATAATACCCAGAGTCTGCCGCACATGTGGACCCAAGTGACACCTTCACTTTGCCACCTCCACACCCTTTCCCTCCAGGAAACCCTCATCCTGCTAAGTCTCACCTTCCAGCAACAGCCCTGAACTGGAGCCAACACAATTGCTTCTTCTAGGTCCCCGGCACCTCAGAATGGAAGTGGAAAGGAAATAGCACTCCTGGCTTCCACAGCCCCTTTCCTTTCCTTTTGTCCACAAAACTGGACCAGGGCCTTGGCTCATTCATTGTGCTTATGAACACAGGTTAACAGCAAAAACTGCACCTTAAGTCATGAGAGTTGAAGGTTATAGCATGAAAATTCTTAGTAATATTAGGGGGAAAAAGGTGAATTCATGTAAAGCAAGGAACCTGGAGATAAGCACATGAAAAGATGCTTAACATCACTAAGAATTAGGGAAATGTAAATCACACACCCACCAGGATGGCAATAATAATAAAAAAATAAAAATAAGCATTGGTGAGAATGTGGAGAAAGTGGAACCTTCATGCACTGTGGAAATACACAACAGCACAGCTGCTGTGGGAAACTTTGGAGGTCCTGGGAAACCTAACCATGGGGTCACTGTGTGACTCGGCAATTTCACTCCTAGGTATTATCTAAAAGAAGTGAAAGCGGGGACTCAAATTCTTGTACACATTTCATAGTAGCATAGCTCAAAAGAGCCCAAAGGTGGAAACAAACCAATTGTCATCAACAGACGAAAAGATAAACACAATGTGGTCCATCCTCACAATGGAATGCTATTCGGCCTTTAAAAAGAATGGAGCCCCAACGCATGCTCCAAATATCAAAGGAATGAAGCCTTGACACACACTACCATATGGACAAACAATGCAAACACCATGTAAACAGAAGACAGACAGGGAAGATCACATATTGTATGATTCCACTTCTAAAAAAATTCATAAAGGAGGTAGATTCATAAAGTCAGGAAGATTAGATAGTTGGCAAATTATATTATTATATTGTGTGCATATGTATGGATATATAACAAATCCCATCATTATATATAACTATAATGCATCAATACATACGAGAAAAAAAAAGGCTAGAGGTTGACAAGGTCTCAGTGGAGGTGAACATGGGGCGGGGTTAATCCTTAGTTATTACACAGTTTGTTTGGGATGATGAAAAACTTGGATAGAGGGGATTGCCGTATAACTTCGTGAACACAATTTAAAGTAACAAACTTACTAGCACAAGTGATACAAAATTACAATTGATAATGTAACATACCAAAATGCATTGAACACTTTAAATAAATGAATTGATTGGTGTGTGAATTATAACTCAATAAAGCTGTTTAAAAATCAAAGCTGGACATGGTGGCACATGCCTGTAAACCCAGTGTCTTGGGAGGCTGAGGCAGGAGGATCACAAGTTCAAGGCTAGACTGAGCAACTTAATGAGACACTGTCTCAAAAAAATAACATAAATAAAATAAAAATAAACAAAATAAACAGAATCACTTGGTGCTATGATGGGGGCAAGATGGTACCTGGGGCAACACCCTGTTACAAATGACAACATATGACATGGAGGATTTCTGTGAAGATTAGCTGAGGTGGTGGGTGTGTGAACAACACACAGGAGGGGCTGGATTGTGCTAATGCACACTGGCAAACACTTTCATCACCAGAGTAGGGGCTTGCCACCTGGATACAGCTTCTCACTCAGTGGCTGAGGTTGCCAAGGCATCATGCTTCTAGCCATTCTAGAGGACCATGATCACCAGAGCATGCACTCCTTGGCCATTTCTTCTTCATGGGATAGAAACACCCTTAGCCAGCCTTTGCTCTGCAGCTTGTGAAATTTCCATAAGCCATGGTGGCCTCAGGTCTAAGACACCTGTGAACCAGTGTTGCCTGCAGTAAATCCAGTGCTCTGATCTCCACCAGTCAGGCTCCTGCCTGCCTGCCTCCCACTGGGTCCCAATCCCCAATAGCATGAATTGTCCCCATACCTCTGACTATACCCTCTCCTCCCAGACCAGGCACTCCAACCACAGTGGCTTTTCAGTGAAGTGTCCTTAGTGGACCAGCCCATAAAAGATGAGTCTGCTAACTGAGCACACATGGTTTAGATTTTTCTTTCAAAGAGACAATAATTGCAAAAAATAATTCTTTCCCACATCTTCTAGAATGACAAGTAACATATTAACATGTTAAAACAACTTGGCTCCCCTCAGTTCCTCAGGATATCAAATGGGACCATCCTGTGAATGATGAAGGACACTTGGTGCACATGACACCTTAAAATGTAAAAATGGAGTTAGTCAAAACTAGCAGGTCAGCATGCTTCTAGAGGAAACAGACTGTCCTGCAGAGAAATCCCTTACCTGAGGGACATCATCAAAGAGCCGCTGAGCAAAGTGAGAAAGCACATCGTCCACAGACTTCCCGTTGCCAAACTGGATCACTGTGCCTGTAGCTTCAATGACAGCCACCCGGACCTTCCAGTGCTGATGGGAGATGGTCTGCATCAGGGGGCCAATCAGGGATTCTGACTGCATGTGAAAGTGTTCTGCAGGGTGGGAGGCATCTGTTACCAGAACTTGCCCAGCAAGACCCATCCAGCCACTGTGGGCCACTAGCACATCAGACACCAAACATCTTCCTCCTCCCACTCAACCTAAACCCAAAACCTGACTTGAGGACCATACATACCACCTGGCCCCTGCTGGCCTCACCCCTCACTCCATCCCTCCGGTTCCGGGAAGCCTTCTGTTTCTTAAATCTGGCTGATCCCTCCTGTTCACATATTTCCAGCTTCTCTTTCCAAACCCCAGACTGACACAAGGGAATGCCCCGATTAGATCAGAACCAGAAGAATGGTGGAGAATGGACTAAAGGGAATCAGGAGAGGAGCAGCCACCTCCACTTAAGAGGACAGCAGCCCAAACCAGAGGTAAGTGGATTGGCAGTTGAGAAACCGGGACAAAGTGGATAGGCTCAGCAGTATTTCTCCAGATACGACTGGCAATCTCCACCAGAAGGTCACTGTGAGAGAGGCAGCCACCAATACCACCCAAACCCAAGTAAGGCTTGGAATATGGGCACCGGTTGCAGATGTGGGGGTCTGGGATGAGAACCATGCCGGTAGGCCTGGGCAAGGGGCCACAGGGGAACTCTCCAGGCATGGGTGTGGGGTTGAGGTTGGAGGACTAGGGTTGCGGGGGGCGGGGGGTACCAGATCACCTGGCTTCAATTAGGGGTCTGGGTCCTGGGGAGGGAATAGGGATCATGACGTGGGTCATGGGGTGAATGGGGGTATGGTCTGGAGCCAAGAGGGACTGACTGGGGTTTGAGCCGCAAGGATTCCTCACCCCACGTGGGTCAGGGGGCGTGAGCCTTCAGCTGAGAGGGACAGGGTTCACAGAGGGCATTGGAGGTTTGCGAGAGGAGGCAGGGGGCTCTTGAAGTCTTAAGACGCAGGGGATAGGGTCAGATGTCCGAAGGGCAGGGGTCGCGGGAGTTCACCTGGCATCCGTCCGGGGTCGAAGAGGGGCCAGGGGTCACGGAAGCTCGCCCAACGGGAAGGGCGTGGGTCTCTAGCGGTAAGGGGAACGGGTCGATGAGCCTGGGTCTGGGTCGGAGGAGCACAGCATGAGACAACTCACCTGGCGTGGCACGCGCCAGGGCTGAGGCGCACTCGCAGCTCTCACGGCGCACCGCAGCGAAGGGGTCAAGCAGTGCGCCCCGCAGCGCGCGCACAGCGTCGTCCAGGTGCGGAGCGAGCGCGGCGCCGCCTAGCCGCACCGCCAGGCCGAGTAGCTGCACGAGCGCCAGGCGCAATTCCTCGCAGGGCTCTGGCGGTGGCCGCGCGGGCTCGGGACGGGCCAGGCGCGCGGCAAGCGCAGGCAACAGGCGCGGCAGGGCGTCGCAGGGCCGCGCGGCGCGGCGTAGGCCCAAGTCCAGCAGCTGTACAGCCAGCGCGCGGCAGCCCTCGGCAGGGTCGACCAGCAGGCGCAGCAGGCGCGGTAGCAGCAGTCGCGCCCAGGGGCCCTGGAAGGCGGTAGGGTCGGCCCCGGGCGGCACCACCTCCTCCAGCGCGCGCTGCAGGGCCTCCAGCGCACGTCGCCGCCCCATCTTGCTGTCCGCTTCCAGCCCCGGTAGCAGGCGTCCCAACACGCGGCTCAGCTCCGCCGCCTCGGCCGCCTCTGCTGGGCCCGTGGCCGCCTCTGTTTCCGCCGGCGCCGCCATCTTCCGCGCGTTGCCCGTCACCAAGGGAACTGGCGTTCTTACGACGGCCGCGACTCGGAATACGGCACTACTTCCGCCCGGCAAGGCCTGAACCGCTGCAGGGGTGGGGCGGGGCGAGAGCGAGGAGGCCGGGTCGCCGGGCGGGGCTGGAGCCGGGTGTCTGGAGTGAGCCGCGCCTGGGCAGGTTCTGAACCGCCGGCGTGGACCGTGGGGGACCCTGCCCTTCAACTGGCACGATCCGGGACCCTGCTTATGCGATGCTGGCCGCGCCGCCGAGAGTCCAGCCGCCTGCCAGAGCGCCCTGGGAGTCAGTTGCAGACGGGCCGCAAGACAGCTCCCGATATGAAAGTGCTCTAAGTAGGACCGAACTTTGTTTCCACGTTGAGCCTTCTCTTTAGTTGTTGACGGTGTTAACAGGTAGTTCCAAATATCTCTGGGAAGTCCTCCGGAGTCTTCTTTCTTTCCTCCAACAGGCATCTGTTGGCCAGGCACCTTCAAAGGCACCTGTGAACTCTGACAATGCTGAGATGGAATTCCCGCGGTCCCTGCCTTCCCACCCTGGGGTACAGCAGGAGGAGCGCCACCCTGGTGGAAAGATCTCATCCATAAATGTGACTGTTGAGGTCCTAGGAGAATGAGTGCAAAGTTGGTTCAGATACATAACACTGCCTGAGAAAGTGATATGAAGTGTGAAGAATGGTAATGGTAACCAGGGGAAATGAGCTGGGGGTGGCCAGAGAGGGAGGGAATTGCTTGGGCAAAGGCCCTTGTAGGTGTCGTAGACTGTGTCCTCCAAATTCATATGTCATAGTCCTCACCCCACTGTCTCAGAACATGATCTTGTTTGGAGACGAGTTCTTGGCAGATGTCATCAAGTTAAGGTGAGGTCATTTTGGTGGGCCCTGAACCAGTAAGACTGCTGTCCTCATGAGAAAAGGAAATTGGGGATCGACTGGCACATAAGGAAAAACCTTATGCACAATGGCTAACAAGCCAAGGAGAGAGGCCAGGAGGAACCAGCCCTGCTAACACTCTGATCTGGGACTTTAGCCTCCAGAACCATAAGAAATCAGTTGTACTAGTCACACTTGGGAACTGTGAAAGATAGACTGACTTCTCCCAGGAAAGGAAGAAAAGTTTCCTGTGGGAAGAAAGGAGGGGGTGTCAGCAAGCATTTGTCTTAAAATGGTCAGAGCTGAGGAAGGGTTCTGAGTAGAGCATTGGGGATCAGGTTGGCATTGTAAGAACTACCATGGCCTTGCCTGTTCCTTGGCCAGAGGATGGCAGTGAGGCCTCTTGGAAGGCTGTAGTCAAGGTGAGCAGTAAGGAATATCACCTTCCCCTGGCCTCCCATCTGACTACAACAACACCCCCTTCCAGTGACTTGACAGTCAATGAGGAAAGGACTTGAATGTTGGAAATAGGAAGACACACTGTCCAAGGGCCCAGGACTGGAGAAACAGTTATGCCATGGAGCCCTGGCTTTCCTTTTTCTCTTGCATGTTTCTGGACTGGGTGCCACCCAGAAGGACTAATAGCCATAGACAAGAAATCTTCAAGGAAAAGCCCCTGTATCTGGCCAATAGACTGGGGAGGGAGATGCCCAGCTGAGACCTAGAGGGGAGCATCATACCCACTCTACAATCTGCCCTCAGTGCCAGCTTCAAAGCCCCTTCCTCACACCAGGGTGTAGTGGGCTGTCCAGACCACACAGGGAGTATCCATGAACCTGAGACCTTCAGACCTTGGCAGCACAAGGAGACTCACTACAAGCATGCTCTGCCCCTCCCCACAGCAGAAGGTGATCTAGCAACATCAGGAGGCCTGATGAACTGCCCTCCCACCCTATATGCAGCACCAGCAGGGCTAGAGGATAAGCAGAACAGGAGAGCAATGCAAGGGCTCTGAAGGCACATCTACAGTGGACAGCAGGACATGAACAGGCCTGAACGCACATGCTGCACCCAAACTCGCTGCCTGTGAAGGCAGAAGATTTAAATAGAATCAGCAGTCTCTAAAGATAACAGCCCAAATGTCCACCATACATTTGAAAGTCACTTATCCTAAAAACCTGTAAAACCAAGGTGAAAAGAGCCAATGTGAGTGCCCAGATGAGTCAGACGTTTAATTATCAGCCAAGGATTTTAAAGTCATAAAAAATGCCTTAGCTGGGCACAGTGGTGCACCTGGTACCAAAAAACAAACAAAAACACCTTAACAAGCAGTTACAGGGCTGGGAGTGCACTTTAGTGGTAGAGTTCTTTTATTTAAAAGTCTTTTGAAGCAAGGGAAAACAGGAAATTTCAGCAAAGAGAAGTTATAAAAAGATCCAAATGAAATTTGAATAATACTGTCTGTCACTGGAAGGATGCAGTGGTACAGATGATAGAGCAATAGAATTTACTCAGTTTGAGCAACAGAAAATAGAGAAGTGAGCAGAGTCTCAGGTCTGTAGGATAATTTGTATCACTAGCATCACAGGATGAGAAAGAGAGCTCTGGGCTAAAATGTATTCAAAGAATTAATGCCTGAAACTCCCCAAGTCCATTGAGACATAAACTCACAGACTCAAGAAGCTGAATGAGCTTCAGGATAAGCCTTTCAGAAACCCACACTGAGTTTGGCATGGTGGTGCACACCTGTTATCCCAGCAGCTTGGGAGGCTGAGGCAGAAGGATCACAAGTTCAAAACCAGCCTCAGCAACTCAGTGAGACCCTGTCTCAAACATAAAAAGGTCTGGGGATGTGGCTCAGTGGTTAAGCATCCTGGGTTTAATCCCTGGTCCCAAAAAACAAAACAAACAAATGCACACCAAGACACATCATGATGAACTTCTGAAGACTAAAGACAAAAAATACCAGCAAGAGAGAGATCATTCATTGCCTGAACAGCAGTTTCATTAGCAGCTAGAAGGAAAGGGTATTACAAAAACTGTGGACTGTGAACTCTATCTAGCAAACATCCTTCAGGAATAAAGATGTTCTCAGAAAAGGGCAAACTAATGGAATGTTGCTAGCAGACCTCCCTTGGGAACACCTAAAGGAAGCATTCTAAGCAGAAAATTAAACCAAAAGGAGGTTGGGACCTTTAGACTATTAAGAAGCACAATGCATTTGCATTTCTCTTATTTCTAGAGATGTGGCATATTTTTTCATAATACCTGTTGATTGCTTGTAGATCCTCTTCTGTGAAGTGTCTGCTCTTTTCCTTAGCCCATTTATTAATTGGGTTATTTGTATTCTTGGTGTAAAGGTTTTTGAGTTCTAAAATGCAAATCAAAACTACCCTAAGATATCATCTCACCCCAATTAGAATGTCTATTATCAAGAACAAGCAACAATAGGTGTTGGCGAGGATGTGGGGAAAAAGGTACACTCATATTTGCTGGTGGGGTTGCAAATTGGTGCAGCTACTCTGGAAAGCAGTATGGAGATTCCTTCGAAAACATGGAATGGAACCACCATTTGATCCAGCTATCCCACTCCTTGGCCTATACCCAAAGGACTTAAAATCAGCATACTACAGTGATGCAGCCACATCAATGTTTATAGCAGCCCAATGCACTATAGCTAGATTGTGGAACCAACCTAGATGCCTTTCAGTAGATGAATGGATAAAGAAACTGGTATATATACACAATGGAATCTTATTCAGCCATAAAGAATAATAAAATTATGACATTTGCAGGTAAATGGATGGAATTAGAGAAGATCATGTTAAGTACAATAAGCCAATCCCAAAAAAACCAAAGGCCGAGTGATTTCTCTTATAAGTGGTTGATGACACATAGCGGGGGTGGGGAGAGGCATGGGAAGAATGGAGAAGGGGTGGATTGTATAGAGGAAAATGGGTGGGTAGAGGGCGGGGAAGGGAAGAGAATGAGACAAACATCTATGCCCTATGTGTGTGTATAAATACGCAAACTGTATGATTCTACTTTGTGTACAACAAGAAAAATGATAGTTGTACTCTAGTTGTGTACAATGAACTAAAAAAAAAAAAAAGCACAATGGAATGGGTCAAAATAGAAGTCAAGGTCCTTTGCTACAGTCAGTGATAGGGGTTGTGTGTCCCCAAGCCTTCATGTGTTGAAATTTAAACTCCATGGTGAGGTATTGAAAAGGTGGGAACTTGCCAGGTGCTGTGGCGTCTGTAACCCAGCTATTTGGGAGGCCGAGGCAGGGGGACCACCAGTTTTAGGCCAGCCTGGATAACTTAGACATCTGAAAATAAGACAGGTTGGGAGTGCAACTCAATACTTGCCTCACTTGTGTGAGGTCCTGGGTTTGATTCCCTGTCTTGGGGAGAGGACGGGTGGAAACAATCTATGGTGTTTAGTGGGAAACATTTGGGAGGCAATTGGGGCGATTAAGGTCATTAGGTGGAGCCCCCATGACTGAATCCTGGTGGCTTTATGGGAAGAGGGAGAGAGGTTAGATGATACACATGTATGCAAACACGTGAGCTTCCTATCTCACCACATGATGCCCTGTGTCACCTCAGGACTCTGCCCTTGAGAAGGTGGTCACTGAATGGCACCCCTCTACCTTGAACCTCCAGAACCAGGAGCCAAAATAAACCTTTAAAACTCACTCCATCTGTGACATTGGACTCCTGGAAAGAGAGCCTCATACCCCATCTTTACCTCATGAGTTTTTCATCATATTCTGTAGTTCAAGCAGATGTGGTGCTTGGTGTAATTGGAGGAAAGGTTTACAATGATTAGGTTTAAAAGCAATAAGGGTAAAGTAAGGTTTCCACACTGTCCTTGGAGTAGTAAAGCACTGATACCGGTAGACTGGTCCAGAGCAATACTGAAGACTAAGCATGGTCATTTATTCCAAAATGTCATAAAGTAGAATTCTGGAAATGTTCAAATATCCCACAGTAAAGCATGAGAGATGGAACAAACACAAAAGAGTAACAAAAGGCCAGACCTCAACCTTCATATGCCAGTAATTTAAATGCGAATGTCCTGAGCACACCAATGGGAAGGGACTGGCAGTGGATAAAATCCATGACCAGAATATTTCATCAATTCTGCTTAAACTGCCTTCAGACGTGAAGACATGGCGGATTGAAGGATGGGAAGGTGGCCATGTAAACACTGAAGCAGAAGATGCTGGATATGCTAATACCAACAAAGTGACCAGAGCGAAGGACACTTCTAAGGGAAGAACTTTGCCTTGGTGATGAAAGGATCAACACACCGGAAGCCATATCCATCCCAAATGTGTGTACTAAACAACAGGTCCTCAAAATACAGCGAACTCTGGTGGAATTGACAGGAAAAGGAGACAAATCTGAAATAGTTGAAGACAAATTCCAATCTCAGCAATTGCTAGGACTACTGGACAAATAGCACCAGCAACCAGGGGATCCACTGACCTCGGCAAAGCATTTGGATCTGGAGTGGCCCTTGGAGGCCCTGTGTTGGAGGCCTAGGCCCCAGGGTGGCACTGTTGAAGGCGGTAAGAGATGAGACCTAGTGGGAGATCTTCCAGTCCTGGGGGCATTTCTTCCATGGGGATTGTGGGGCCCACGTCCCTTCCTCTTCCTCTCTTTTTCTGCTTCCACATCCTGTACCTCAAAGCAAACCTTAGGGAATTTAACTGAGTTAAGTCATGCTCTCTGACAATAATGGAACCCATTTACAATCAGTAAGGAGATGCCAGCCCTGCCCCCTTACAGGCCTCTGAGGGAAAGGAGTGTGTGGGTGGCTTCTGAGGTGGTCCCCACAGGTCAATAATTGAAAAAATAAATCAGCAGAAAGACAACAGGAAAATCTTCACACTGAGGAAATTAGACAACACAATTCTACGCATTCATAAAAAATGAAGTCTTGAACATGGAGAAAAACAAATACACAGCAAAGAACAAAACCCCAAGCGTTTGTTAAAAAGAGCAATAAAACTGATGATAGTCTGTCCAGACTATCGAGTAAAAAAAAAAAGAAAAACTGAGCACAAAATAAACCTAAGGAGTTTAAATGGTGGTCACTATAGTCCCTAAATATTTTTAAAAGATAACAAAAGAATAATATAAACCAATCTATGTCCCCAAAAGTATATGAAATAGGGAAATCACAGGAAAAGACAATTTACTAAAACACAAAGGGAAATAGAAAATGGAGGTGTCCAACACTGTTAGGGATCAAGTTTATTGTTGAAAACCTCACAGTGAAGGCCACAGGCCCAGATGGCATTGCTGACAAATCCTTCAAGCATAATTTTAATAAGGAAACAACTCTGATCTTAACATCTTTCCAATAATAGAAACAGGAATATGTCCCAGCTTATTTCATGAGGCCAATATCACAACCTTGATCCCAAAAGGTGACAAGGACATAATATAAAAGGAATATTATATAAGTCAAATTTTATTGAACACAGATGGAAAGATCCTAAACAAAACATTAACAAAATAAATATAGAGATGATAGATTTTTAAAAGATAATAAAATCAAATTGAGTTTATTCCAGGAATGCAAGTTGACTTACCCTAAATTAATGTAATTTACTTCATTTAAAAATGGAGAAAATAGACCAGGCATGGTGGCACATCCCTTTATTTCCAGTCACTGGGGAGGCTGAGAGAGGAGGATTGCAAGTTTGAGGTCAGTCACAAGCAAAGACAGAAAGACTCTGTCTTAAAAAGGACTAGCGATGTAGCTCAATAGTAGAGCACCCTGGGTTCAATCTGCAGCACACACACACAAAAGCATTTGGTAAAATATGACCCTTATTTTATTGTTTTATTAGTGCATTATAGTTATACATAATAGTGGGGTTCGTTTGGACCTAATCATACATACATGGAATATAATTTGCTTCATTTCAGTCCCCAATGCTTCCTCTTTCCCTCTCCTCCTCCTTTCCCCTGCTTCCCTTCCTCTACTCTGCTAGTCTTCCTTCTTTTAATTATTTTTATTTATTGTTTTTTAATTGGTTTTATATAGATGTAGGTGGAATTCTCTATGATACATTCATATATGTACATAGTGTGATTTGGTCAAATTCATCTCACATTTCCTCCCTTTTCCTGTCTCTCTTCCCTCCCTGTCAATCCCCTTCCCTACTCCACTGATCTCCCCTCTATTTTCATGAGATCTGCCCCTGATTTTTCCTCTTATTTTGCTCTAGCTTCCACATAGAAAACATTCGACCCTTGACTTTTTGAATCTGTCTTGTTTCATTTAGCATGATGTTCTCCAGTTCTATCCATTTACTGGCAAATGCTGTAATTTCATTCTTCTTTATGGCTGATTGTACATTCCCCGTTGTGTATGTAGACTACATTTTTTTTTTTATAAAGGAGAAAACAGAGTTACTTTTATTTATTTATTTATTTATTTAGTGGTGCCAGGGTTTGAACCCAGGGCCTTGTGCTTGCGAGGCAAGCACTCTACCAACTGAGCTATGTACCCAGCTATACTACATTTTCTTTTATCCATTCTTCTGTTGATGGGCACCTGGTCTGGTTCCATAACTGGGCTATTGTAAATTGCATTCCAATAAACATTAATGTGGGCTGGAGTCGTGGCTCAGTGGTAGAACTTTTGCCTAGCATGTGAGAGGCACTGGGTTCAATTCTAAGCACGCATATAAATAAATAAAGGGTCATTGACAACTAAAAAAATATTTTAAAAAAACACATTAATGTGACTGTGGCCGAATCACTGTAGCATGCTGATTTTAGTTTTTTTGGATAAATGCCAAGATGTGGAATAGCTGGGTCACGTGTTGATTCCATTCTTAGTCTTGAGGAACCTCCATATCGCTCTCCAAAGTGATTGTATCCATTGGCAACCTATGCATGCACCTTTTCTCCCACATCTTCACCAGTATTTATTTGTATTCTTGATGGCTGCCATTCTAACTGGAGTGAGATGAAATCTCAACTTAGTTCTGATTTGCATTTCCCTGATTGCTATGGATATTGAAAATTTTTTTTCATGTATTTGTTGACCATTTTTATCTCTTCTTTTTTTTTTTTGGCGGTGCTGGAGATTGAACCCAGGGCCTTGTGCTTGTGAGGCAGGCACTCTACCAACTGAGCTATATCCCCAGCCCGCTATCTCTTCTTTTTAGAAATGTCTGTTTAGTTCTTTTGCCCATTTATTGATTGAATCATTTGGTTATTGGGGGTTTTTTTGGTGGTTTTTTTTTTTTTTTTAGTTCTTCATATATTCTGGATGTCAATGCCCTGTTGGAAGAGTAGCTGGCAAAGATTTTCTCCCATTCTATAGGCTCTCTCGTCACATTCTTGTTTCCTTTGCTGTGCAGAAAGAAACGTTTTAATATTTGATGCTGTTCCTCTTATTGATCCTTCATTTTATTTCTTGAGTTTTATGAGTCTTGGAAGTCAGTGCCTGCACCAAGGTGTTGGAGTGTTGACCCTATGTTTTTTTTTCTAACAATTGAGTTTCTGGTCTAATTCCTAGGTCTTTGGTCCACTCGGATTTGACTTTTGTCCAGGGTGAAAGTTAGGAATCTAGTTTCATTTTTCTACATAGAGGTATCCAGTTCTGCTTGCATCATTTGTTAAAAAGGCTATCTTTTCTCCAACATATGTTTTTGGCATCTTTGTTGAGTATCAGATGACTCTCTGTGTAGGTTTGTCTCTGTGTGACTTTCATTTATATAAAACTTGGCATATTAGGAATAGAAAGGAACTTCTTTATGTTAAATTTATGAAAGCCCACAATAAATATGTTAAATTAAGGTAGATAGTTTCCAAAACAGCCAGCAACAGCTCTTGCTATCACTGTGTGCACTGTCTGCCCTTGTGGGCTGGGCTGGGCTCTTGGTACCCAGCTGCTTCCAGCCCTCACTTTTAAGAGAACTGGCAACCAGTTCAGACCCATCAGTAAGAACTTGGTTCTTACAAAAAACCAAGGACAGCTGATGCGATGGTGCACACTTGTAATCCCAGTGACCTGGGAGACTGGGGCATGAAAATCGCAAGTTCAAGGCCAGCCTTGGCAACTAAGTGAGACCCTGTCTCAAAATAGAAAATAAAGAGGTCTGGGAATGAAACTCAGTGATAAAGCACTGCTGGTTGCAATCCCCAGTACCAGGAAGGAACACACACACATACACACACACACACAAAACCAAGGGATAAGGAGTGTTGGTGGGGATGTGGAGAGTTCTCCCACGCTATTGGTGGGAAGGTTGAATGCTGCAAGCACTGTGGGAGACAGCTCAGTGGTGCCCAAATAATGACACATAAGATTGGTCATCTCTTGCCCAGAACTGCAATTCTGGGACTATGCAACTGGGACTCAAGCCCGAAGCTGTAGGCCCATGTTCTCAGCAGCATTTTCATGGCAGTTAAGTCCCAACATCCATGTGCAGCGAAGGAAATATGGTCAGTCCACACAGGGGCCACCACACAACCCTAACAGGGACATGATGCACCCCTAACAGGAGGATGTTCTGATGCAAGTGCCACCTGGTTAACTTTGAGGACAAGTGAAATGAGCCAGGTGGAGGACAACCTCAGTGCACCCACTTACAACAGGTTAAGTGGAAGAGCCATTGCTGGATGTTTTGGAAACTACCTTAATATAGTTATTGTGGGATTTTATAAACTTGAAGTTACTTTCTATTCCTAATGTGCTAAGTTTTATATAAATGAGAGCCACACAGAGACAAACCTACACAGACAGTCATCTGATACTCAACACCGAGGGCAAGGATGAAAAGAGGAAATGGCTCCCTCTTCTTCCCAAGGTGGCTCCTAGCAGTGATCTGGCTGGAAAAGAGGAAATGTGCTTTAACTCTGAATCAAATTTGGAGTTTTAATCATTTCATAGTAGTGGACACTTACAGTGGCTGAGTTGAAACTGGGTTTATATCTTGACATAACTTTTTAATCTCCATTTGTTCCAAAATGTTTAAATTTACATCGGTCTAACTCCCTTCAGGAAGAGCTACAAAAGGCAAGGAAAATGGGACTCCCAAGCCTCTTCCAGGAGTTTCATCCGCCCAAGGTCTTGGTTATATCACTTGGTTAAAGTGAGTCTTTTAAACCAGTATAGTAAACCAAATTTAGTAAATGACTCTTGGTTCATTCATTATTTCACTCGACAAATATTTATCTGGCACGTGACATTCCCAGGCATTCTCTTAGGCACTGAAGAGAATGATGAGTCAAAGCAGATGTAGTTCATCATCTTCATGGAGCTGAAGGTCCAGGTGGGAGATGGTTGATGGGCTGATCAGATGGTAATGCACAGAGATGCAGCGGTCAGCCACCAGGCAGGTGCAGGATGCCTGAGGATAGAGTTCTGAGTGGAAGCTCTGGAAGTGGTACCTGGGAGTGGGAGGTCCTCAGCCAAGCTAAAAGAGGGGACCCCCTTGTCCTATTAGAGGCCATGCCCTGCTAGGGAGAGAGGAAGCCAGGGGGACAAGTCCTTTTGAGAAGATTGTGAGGAAAGGCCAAGGAGACCTAGGACAAAGAAGCAAGGGAGACAAACCCAGAAGCTGGTTCACCCACCAGGACAGGAGATGATCCTGGATTGGACTCCCACATGGTGTGGGAGATGTGGGCAGATTCGAGAGTTGTTTCATGGATAATATTGCCAGGAGCTGGCCACAGATTTGCGGCTGAGAGGCAGGGAAAGGTTCAGCAGGGCTTCCAGGTTTCTGGCTCAGATTCCTAGGCAGATGGAGGTATCCTGCACAAGGCAGAGAACACTGGCAGACAACCAGGTTTGCAGGGGAGAGCACATGTCTGGTTTTGGGCATAATGATCTTGAAATAGGTTCCAGTTATGCAACACTACTTAACAAATCACCCCCAAACCATGGGCTTCCAACAGTGACTTCTATTAGTTTGCAGATTCTGTGGATCAGGATGTTGACAGGGTGCAGCAGGGAAAGCTTGTCTTCTCCCCATGGTGGAGGGGCTGGAAATGCCTGCACAATGGACACTCAGGTGGACAGCTGTGGACTGCCACTGGGAGCCTCAGCCCCTTGACATGAGCTGCTCTGGGCTTTCTCACAGCATGTGACTGGGTCTAAAGGCAAATGTCCCAAGGAGAGGAAAAAGCTTGCAGAGTGGGGGTCATCCTTTGTGTCCAATGTCAGAAGGCACTCAGTGCACACCACTGTCCTCACGGGTCTGTGCAAGTGGGTCTCCAGCTGCCTTTCTACTTTGGGCACATGGAAGACCGTTACACCCTCGACTTGGCTGTGGGGTGTGCAGCTGAGTCATTTTGTGGATGCATCCCTGGTTAGTGTCTGTCACTCCCCTCTCAAGGGGAGTCTGCTTGACATGTACAGTTCCTTACCCTAGAGGCCACCTCTGTCATTGGTTGCTGCAGTATCCTTCCAGAGATGTTCTACCACTTGACTAAACATATACTGATATGTAATTTCCCCTCTGTAATACTAGTAAAGTGCAAAGTTTTACGGCATGTTTTGTTTTCACTTCAAATATAGCCAGGCGCGGTGGTGCATGCCTATAATCCCAGCACTTGGGAGGCTGAGGCAGGAGGATCACGAGTTCAAAGCCAGCCTCAGCAACTTAGCGAGGCCCTAAGCAACTCAGTGAGACCCTGTCTCTAAATAAAAATACAAAATAGGATTGGGGTTGTGGCTCAGTGATGGAGTGTCCCTGGGTTCAATCCCCAGTACCAAAAAACAAACAAACGAACGAACAAAAAAACCCAGCCTCAGTAAAAGCGAGGTGCTAAGCAACTGAGACCGTGTCTCTAAATAAAAAACAAAATAGGGAGAGGGATGTGGCTCAGTGGTCAAGTGCCCCGAATTCAATCCTGGGTACCCTCCCTCCCCCAAAAAATATATCTTGGAAGCCAGATGCTGTGGTGCATGTGGCACAGGTCTGTAATCCTAGCGGCTCCAGAGGCTGAGGCAGGAGGATTGTAAGTTCAAAGCCAGCCTCAGCAACTTAGTGAGACCTTAAGCAACTTAGCAAGAAATGGTCTCAAAATAAAAAAGGGTTCAGTATGTGGCTCAGCGTTTAAGCACTCCTGGGTTCAATTCCTGATACAAAAAAAAAATACACTTTGGATATGATTTAAAATTTGCTCATGCAAAGCTATTATCCTTTTTAACAGCTGCACAGTATCCCTACCTTAGCTCTCCATCCCTCTAATGAAACATTGTGACAAAGCACATCACTGAATACCCTCATGATTCTGTGGCTGATGGGAGCTGTGATTGCTGCCCAGCATTGTGAAAGAGTATTTTACTGCACAATGTGGTAAAATGTAGAAAAGATAAAATCCAAAGTAGAGTTTCTACTGAATTCATATTACTTTCACATCATCGAGTTGAAAATTCACTAAAGGGAACCACAGCGAATCAGGGACCATCTGCAATTATTGTCTGGTCACCACTGTGAGTTGGGGTGTCTGTGATTATCATCCAGTCAATGGGTTCTCAAGCCTCAACCTCTCCTCCCCTCAGTCCTTCATATTTTCCACCTTGATTTGAGCATTCAGTGACCTCTCCCCAGGACAGTTCTCAGCCCAATAAGTGTCAGCCATTATAGTTTTGCAGCATCTCTGTCCTCTTGCTCAGAGAGCTTATGTGCATTGAGCCCAGGGGTGGAACGGGGATCCACATCCTGGACATGTGCCTACAGAGCCTGTCTTGAAGCACCAGCTCTGCAGCAACTCCAGAACCCCAAAGACTCAATCTTCTTTTGTGCACCCAGGAAAATTATTTTTTTCCTTACCATGCAGAGTGAATAAAGAATAAGACAAACATCTTCTGTGTCTGCTTTTGACATAGCAAGGGAGACAGAAATTAATCCAGCAGCATTTCATGTAATTCAGTAGCTCCTGTGAGAGAGCTTAGTGGTCCCTTGGGTTTCCTACCTCACCTGGTGGTGCCAGGTGCCATGGGGAATTTCCTTGCAGAAGGAGCAGCTGAACCTTGGAGGATAAGCAGGAGCTGCTGCAGAGTTTGGGGGTGTTTGGGCTTTGAGAATGTGGCTTTGAGGTGGGACTTTGCAGGGGTTGGTCACTGTGAACACATCTCGTCACTTGATGAATCCTATAGTCAGGTCTAGGGTTGAAGTAAGAGCCCACAGAGCTGGGAAATGTGAAGATAATAGTGTGAAGCACATAGTGTAGGTACTCCCCTGTGTGGGTGTGTTGAGGGGGGCATTCCTGGATGAGCATAATTAAGTTACTGGGACTTTTGAAGGGTAATAAAATCACCAGCTGCATGTTTTTAATAAAAGGATATAGCTATTTGGATTCCCTAAAAAAGTCAGAATTTGTCACTGCTCAGCAGCGTGGCAACCTACTGTGAATTGTTCAAATGGTTTGATGAGCCAGCTCTGTGAGGGACATTCTTATCATCATCAATTAAAGGCACTGGCCACCAGTCACTCAATTAGCTCCCCTACCTAATTTGGGCTCACCAAGCCCCCCCCCCCCTTGTATTGTCATGGACCACTTAATGGGTTGTGTGTGTGGGTATTGTGCGTATCAGGTCTGGGGATAGATTCACTTGGTTGTTTTCACTTGCAACCAACAAAGTAAAAAACCACTGAATTTGGCAATAAAGGTATCAATTAACATAACCAGGGAGCCTAGATATGAGAAGCGTGTTGCGGATGGTTTTTAAGGTGGTTCTGATTTGGACTTCTGTCTCTGCTTCTGTGTGCTGATTTTATCCTTGGGATCCACCAGACAATGGGTGGGACATTTTGAAAACATCTGGCCTTGCTTCAGGCACAGCAGAGGGCAGCAAGAGCCTCAGGTTATGAAGAGGTCTGTAGGCTGGCGCACTGCTACAACAGAAGTCTGGCAAGGAGTCTAGGTGGGGCTTGGAGGGTGGGGCCTGGAAATGTCCCAAGCCAGAGACTGGAGGGAGCTGCCCTGACCGTGGTGTGAAGAGATGGGCTCAGGAGAAGTCCACAACCTAATGAGGTCAAGGGGCCAGGTTGTTAATAGGCCAGGGGCAACATGGTCCAAGGAGGCTGTGCTGGGACTAAGGCTCATGTTGGGGTACCTCAACATTGAAGGGCTGTCCTTTGAGGTCAGCCAGAGAGAGTCCCCCGCACTCCTCTCCAAGGGAACATGCATGAGAAGGTGCCTACAGTGGGAAGTCCCGAGAGAGAAAGAGCCAGCCTAGAGCACCTGTGCCTGTGCTCAAAGCCAGACCACCATCATTGCCAGGTGAAACCTCCTCTTTCTCATTCTTTTTGCCAGGCTACCCTGGAGAAGCCAGAAGGAACTGGAGCAAGGGGGTGGAGGAGGGTGGGCAGCAAGACAGAAGGCAGGTGACTCCATGGCTGGTCTGCAGCAATTCCAAGTCCCAGCTGAAATGGGCAAGGATTTGAGTTGGTTGTGGGATTCAAGTTTTGATTCAGTTAAGATGGAGGCTTGAATTCTAAAAAAGACCCCATTCTAACAGCTGTGCCCAGGGCAAGTGTGTCTCCTTGAGATGTGAACAGGGCGTGGGGGGACACACTGGAGGGCAGGGGCTGCGGGGGTGGAGCTTCCTGTTTGATCCCTGCCAGTTCAACTTTGCACTAGCAGGAAGAGGCTGGGCCAAGGCCAGTCCTGCTGGGAAGTATGGGCAAGGCTGGTGACCCTGCAGAGGGCCTGTGACCAGGTGAATGGGGCAACAGGTGATATGAGACAGGTGAGTGTTGACAAATGAGTGTGGACAGGTGAGTGAGAAAACAGGGTAAGACAGGTAAATGTGGACAGGTGGGTGAAGATGGAGAATAGCTGTCATCAAGACCCTCCCTCCAGACCCTCCCTCTGGGTGTTTAGACCACTCCCAGGAAAGAGAGAAATTTCTTCCCTACCCTGGCAGATGGGGGCAAAACACGATGTTGGGCAATAGAAAATAAGGTCAATTCTTTTTCCTGCAGGCCAGGTTTGTGGATTAGGAAATCACTGAGGCTGACCACCCCCCCCACCCCGCGCCCCGGCTGGTGAGAGCAGCTCAGACTGCATGGTGGGGGTGCCCTGGCCATCACCTGGGCTTGCTGTGTTGCAGCTGACCGCAGGGTCTGAGTACAGGGGAAGAGTGGGCGTGGGCGGCAGTGGGGGCGGTCCTGGCCGTGCTACCCGGGTCCTGGTGGTCTGTAGGTCCAGGCTTGTGGTGCGTCTCTTGCCAGCCCAGGGAAGGGGTCCCGGGATGGGGAGGGGGCGGGGAGGCCCAGGGCGCCAAGGGTAAGGGGGGATCGCCGATCTGTGGGGAGACAGTCACCCGTGATATGCCAGGGTGCAGCCGGCGACGCGCGGCGGGGGCGGGCGGAGGGCGGTGCCGCTGCAGTGCGGGGACCCGCTCGCCGCGTCCTCGCGTCCCCGCGCCCCGCGTCCCCGCGCAGCCGCCTCCGGCCTCAGGCGTCGCGCATCCAGGTACGCAGGCTGGGGTGGGGACTGAGTCTGGACCCGGACAGTCCCGACCTGGGCCTTCGCCTGGGCTGGGAGGCCCACCGGGAAACGCAGGCATTTGGGGACCCACCGGCCGCGGTGCCCCCCGAGGAGTGAGTGAGGAGCCCGAGGTGGAACTAGGCCCGCGCCCCGGCTCCGGCCCCAGCGCCACATCACAGTTGGGGTGGGGGAGGGTGTCCCTGCTTTCTTCCTCTTTTGGGGTTCAAGGCGCCATATCACGGTCTGGGGATCCCCGCCTTCTCGGGGATTGTGGGGCTCCCCATCATGGTCTGGGGGTGTCTCTCTTGCGTCCTCTCTTGGGGCCCGAGGCATCCCATCACGGTCTGGGAGGCCTCGACTATGTCCTCTCTTGGGTTGTGGGGCGCCCCATTATCGTCCGCGGGGGTGTCTCTTCCAGCGCAGAGGTCAAGACAAGCGCAGAATCAGGGGGGCCTTCCTGGTGGCTTGAAACCCCAGGGTTTGGCCGGTGGCTCCAGTCCAGGAGGGTGGCGGGTCGACCTGGCTATTGTGACTTAACCCTGCGCAGGGCGCACACAGGCGCGTTCTGGCGCCTTTGGCCAGAGGCTGCTATTGTTCTCTAGGTTCCATCTTTCAGCGAGGCCCCCAGCGGGGGCTTCCGCCTTTTCCTTTTTCCCTTTCTTTTCCAGGCCACCCCACCCTTTGATTCCCGCTGACCTCCCCCCCTGCCCTACCCCCACATCTCTTTGAAGACCCTTCCAACTGGGACCCCACGTGGTGACAACATTTACATTTCATACAGGTGTCCTTAAAACAGGGAGCATGAATGAAAGTGAGATCATATTAACCTGGTCTGGACACTCAGCGCCACGCACCCTACTTTTTCTACCTTAGATTTCTCAGAGCAGTGGAAGGGGGCTTTGGATCACCCACAAGTTCTATTTGAACATTTTCCATCCCCACAAAATCTATTCAGAGTAAGGCCTTTGTGACTGTTAATAAATTAAACAAATCATCCAGCCCCCAAAATGAAAGATCTTTCACGAAAGCAAAATAAATGACTTTTTCTGTGTTACACTGTTCATTGGATTTATCCAACAGTAAATCTGTGTGCACCTTTGTGAGGCACAACAGCGCAGCCTGGGGCTCCTCCAGCTTCTCTAAGGTCCAAGTGGTTTTTGCGTTTTCCTCAGCAGGAAGAAGAAGACACCCTGACCATGGCCTCTCCATCCTCTTTCCACTTGGAGGAGGAGGACAGTCTGAAGGGGTGTGAGCTATATGTTCAGAAACACAGCATCCAGCAGGTGCTCAAAGACTGCATCGTGCACCTCTGCATCTCCAAGCCGGACCGCCCCATGAAGTTCCTCCGGGAGCACTTCGAGAAGCTAGAGAAGGTCAGTGACTTCCACCCCGGGTGTCCTTTTGCAGGTGTCCTGAGGTTCAGGGATCATAAACCCCTCTCTCCTCCTGCCATTCTCAAGAGAAGGGTGGATGCCAGAAGAAGGACGTCCTGAGGATCTTTCTGCAAGATGGAAAGTGAAGCCTATATGGGTCTGGCCCTAGCTTGTTTGGTCTCAAGTTCATCCTTGGGCATTGTCTTCCTGGCCACAGTATCTGCCCCCCCCACCCGTTTCTACTTCCAGGGGGTTCGGGAGTTCCTTGGAAAGTGATCCATGTTTTAGGGAGTTCAGGGAGCTCCCTGGCTGTTTTCAGCTTGGGGGATGGAGGTGGAACCAGGTCTAGTTAAAAATTGGCACTTTGGATTAAAGAAAGTGACTCCGATTACCCCCGTGATGCGGGGCAGGTCGGGTCAGGTTCCACATCAGCTTGTACCACTGAGAGTTGACAGTCATGGGCAGAAACACACTTTAGACATGGGAGAAGCACATACCCACTCAGCTCTTTTTTATTTTTTGTGCTATGAGGGAGTGAACCCAAAGCCTCATGCATGTTAGGCAAGTACTTTATCACTGAGCCACATCCCCATCCTTTTTAAGAGTGGGTCTTAGCCGGGCGCAGTGGTGCACGCCTGTAATCCCAGCGACTTGGGAGGCTGAGGCAGGAGATTCACGAGTTCAAAGCCAGCCTCGGGAACTTAGTGAGGCCCTAAGCAACTCAGTGAGACCCTATCTCCAAATAAAATACAAAATAGGGCTGGGGATGTGGCTCAGTGGTGGAGTGCCCCTGAGTTCAATCCCCAATACCAAAAAAAAAAAAAAAAAAGACTGGGTCTTGCTAAGTTGCCCAGTCTGGCCTTGAATGTGGGGTCCTCCTCACATTCTCACATGTGCCTCCTCCTCCGAAGTTATCTGGGATTACAGATATGTGCCACCACACCTGGCTTCTGAGAGACTCTTTTAACTTATTCCTTCATGAATGACACCCCTCACCACTCACTGGCCAACTTCTGAACTCTTCCTGTGGAAGGACTGGGCTGGGCAGGGGAGATTGGATGTGAGACCCATGGCTTCATCTTCCCTCCTTGTGGTTGCTTCTTCCAGTCCTCATCCCCTCTTCTTACCCCAGACTGATTCTGGGTGTCATGTGAGGTTCCCTCTACTTGATCTTTTGTTGCAATTTAACTATCTCTTGTCCCAGTCACTCATCGGGACCCAGTGGAAATGTGGGCAGCCCCAGTTCAGGCTAAGATCTGCTTTTGGGCAGCAGTGAGCTCCCAGGTGCTCATCCATGATGTTGACACTCTTAACCGGGGCCTCCTATGATCGTATAGCCATAACCCAAAGGAATGAATTTGTTTATTCCCTTTAAGACAATCCATCCAAAATTTATTTATTTATTTATTTGGTGCTAGGAATCAAACCCAGGGCCTCCTACATGCTAGGCAAGTGCTGTACCATTGTGGTACACCCCATTAAAATATTTTAGCCAAGCAAAGTAGTGCACTCCTGTAATCCCAACAGCTTGGGAGGCTGAGACTGGAGGATCACAAGTTCAAAGCCAGCCTTAGGAAAAAGCAAGGCACTAAGCAACTCATTGAGACCATGTCTCTAAATAAAATATAAAATAGGGCCAGGGATGTGGCTCAGTGGTTGAGTGCCCCTGAATTCAATCCCTAATACCCCCCCACAAATACATATATATTAAAACAATGCAGCCTATTAAAGAAAATTCGAGACGTTCAGAAGTAGAAATGAAATCTTCTGCAGTTCCCCCGCCCCTTCCCCCTCAAGCACTGTGCTTTTTAAAATCACAGTGTTTTTAGTCATGCATAGTCATGCTGCAAATGTCCTTTTATATTTTGCATTTTCCATTTGTCATCTGCTTTTCACAGAACTCATTTTCAATGTCTGCGTGATGTTCTGTTGAGGAGCTAGAGGTTTTCAACCTTGCCCTCACGATTGGCAGTTGAATTGTTTCCAGGTTTTTTTTTTAAGCACTGAAAGTTATGCCGTACTGACATTTTCACCCATAGATTTTGCTCCTGTATATAGTATTTATTTAGGATGGCCTTTTAGTACAAGAATTCCTGGGCAAAGATAATCTTGAGGATTCTGTGAAAAGCTTTCCCAACATGGGCATTGGTTCACACTCCCACCAACCGAGTAGGACTGAATTTATCCACATTTGCCAGCTTTGGCTGTTTTAATTTAATTTTTTTTTTTTTGAACCAGGGATTGAACTCAGGGACACTCGGCCACTGAGTCACATCCCCAGCCCTATTTTGTATTTTATTTAGAGACAGGGTCTCACTGAGTTGCTTAGGGCCTCGCTAAGTTGCTGAGGCTGGCTTTGAACTCGCGATCCTCCTGACTCAGCCTCCCAAGTCGCTTGGATTACAGGCATGCGCCACCACGCCCAGCTGGTTGTTTTAATTTAAAAAGATTTTCCTTTCTTTCTTTGTGCAGTTGGTAGGTGAAGATGACCCTGTGGCCTTAGCCGGTCTTTCTTTGGTTAGTCATGCAGTCACTGTTTTGTTGGGTCCCCAGGCACAAAACCAGAGAACTGGGGAGTGGGGAGGAGGCACTTCCTTTCTTGCACTTGGGAAGAGGGAGAGCCGGGCAGGTGTCCCTATTCCTCTCTCATCTCAAACCACACTTTGTTAGGCTGGAGTCACTTTCTTGGTTTGCTCACACATGATCCCCAGCCAGGTAACCAGCCCCACAGGATGTGAGTTTGAAGCTTGATTGAATGCAGGAATCCACCAGGAGACTCAAGGTTGATCCAGAGTTGTGACTCTTGCCTGAAGACATATTTTGGTTGCTGCACTGGGGGTGAACTTGGCTAGCCGGTTGTTATCTGGTGGGTAGAAGTCAGGGCTGCTGAGCATCCTACAATGTACCAGACAACCCTTATAAGAAGGAGTTATCCCCAAATCCCAGTGGTGCTGAAATTGAGAAACTCTAGAATTGAGTGGGTGAGGAACTCAAGATGACTGGGATGTGGGGGGACAGGGTTCAGTGGTGACAAGATTTGGAGAGTTGGCGGTCAGGGATGAAACCAAGTGTCTGGTTTGAGAGAGGAGGAGGACACAGAAGGGTGCAGCTTGTGGGGACTAGGTGAGTCTGAGTTTGCTGCTGAGTGGGTCATCTAACAGGGAATCCCAAGGGCGGCCGGAGCCCCTGGTGGGAAAGTGTGACAGAGGACAGTAGAAGCCAGGGGGAGCAGCAGCAGGTAAGGCTGCTGAGGCTGAGGAGATGGCGTCCAGGTGGGGTGGAGGTGGGATGTCCACTGGCAGATTGGACTTGGGGGTGAGGGAAGTTGCTTGGAGCTTGGTCTTGGTTGGGCAGAGCCCTGGGTGGAGGGTATACTGCTGGTCAAGAAGGGACAGATCAACTGTTCCTTGGGGAAGATCAAGTGTTCTGTTCTGGATGTGAGGTTTGAGCTGTCCAGCAGCAGCTGGCTGTGAGATAGGAGCTAGGGGGCAGGACTGGGGATAGGGTGGAAGATTAACTGTGACACTTGCCCTGGATTTCCTGCCTGGCAGGCAAGGGCTGAGGTGCAGATGGGGTTGGGTGCCTCTCCACAGCGAGGTAACCAGGGGACCTCATTTTGGCCCTGGTTCCACGTTGATGATGTACTCACAAGTTGGATGTGACTTATCTGAAATGCCTGGGGCCAGAAATGTTTGGGATTTTGGAGTTTTGGACTCAGATCACTCAACTGCTATTTAACGGTGAGTCCTTTTTCAATCATGGTGGCCCGTGGCCGCTGTGTTAGTTTGCACTGGTTGACAATCACAGAGGAGACAGCTTATACAACAGAAGTTTCCCCTTTCACAGTACGGGAGGGTACAAGTGTAAGATCAAGGTGTCCACAGAGATGGCTCCTTCAGGGGTCTCTGCGGAGGTCTCTTCCAGGCTTTTCCCCAGCTTTTTTTTTTTTTGGTGGTTGCTGGCAGTCTTTGGTGATTGAAGAGTATCCTCCCCACCGCTGTCTTTATCTTCACACAGCATTTTCCTGTCTCTGTGTCCAAAGTTTCCCTTTTAATGAGGATACTGGATGAGGGCCATCCTAATGACTCATTTTAACTCAGTGACCTCTGTAATACTATCTCCAGGTCGCATGCTAAGGTCCTGGGGTGAGGACTCCAACATGTCTGTTTTGGGGAACACACTTTACCCATCATGGCTGCCTTTCCGGGGAGCTCCCTGGAGCTTACCACTGATTCATTGCTAAATGGAAATATGTTGCAGGATGTCATGTGTGGTACAATTTCACTTTTGTCCAAGGTGATGCCAACAATAGCATTATCTATATGCAAAAGAGAAATCCAAGGGCCTACACCCAAACCCCCACAAGGTAGAGTTTATTTTGGTTTTCTTTTCTGCAATAGCTGGTATGTTCAGGCTTTTGAGGTGTTTTGTGAATGTCTGAAATCATATGCCCACTTTTATGTGTGGGTGCATTTTGTGGAGGAGAATGTCCTTTTGATTTCAGATCAAGTGGATCTGAGATCCCATATTGAACAGCACCCAAGAGAGCCTTATAATCTCCCAGGAATCCCACTTCACAAGAATGTCTCTAGTCAGTGAGAAGCAGTGGGACAGAACCAGGAAACTCATCTCCTGCTGGGTAGGGCTGTAGCCCCATAGCGACAGTCAGTACCTGAGCCACCCCACTCTTCCCTTAAAGGTCAGCCGGGCAGAGCTGGAGGCAGGAGCTGGAGGGATGGAGGTTTTTTTCAGCTTTTATCACAAACACGGTGCATGTTTGTGAGACAGTGATGAAGCTGCCTCTCACCACCCAGAGGGATGACCAGGCCTCTGTGTGCTGCCCAGGTCAGTCCAACCAGGCACCTGATGCTCAGGCTATTATGGCCAGTGAAGTCTTCACCTCTGGCCATTTAAGAAGGTCCAGGTATTTTATGATGGAGATTTAAAGAGTAAAATTTTCCTATTCAAGGGCAAAACATAGCACTGGAACTTTTTCACCATGATGGGGTCTTCTTGAAGATTGTGTAAGATGATAAAGTCATCCATCCTTTTAGTATTGAATTTTAAATGCTATAGAAAAGATACCTCCAGCCGGGCACGGTGGCGCACGCCTGTAATTCCAGCACTTGGGAGGCTGAGGCAGGAGGATCATGAGTTTAAAGCCAGCCTCAGCAACTTAGTGAGGCCCTAAGCAACTCAGTGCAACCCTGTCTCTAAATAAAAAAATACAAAATAGGGCTGGGATGTGGCTCAGTGGCTGAGTGCCCCTGAGTTCACTCCCCAGTTCAAAAAAAAAAAAAAAAAGAAAAGATACCTCCATAAAAACCCACCTGTTACTCACCTCACGTACACTGACCCTAAGTGCTCTGGGGACCTTTTTTGCTTTGCAGTGTAAATGCACAGATTCGTATGTATGTGGGTAATTTTAGCATATGTAATTTTTTTGTTAAGATTGTTCTTTGCAGTAGTATTTTTTATTGTGGTCAAATATACAGTGCAGTTTACCATTTTGACCATCATGGCTTTCTGGATCATTGGCATTGAGTACATTTGTACTGTTAGGCCTCCTTTTTTTTTTGATAATATTTTTTATTTAACAGATATTAGAGAACGTATCATCTAGTATTCACATTTATGTTGTTACCACAAAGTCTTTGCTTTTACATTATGTTTCTTAGTTCATGCAGATATAAACTTTATTTATATCATCATCACTTCTTTTTCCTAAGAGCAAAACTTTGTCTTCTCAGGACATCATCACTTATCTATAATTTGCTTATAAATTTTAATAAAATATACTTAAGTGGGAATATATAGTAAAGTATTACTCTATTATTTTGGATTTAGAAAAATGACAAGCACATACTTTAAAAGCTACACCTATTAAGAAATAGATACAAATTATGGTTTCTAATATATATATTTAAAATTAACCTATTACATTTTTTGTTTTAAATATAATTTTATGAATAAGGATGTTAAAAAACTTAAATGACAAAGATGGTCAGCTCTACATAAGGTACTGAAATATATATTCTTTCAAGTTTAAAGTATCTCTCCTAAAAGCTGAGTTCAACTGAATTAAAATTATAATAACAGTATTTTCCTTTATGTAAGACATCTAACTATAGCCAAAAGGTCAGAGAATTCGATAGTGAATACCAAATTCTCCCCAACATCTATTATATAAGTACATATAATCTTATAGAAAAACTTTTAATAAAAGTATCAATAAATACGAAGAGAAGGAACTATAACACAAATTTGCATATCATTCTTGCCCAGGGGCCATGCTAATCTTCTCTGGATGGTTCCGATTTTAGTATATGTGCTGTCGAAGCGAGCACTATGCATCCGATTTAGTTTTTCTAGTTGTGGGTGGACACAATACCTTTATTTTATTTTAATGTGGTGCTGAGGATTGAACCCCGGGCCTCACATGTACTAGGCGAGTGCTCTACCACTGAGCCACAACCCCAGCCCTTAGTAGCACTTTTTTTTTTTTTTGGAACCAGGGATTGAACCCAGGAGCACTCCATCACTGAGTCACACCCCCAGCCCTATTTTGTATTTTATTTAGAGACAGGGTCGCACTGAGTTGCTTAGGGCCTCGCTAAGTTGCTGAGGCTGGCTTTGAACTCACGATCCTCCTGCCTCAGCCTCCCGAGTCGCTGGGATTACAGGCGTGCGCCACCACGCCCGGATCCTTAGTAGCACTTTTATGGCATCCCATGGCCATGAAATATTGCACATGTGGATGCATCATGGTCTGTGTTTGATGGCTTCCAGGGGTTCTTTTCCTTCACCCTGATGCTAATGAACTGACTTAAAGGAAAAGGCTCAGGAACAGGCTCTTTTGGGGGCAGAGTGGCTGAGTATTTTTGTGCCTCTGGAACCCTAGCATCAGTCCATTTCTAAGGGAGAGATGGATTTGTGGCTTCTCCCAGCACAAGCCTCATGGCTATTCTCCAGCCCTCATCAGCACTGTCTGGTTCTGCAACTCACTGTCCAGCCTGGAATCCTTCCCTTCCCTGTGGAACATCTCCCAATCCTGGTTCAGTGGTGGCTTCCTCTTCCAACCAACAATTGGGTAATCTGGGCCAACTCTTAAGTTTTTTAATAAAATGGACAGTTTGCATTAATTAGTTAATTCACTCATTGGGTTAAAACGCTCACAATCCAGTCATTTCTCCTCTGAACCTTCTTGCATTATCTCACTTATGAGCTCTGAGGGGACACCTCACATCCAAACCATAACATCTCCCAACAATGGGGCTTCACTGGGAAGTCCCATGAATCTGGAAGCCATCTGAAGTTCACTGTGATTCCTGGTGACCAGTGCTGCAAACACCATTCTGGTGGCATAAGCTGAGTCTGTTGGCTTCCTGGACTCCCATGGTCTTGGAGAACATACTTGCATGGAATCAAACAGTTGTCCACTAGCACTTAATAGATTCCTACTTTGGATTCTGAGGAGGCCAGGGGGGTGCCAAGATGGGAGAACTGCTGTTCCAGCCTTGAGGGTAGCATTCGTTACATGGGCAAATCCAGATGGTTGCACAAGGCGATGAAGACCATCTGGAAGCATGTGTGCCATACATTGAGGCTGTGGGGTTGGCTTTGCCTTGAGGAGGGTGGGCAGGGACACCTCACAGAGGAGGGCTTGAGTGGATGCGTGACTATGTAACATTGGCCAGGAAGGGGTGGAATGGAAGAGCTGTTTGGGCAGCAGAAAGCCGGGGCAGATCCCAGAGCCTGTAGGGTGGGGAGGAATGATCCTGTTGGGGCTGGGCATGGAGGGCCTAGCAGGCGGGGCAGGGCTTTGTCCTAGTGGCACTGGAGCCACAGACGGATTTGACATGACCAAATGCCTTTTCTGCCTGAGTTGAGGATAGTGTGAATGACATTGTTTACTTTTTTGTTTTTAATATGCTGATTAAAAATAAAAATATTGGCCGGGCGTGGTGGCGCACGCCTGTAATCCAAGCGACTTGGGAGGCTGAGTCAGGAGGATTGTGAGTTCAAAGCCAGCCTCAGCAACTTAGTGAGGCCCTTAGCAACTCAGTGAGACCCTGTCTCTAAATAAAATACAAAATAGGGCTGGGGATGTGGCTCAGTGGCCGAGTGTCCCTGAGTTCAATCCCTGGTTCCCCCCACAAAAAAAATAAATAAAAAAAAATATTAAATAAAGCAAACATAAAATTTTAACACTGAGTTTAAAGTTTATGTAGATAAGCTTTTGGGTCTTTAGTAGACCATAATATGATTTCAAAGCCTGTAGCTGCAATCTGCAATGTCTACATTTCCCCCCAAGCTGCAGTTTTACTTTATTTTGTATTTTTAAATAATTATATAACATCTACATAAATGGTAAGGAGTTTGGCATGGATTTCAAGTTTTTCACCCAAAAAGTGAAAGTGCACTCTTCAAACTACATCAAGTTTCACTTTATACAAGAAATCTATTTATATTTTAATTCTTTTTAGTCACACATGATAGTAGAATTAATTTTGATATAATTATACAAGCATGGAATCTACCTTATTCTAACTAGGACCCCATTCTATGGATGTGCAGGATGGTGGGATTCGCTGTTCCCTATCCCTCCCCCCGACCTCACCTTATTGTGAGTTAGCCTCCACATATCAGTGCAAGCATTTGACCTTTGGCTTTTGGGGATGGGCTTATTTCACTTAGTGTGATAGTCTCCAGATTCTTCCATTTATTGGCAAATGTCATAAAATCATTCCTCTTTATGGCTGAGTAATATTCCACTGTGTATATATACCACATTTTCTTTATCCATTCATTTGTTGAAGGGCACTTAGATTCTATAGCTTAGCTATTATAAATTGAGCTGCTATAAACATTCTTGTGTAACTGTAGTATGATTTTAAATCTTTTGGATATATATTGAGGAGTGGGATAGCGAGGTCAACGGGTGGTTCCATTTTTAGTTTTTTGAGAAATCTCAATACTGCTTTCCATTGTGGTTGCACCAATTTGCAGCCCCACCAGCAATGTGTGAATGTACCTTTTTCCCCACATCCTTGCCAACATGTTACTTGTATTTTTAATACTTGCCATTCTGATTGGAGTGAGGTGAAATCTCAGTATAGTTTTATTTTGCATTTCTCTAATTGCTAGAGATGTTGAACAGGTTTCATTTATTTGTTGGCCATTTGTATTTTTTCTTCTGAGAAGTGTCTGTCCAGTTCCTTTGCCTATTCATTGATTGGGTTATTATTATTTTTTGGTCTTAAGTTTCTTGAGTTCTTTATATATCCTGGAAATTAATGCTCTACCTGAGGTGCAGATGGCAAAGATTTTCTCCCATTCTGTGGGCTCTCTATTCACATTCTTCTTTCCTTTGCTGCAAAGAAGCTGTTTAGTTTGATACCATCCCATTTATTGATGATTGATTTTATTTCTTGTGCTGTAAGAGTTTGTCAAGTAACTCAGTTCCTGAGCTGATGCCTTTTGAATTTTAAGCCTTGCCTTTCTGGGCCAGTTGCTTATGTTAGAACATCCTCTGTGTCAGTTCATCCTCAGAACATGTTACTGGGTTTTACTTTCTAATGCTTTCTTGAGGACTTTTGCACTCTGCTCATGGAGAAGGCTTGTCTGGTTTTTATTTAATGATTTCATACCACATGGGTGTCAAGATAATGCTGGTCTTGCAAAGTCAGTCTTCTTTTTTCTGTTTTCTGGAGAATCATGGGTAGGATGGCATGACCTCTTCTGAGCCCTGAGTTTTCTTTGAAGGTTTTATAAATTTAGTTTCTTTAATAGATAGAAGCCTATTTAGGTTGTCCATTTCTTCCTGAGTTTAGGTAGTGTGTGTCTTTGAAGGAATTGGTCCAAGTAATATAAGTTGTTAAATTTATGGGGAGATTTTTGATAACATTAATTACCCTTTTAATGTTTTGATAACATTAATTACCCTTTTATTTCATTCCTGATGTTGGTAATTTGTGTCTTTTCTTGCACGTCAGTCTGGCTAAAGGCTTGTCAATTTTAGAAACTTTTTCAAAGAAGTAGATTTTAGTTTCATTGGTTTTCTCTATTTTTGTTGATTTTTGCTCTTATTGTTTGCTTTCTTCTGTCTTTGGGCTAAAGTTTCTTTGAGTGAAGTTTTTGATTATTGGTCTAAGACTTTTCTGTTGTTTTTTGTTTGTTTTTGGTACCAGGGATTGAGCACTTAACCACTGAGCTACATCCCCATTCCCCATCCCTTTTTATTTTTTTATCTTGAGAAACAGTGTCTCACTAAGTTGCTTAGGGCTTTGCTAAGTTGCTGAGGCTGGTTTTGAACTTGTGATCCTCCTGCTTCATCTTCCTGAGTCTCTGGGATCACAGGCATGCACAACTGTGCCTGGCTAATACTGTTCTTTTCTTTTCTTTTTTTTTTTTTTGGAACCAGGGATTGAACTCAGGGACACTCAGCCACTGAGCCACATCCCCAGCCCTATTTTGTATTTTATTTAGAGACAGGGTCTCACTGAGTTGCTTAGGGCCTCGCTAAGTTGCTGAGGCTGGCTTTGAACTCATGATCCTCCTGACTCAGCCTCCCAAGTCGCTTGGACTACAGGCGTGCGCCACCACGCCCGGCTAATACTGTTCTTTCTAATGCAGTGCTGTAGACTCCCTCTGAGCATTAGCTGCAAACCACAAACTTTGATACGCTGCATTTCCATTTTTTATTTAGTGCAAAAATTTTCCTATCTCTTGAGATTTTTTTTTTTTGTTTAATTATTTAGAAGATTTTTTGTTTAATTTCCAAAAATGTGGGGGCTTTCCAGAAGCCTTTGTCACTCAGTTCTGGCTCAGTTCCATCCTGGTCAGAGCGAGTTGTGCGCCTCTCCCTTCTGAATTTGTTAAGGTGTGTTTAATGACAGATAAGATGCTTATCTTGGCAGGTGCTCCAGGTAATCCTTGTGCTGTTAGGTGGGGCAGTGTCAGTGTCAACGCTCTGGTGGCAGGCATCTTGTGTCCCTGATGGCTTTCTGACCCCTTGTCCTTTACTGCACAGGAGCTCTTTGATGAGTTGCTGTAATTGTGTGCTTATCTAGTTCTTCCATTAACTCCACCAGCCTTGCTCCATGTATTTTGAAGCTCTGTGATCAGTTCCACTCTACTGCTGTGAAGTGTCTTGTGGTGCGCTTTGTCTGACAAGAGGACAGTGGCACACGCTCTCTTTAAATTAGGGTTTTCGTGGCTCCTGTTTTTCTATCCTCTTACTATAGCTATACCAGTAAAGAGAGTTTCTTAATGACAACAAATAGTTCATTTTAATTTTTTTAACCAATCTGACAACTCCTGTCTTGTAATTGGTGTATTTAGACAACTTACAATTTTTTTTAAAAAGAAATATTTCTTACTGTACATACACATATATACGTATTACCTCCTATATATGCATTTAGTGTAACTACTGTTATGGTTGGATTTAGGTCTACCATTTAATTAGTTTTCTACTTGTCTCCTCTGTTTTTTTCCCCTTTGTTCCTCCTTTTCTGCCTTTATATTCTTTGATTATTTTTAGTATTGAAGTTTAATTGTCTCCTGTCTTTTTAAGTGCTTGCTTTAGAATTTACAATAATTGTAAGTACCTCCTTGCCTATTTCAGTTACCGTTTCGCCATTTGGAGTAAAGCATGCAAGGGTTGCATCCTGGAGCCCCACTCTCCCACATTATAGTTGTCATATATATTCCATCTCCATACACTGAACCCTCCCAGCTATAGTTTCTACTTTTAATGCAGATTTTAAATAATTTGAGAGGGGAAGAACCATCTATTCTATGTGCCCAGGATTTACCATTTCTATCTCTCCTCCTTCATTCCTCAAGTTCCATCCAGACTTGTTCACATCTGAAAACCCTGTTTCTTAATGATGTTTGCTGGAATTTCCAGATAGACTTGGATTTGGGATTCTGTGTATTGGTCAGCTTTCTGTCCTGTGACAAAATGCCTGAAACGATTTAAAAGGAGGAAAGGTTTGTTTTGGCTCGCAGAGTCAGAGGTTTTAACCGGTGGTCACCTGGCTGTTGTTTGTGGGGAAAGGTCTGGGGACAAGATGTCCCTTTTAAGGACATGTGCCTAGTGACCCAATCCCTCAAGCTAGGCCCCACCTCCTACAGTTTCCACCTCCTCTTAATTTATGAATCCATTCATGGACGCATGTATTGATGAGGTCACGATCCAGTCACCTCCTGCGGCCTTGGGAACCAAGCCCTCAGCCTGTGAATTTCCAGATCCAAATCACAAAACTATTCCAGCTCTCGCAGTATCCAACCTGAGAAGTCAGATAGAGAACAATGAGGCAAGACAACAATGGAGGAGGAGGAGATAATCTGTAAAAATAAAAGCAGACAACTTGGGAGGCTGAGTCAGGAGGATCGCGAGTTCAAAGCCAGCCTCAGCAACTTAGTGAGGCCCTAAGCAACTCAGTGAGACCCTGTCTCTAAATAAAATACAAAATAGGGCTGGGGATGTGGCTCAGTGGCTGAGTGTCACTGAATTCAATCCCTGGTTCCAAAATAAAAAATAAAAATAAAATAAAATAAAAGCAGAAAAGTTAAGGAAACAAATCAAAGAAACAGTAACAATGAAATCAAACCCTGACTTTCCAAGGAGATTAGTGAAGCAGACAAACGTCGGATGTGCCTTCCAGTTTAGGGAGAGGGGACACACACTTGTCATGGGTAGTAGATGGGGAAGGAGCAAGCACATTTCTGAGCAGAGCTGGCAGGGAGCATCTTGCCTGGGAGGTCCTCCCTGACTCCTTTCCGAGGCTGGTCCCGGATCCTCTTCCCATGCCTTTTTCTCTATTCTTTATGTTAGGCCTGGTATACAGTTGCTGCTCAATGAATGATTGGAGACTGTGTTTCTCTTATAAATTTACCACTGAATGGGCAAATACTCCTTGGATAAGTCCTTTATCCTCTCTGGTCCTCAGTTTCTTTCTCTGCTGCAGAGGGGGTGATTTCCTTTATTGGACGCTGTACCCCTGAGAGGGACTCATAATTCCTGCCTGGGGCTGGTGGCCATGGGACCCTCTCCTGGAGGCCTAGGTCCTCAGATGCTACAACCACCTGCTTAGGACTTGGGGCTTCAGGGTGCAGATGGGCAATTTGGGGATGGTATGTAGAACTTCTCCGTGGAGATGGGCCAGAAATGCTGCTTCTGCTGGCCTGGCATGGGGCGGGTGCCTGAGGAAGCCATGCTGCTGAAATCACTTTTCCTCCTTTGGGTGTGGGAGCCCAGTGCTGAGGAGGAGCCTGGCTTGATAAACTGCCTCTTTGAATCCCTTGTTGGTGGGAGAGAGTGGACTGCAACCTGAGGGCCAGGGAAGTAGACAGCCAGGTGGGACTGAGGAATATCATCAGCCCCAGCCATGGGGGCTTCTCATGAGGACAAATTAGGTTCCAGAAAATCTCTTAAGATTCCAGTCCCCACCTGAATGGTTTCTTTTTTTAGGCTGAAGTCTGTATCCCATCCCTTGTGTAGGAAAAAATGTAGTCAGAAGAAAAGGAGGAACATCTTTACAGCCCATGACATTAATTGGCCTTGGGGCCAGAGAGGGACAGTCCCTGGGCTGGTTATTACTTGATTCAGGGGCAAATTCTGGCCACCACACTTTCTGGAAACCCCTCTGGAAACTGGTTCCCACACTGTCGGTATGAAGATTCCTTTGACTGGGAAGGCCTGTCCTGACCTGGTGACCTTGACCATCCCGCACTCCAGACGTGAAAACAGAGACAGGAAGGGGGATCTGAGAAATGAGAGGTTTTCCTGGAATCCCACGAGGGGAAGGGGAAAGGATACCATCAGAGATAATGGTCTGGCATTCCTGGGAGGTGGAGCAGGGAGAGGCGCCCTGTGGTGGCCCTCCCCGTTTCCTCCTATGGCCTCATGAAGTGGCCTCCGTGTTTCAGACCACCTGTATCCTGCCCAGTTTGACCCTGTGCCTGCTGAAGATGGAAAATCATTTCTGGGCCAGGACAGGCGATGCCCATCCATCTCAGAAAACTGGCCCTGACCGCAGCTGCCTGGAGGAAAACAGCCTTGGTTCCTGAAGGAGGGACCTGGGATCCCCACCCAATGGGGGAGCCTGGGCCACATGCTCCTTCGTGACACGGGTCACTTGGGGTACCCACTGCTGGAGGGTCGATGTATCCAGTGGCTGTGGGTCTGACAGCCTGGTAGATAACTCTGAGCTCTAATCCAGATGCCTAATCTATACTCTAGAAGGAAATTCCTTGAGATCCTGGCCCTCCAGCTTGGGAGCCATCCCTGCCTCATCATCAAGAAGGCCCGGGTGATTTAGAATGGCCCACAACCACCTATTGCTGTCCATTCCCCAGGGCTTTCCTCTGTCCTTGGATGTTGGCAGGGACCAGCCTGCTTCCTCTGCCTCCTCTGCCCCTGCATCTTCAACTCTGAGCCCATACTACCTGTCTATTGTGGAGTCTCTGAGAGAAGCTGAGCAGTAGCTTTGGTCACGACATGAGGCTCAGATCCCTGTCTTGACTTGTCATTCATTCATTCATTTCTTTTTTTCAAGCAGTGCCTACAGTAAGTGCATCTGACATTGAGGCTCTGGGATGGGGTAGGGATCACGGTCTAGAGGGTAAAGCACTCAAGCCACAAATCATTTTGTCTCTGCCCCAGGGCTACAGCTCCAGTGCCCTGTGGGACATTCCCATGTCTGGGCCTCGTTGTTACCTCCAAGTCAGTGTGTCTAAAACCCAACTCATGTTGACCATGTTGAAAACAAAAACCAAGCAGAAAATACCAAGTGTTGGTGAGGATAGAGAGGGATGGAGCGCTCCTGGATGGCTGTTGGAAGTGTAAAGTGGTGTGGCCACAGGGTAGACAGTCTGTGATTCCTTGAATAGTGAAACATTATGACTACATGACCCAACAACTCAGCTTCTGGGAACATACCCCTCAGAATTGAAGGCAGGTATTCAAAGCATCCTCAGCAAAGGTGGAAACTGCCCCGATGTGCATCAGTGGACGAATGCCCCATCCCAACAATATTATTTGGTCACCAAAAGGAATGGAGCACTGACACGCGCTCCATATGGATGGGCCTGGGGAACATGATGCTAAGTGAAAGAAGCCAGATGCAGAGCCCACAGGCGTGATTCCATCTATATGAAATTCCAGAACAGCAAATCCACAGCGACAGGAAGCAGATCAGCAGCTGCTGGGGGCTGGAGGTGGCGGGGGCTGACAGACTCCTTTTGGGGATGAAGGCATTTTGGAGGTGATAGAAATGATGGTCACAGTCTTGTGAATGTACTTTTTTTTTTTTTTTTAGTACCAGGGATTGAATCCAGGGGTGCTTAAACACTGAGCCACATTGCCAACCCCTTTAATTTTTTTTGAGTCAGGATCTTGCTAAGTTGCCTAGGGTCTCGCTAAATTGCTGAGGCTGGCCTTGAAAACTTGTGATCCTCCTGTCTCAGGTTCTTGAGTTGCTGGGATTACGGGTGTGCACCATAATGCCAGGCTTGTGAATGTACCTAATGCCGCTGTGTTGTGTACTTTAAAATGGTTGTTGATTTTGTATCATGTGAATTTTGAGAAAAGCCTCACCTGCTCAGAGGAGGTGTCTGCCAGGCTCCTGTTTCCTCTGGGACATCTGGGCCAAGTGTGAGGATGCCTCTGCCAGATCAAGCTCTCCCTCCTCTGCCCTTGTCCTGCCCATGCCCTTGTCACCTCCTGCATCTGCCTTGGCTGCTGTCCCTTTCCAGGATGAGTGTGAACTGCCTAAAAACTGCTGTGGGCACAGGAGCAAACTTGTCTGTGCATTTTTGCCCCCAGGGACCGCAGGGCCTGTGTTGGGCCTTTCTCAACTCACCTTGATCAGCCCAGGTTTCGTGCTTCTGCGATGATAGTTGCCACCATTTGTGATGTTGTTTTAAATCACTTCCAAAAGTAAGGCCCAAAGCCTCTCACTTGTAGCATAACTTACGTTTCTGGTTAGAATCCGGTTTATGTAGCAGTGGCGATGGTAGATGTGCTGGTTTCTGTGAAAGGTCGCTCATGAATGAAAGGACACGGACATACAATCCCATATCTTTCCCATGTCCTCATTGACCTCTGTCTCCTGATGACTTGAAATGGGGAGATATATAAAAAAGTGATGTATGGCTCAAGGCGAGGCAGTGTTTATGCAAAGCTCAGAGATTATGAGGTGGCTGGTTGTCATGGAAACGAAAAATGCAGTATGTGCTTGGCCAGCTCTGGAGCCCCGCCCTCCTGAGCGGGGCTGGAGGTCGCCCCCGCATGGCAACCTGGCGCTCCCCCCCAAGGCCCTGTCCATGAGTGCCTCCCCGAGGGTGATGTGCACTGAGGCATCAGGGCTGTGGAAGCTCCCAACTGGGAGAACCATGTGCATTTGAGCTTCTGTCAGTAAAGATGGTGTAGGTGGAAGACTTTGTAGAAATGAATCAACTGATAATGCTCAGTGCTCATCCTCATTACTTTCCTGGGCAGTCTGGTGGGTGTGATCTGGAAGCCCAGGCTGAACCTTCATCCTGGGGAAGGGATGTGGGTACTTTCCATAACAACCACCCTCCTCACCCGACTGGCAAAGCAGTGACTTGCTTGGGATCCCATTATTTTCTAGAGGAAGATCAGCTTTTGTTAGGGTCCTGGTGGTACCTGGCTTGGTTTTGCCCTGATTTCCACATCTGTTTCACTGGGTTGAAATCCATTTCCATTTTTCATTTTGGGATGGGCACCCTGACCACTGGGTTGTATGTGTGACGGACAGGCAGAGAGGGGGATGCAGTAGAGACAGTTCATCCATAGCCATGCTGTCAACGTGGCCTGGACATACGCCTTCTGGATGTCCTGTGATGCTCTTCATGGAGCTTGCTAGATGACAGTCCTGCCCCAGGAGACGGCATTTCAGGGATGCAGCAAGTGGAGGACATCATTTTCTGGAATTTGTTATTTATTTTGGTGGTTTTAGTGGTATTTATGTCCGCCCAGTGGCAAGCGAATATTTTTTTTTTTTCATTTAGGCATAATTGTTCCTTCCCATTTATTTGTGTTGCTTTAGCATTGTAACTGTAACAATGGGAGTCATGGGACTTTACCCCAGCCAACTTGGTTTTTGGCCCTTAGCGCTTGGCTCCCTTCTCCCCCTACCTGTGTGTGTATGTGTGTGTGTGTGTGTTCAAGTCTAGATATGTCAGCCAGGTACTGTAGCGCCTGCCTGTAATCCTAGCGGCTTGGGAAGCTGAGGCAGGAGGATCAAGAGTCCAAAGCCAACCTCAGCCTCAGCAACTTAGTGAGGTCCTAAACAACTCACTGAGACCCTGTCTCTAAATAAAAAAATACAAAAAGAGGCTGGGGATGTGGTTCAGTGGTTCAGCACCCGTGGGTTCAATCCCTGTCCTCCCCTGCAAAAAAGTCTAGATATGTTAGATAAGAGAAGGAAAGTGTTTGCAATTTTGTCTGCTGAGTTACTCTGTGACTTTCAAAATGATACTCTAAAAATTTTTAAATGCAATTCATTCATTTAAAAAATTTTTTTTGAGTTGTAGATGGACTCAATACCTTCATTTTATTTATTTTTCTGTGGTACTAATGTTGGAACCCTCACACATGCTAGGCAAGTGCTCTACCACTGTGTTACAACCCCAGACCCCATTCATTCTTTTTTTTTTTTTTTAAACCGAGGTTTTGAACTCAGGGACACTCGGCCACTGAGCCACATCCCCAGCCCTATTTTGTATTTTATTTAGAGACAGGGTCTCACTGAGTTGCTTAGGGCCTCGCTAAGTTGCTGAGGCTGGCTTTGAACTCGCGATCCTCCCGACTCAGCCTCCCGAGTCGCTTGGATTACAGGCGTGCGCCACCACGCCTGGCCCCATTCATTCATTTTTAAAGCATCTTTTATATGTAGGCAGTGTCCTAAGGGCTGGAGATTTTGTAGTGAGTGAAGCTTGTATCTAGAGGGGGAGACAAGATTCGTTACCTGGGGCGGGCCGTGATTAGCTAGCTGCAGGAGCCATGAGAGCCGGAACGAGGAGGTGAGGGGAAGCCATATGGGGCTGGTGCTCTTCAACACAAAGAAGATGACATTTGGATGGAGGCAGGAGATGGTGGCAAGCCTGGGGACACCTGGGAATGGTGGTCCTGGCAAAGGGACAGCAAGCACCAGGACAGGTCAGGGGGCTGTGGTGGGCTTGTCTGCCTACGAGATACTTCCATTCTAGCTCAGACTGGAGGCACTGGGAGGAGTTAGCAGAGGGAAAACAAGATGTGTTGATGTTTGGTCCCCAGTGCATTTAGATCGAGCTACAGACACGCCTGTGTTCTACGTGGCTGGAATGTGTTTGGATCTACCGCACACCTGCTCTTCTGTCTTACCTTTCCTTGCGTCTCTGGGCTTCCCCGAGGGCGGTTTTCTTTTCCTGCTGACAGATCAGCTCTTAGTGTTTTCTGGAGTAGGGCCTGTCAGTTATGTCTGTCTGAACATGTCTTTCTTTGTTCTCATTTGAAGACATTTCCCCTGGGTGTGGAATCCCAGATTGGTCACTGTTAGCAGCAGCCGTAGCAGTGCCTTGATGAAGTCCCCTGTCCTCCCTTATGTCTTTGAGATCGCCCCTTGGTGGATGAGGGTGACTCCTTAGGGTGGTATTTTAATCTCTGGACCCACTTTAGGTTTTTCTCTGTTTGGTCTCTTCCATTGATCTGAAGTGTGGGAATTTGTGCATGAGCTTGACCCTATGGCCTGATGTTTATATGTATGTTTCCAGAAGCACTACGACATCTTTGCTTTGTCTCCAGCTTTATTTCCCCTACAAGTTGAAAAATCATTAGTCAGGGATATTGGAAAAATGCCTTTATCACACTCACACACTAGAAGGCAGGTTGGCTGGGCACAGAGGCCAGGTGGAGCTCTGTCCCATCCCTGGAGCATCCCTGGCTTCACCTACATCCCTGTCTGGGGCTTCCTGTCAAGCAGCCTGATCTGCTCTGATGGTCAGTTCCCAGCAGGCAGCCTGACTCTTCTCCAGGGAGGACATTGGGAAATTCTTATACCTGG
Organism: Glaucomys volans; assembly: GCA_020662805.1. Classification (NCBI taxonomy): domain Eukaryota; kingdom Metazoa; phylum Chordata; class Mammalia; order Rodentia; family Sciuridae; genus Glaucomys; species Glaucomys volans. The sequence continues at coordinate 218,311 of JAJEJO010005382.1, read as the reverse complement.
AACGTCTCAGTGTAGAATATTCTAGAACATCATCATTGACCAGACTGGACATTCTGTGGCCTTCTCAACTATAAGCCTCACATTCAGGTTTGAGGCTTCTCTCTCACTCCCCCTTTTATCATCTGGAACTTCCATTGATCAGATATTGAAACTCTTGGACTGTTTCTGATAGATATTTTTTCTTACATGGTTTCTATTTGTCTTTTTGGCTCTTTCCTTGGATATTTCCATGATTTATTTTCTTTATTTTCTTTTTTTTTTTGAACCAGGGATTGAACTCAGGGACACTTGGCCACTGAGCCACATCCCCAGCCCTATTTTGTATTTTATTTAGAGACAGGGTCTCACTGAGTTGCTTAGGACCTCGCGAAGTTGCTGAGCCTGGCTTTGAACTCTCGATCCTCCTGACTCAGCCTCCCAAGTCGCTTGGATTCGACTTGGCGTGCACCACCATGCCCGGCCTCCATGATTTATTTTCTTACTATTATATGTATTATTTTTACATATATATTTTATATGTAATATAAATTATATTACTTAAGAATAGGGCTGGGGCTGTAACTCAGTGGCAGAGCACTTGCCTAACGTGTGAGGCACTGGGTTCAATCCTTAGCACCACATAAAAATAAACAGTACCCTATTTGTGTACAATGAATCAAAAAGCAATCTGTAAGAGTAAACAACAAACACATAAATTAAAATAAACAAGGCATGCTGTCCATTTACATTTACAAAGAAATTTTTAAAAAAGAATAAATGGCATATGTCTGTACTTACATTATTTCTTTTTAAAGGAAGCTTCCATTTTCATACTATCCTATTAACATCTAGTTGGTACAACATCTCTTCAAATCTTTCTGGGCATGATATGGACAAGATTTTTTTTTTAAGTTGTCTTCTCTGTCCTGAATTTATTTCCGCCAGGACTATTTTTTTTCCTTTTCATTTATCCTGGCCTTTACTTTCATATTGAATATTTTCCTTAATGTCAAGAAATCTTTGTTTACATTTAGGAATTAGTCAATGGTCTTATTTAGTTTTTGATTAGATTTTTAAAGAAACCTACCTTAAACTTGGACACAATTGGGAAGTTTCAGCACTGACTGGGTGTTTGATGATATTAAGGAATAAAAATCAATTTTGGGGATGGTATTGGGTATGTGGCTGTGTGTGAGTGTGTGTGGTGCTGGGGATTGCACCCAAGTCCTCCCACGTGCTAGGCAAGTGCTCTCTTGCTGAGCTTCCTCTAGCCCCTGTGGTTATGGTTTTATTCTTCCACATTATTTTTTATTGGTGCATTATGGTTGTACATAATGATGGGATTTGTTGTTACATATTTGTATGTGCACACAACAATGTAACTTGGCCAGTATCATTCCCAGCACTTCGTCGACCTCCTACCCCTTTGTGTCTTTCCTCTATTGATCTCCCTTTGATTTTCATGAGACCTTCGCCTTTCTTTTCCTTTTTCTTCTCTTTCACATATGAGAGAAAATATACCACCCTTGACCTTCTGAGTTTGACTTATTTCACTTAACATAATGGTCTCTAGTTCCATCCATTTTCCTGCGAATTATACAATCTCATTTTTCTTTATGACTGAATAAAACTCCATTGTGTATAAATACCACATTTCCTTTATCCATTCATCCACTGATGGACACCTAGGCTGGTTCCATCACTTGGCTCTTGCCAATTGTGCTGCTGTGAACATGGGTATGCTGGTGTCTCTGTAGTATGATGACTTTCACTCTTTAGGATAAACACTGAGGAGTGGTATAGTTAGGTCATATGGTGGTTGCATGCCTAGCCTTTTGAGGAACATCCATATTATTTCCACAGTGGTTTAATTTATAATCCTGATAACTGTGTTAAGTTGTTTGTGGTTGTGTTTTTTTAAAAGTTATCTGATAGTGATACATATTTAAGTTTTTAAAGTGCAATTACATGGTATGTGAGATTTGCTCCAATAGAGGGTGTGTGTGTATGCATGTGTGCACGTGTGTGTGTGTGTGTGTGTGTGTGAGAGAGAGAGAGAGAGAGAGACAGAGAGAGAGAGAGACAGAGAGAGAGAGAGGCAGAGAATGAGGTGGGATGGAATGAACTCTGCTTTGATCATTGTTGGTGTTGGGTGATGGGCATTTGGTGATTCATTGTACTATTCCTTCCAGTTTTCCATCTTCTTGAAATTTTCCACAATAAAAGGTAAGATAGGGAGCAGTAGGGCATCTCATGGGGCCAGTTGCTGGGCCTGGGTGCCCAGGGGTCTTGCTTCTGATTGGCCTTCATGGCCTATGGATTTCAAAGGACAAGTCCTTCCCTTCCAGAGCCAGGGGACCCTTCATCTGCACATCACACTCCACACCTGGACCTGCTGGCTGTTTCCAGGAACCTTTGAAGCCTCTTGACATCTCTCCCATTCTCTTAGTGGTTGTAGATTACATATGCACATATTTTAAGTTACTATCGTTCCAGTGAGTATCTGGAGGAAGTAGAGATGTGTGTCACCCACCTGCCATCTTCTTTTTGAGAGTTCCCTAAAGATATTTTTAAATGACTGCATTGAATAAGCCTGGTGCTCTTAGGATTTCCTGGCTGAGTGTCTGGGATGTGCAGGTGTATGAGGCAACCGTGAAATTGCTGATGGGGTGTGTGCTGGCCGAGGTCTGTCCCTACAAGTGGGACATGTTGTCTTTCCCTCTGCCATGTTGAGGGGGGCCAGCATGGACGGGTCCGAGCCTGACATGTGGCAGATGAATGAGGAGAGGGGCTTGGGGACAATGATGGTCTGGAGCCCACTGATCACTGCCCCATTTGGTGCTGGCCAGGTTTGCTCTAGTCTGTGTGGGAGCCATCACACCATATGTATCCACCCCCCAGAGGACCCAGTCGACTGGTGTTTAGCAGGATCTCACATGTCCTCAGTTTTAACTGGTCCAGGAGACAGCCATGTTTTTTCCAGGAAGCTCTGAGTGGAACAGCTGTGGCTGCAGAAGGGCTGGGCCAGCAGGAAGCCGGGAGAGCAGGGGGGGTCTCAGATGCTGTGCAGCTTTCTCTGTTTTGGGTCCTGGTGTGACCTTACCCTCCTGGGTTCTTACCCTGGCTGTGTGACTTGAAGTGGGTTAAATGCTTGGAATGAATAAAGAGTTTGTTTAAAGGGAGGGTGTTAGAAGTCAAGACGGGAGATATGCATTCACTGGCTGGTGCCTGTCCCTCCCCTGAGCCCTAGGATATCTGTGTTCCTGCCGCTGGATACCTCAGAGCTGTGTCTTCAGCCCTACTCTGGCAGGGTCTTGGGCCATTAGAAGACATTGTTGGGTAGCTGCCAGGTTGACCTTGAGTCCTTCCACCACCTGACCCATGAGATTGGGTCATCAAGCCCTGTGTCTGGTGCAAGATTTCACTGTGCTCCTAGAATGGCATGTGATTTAAAACTTAAAAGTTGCTTATTTCTGGAATTTTCCTTTTAATATTTTCACAAGGCACCCAATCAAGGGTAACTGTGGGTAAGACTGTAGTAGATCTCTCTATGGCAGGAGAATGCCACTCCCTAGCCACATTCCCAGCTGGGCAAAGCTCAGGGCAGAGGGGAACATAAGTGCTGCAGGCATGAAGTTCAGGGAGATCCTCAGCTCAGAGGAGGGTCCAGTGGGTGGTGTCCAGAGAACCCAGAGGAACAGTAGGATGGCAGGGAAGGTGAGAAGGGATCCCAGAGTCTGCTGGGTGGCTCATGGGTGTGGTGGCACAGGGCTGTGGGACTCCTGTGGCCTCCCCTGGCCTCTATGTTTGTGCACAAGCCTGGGGCAAGTGTCTTCCTAGTGGGGCCCTCTGTGGAGGTCCAGGGGAGGATGCTCACTCACCAAGGGCAGGATGACTTTGCATGACCTTGAGCAGGGCTGGCCTCTGCAGGATGGAGCCTCGAGCTCTGGTGATCAGTGCATTTTCCCTCTCACGGTGGAAAATGAGGTATCAGTAGGGCTGCGCTCCCCACCTCCCTCCCTCCCTCTGGAGGTTCCAGGCGAGGACCCTTTCTTGCTTCTTTCTGGCTTCCGGTGGCCGCAGGTAGTCTCAAGAATTGTCCCTCTGATCTCTGCCTGTGTGTTCCTGGAGCTGCTTCTCTGTCTTTGTGTCTTATTTCCTGTGTCTTATGAGGACACGCTCTTTGGATTGAGAGCCCATTCAAATCTTGGATGACCTCTCCTCAGTTCTTACCTTAGTCACAGCTGCAGACACCTATTTCCTGATGAGGTCCTGTTTTGAGGTTCTAAGTGAACGTGAATTTGGGGGGACACTCTGTAGCCTGTGATGGTGGGGCACTGCAGTTTTTATTTCTGGGCACAGGAGATTGAATCCAGGGGTGCTTCACCTCTGAGCCACATCCCTACCCCTTTCCATTTTTCATTGTGAGACACAGTCTTGCTAAGTTGTTGAGGGCCTCACTAAGTTACAGAGGCTGGTGTCGAACTTGCAATCCTCCTGCCTCAGTCTCCTGAGCTGCTGTGATTACAGGCATGTGCCATTGCACTCAGCTGGCACTGCAGTTTTTTTTTTTGGAACCAGGGATTGAACTCAGGGACACTCGGCCACTGAGCCACATCCCCAGCCCTATTTTGTATTTTATTTAGAGACAGGGTCTCACTGAGTTGCTCAGGGCCTCACTAAGTTGCTGAGGCTGGCTTTGGACTCACGATCCTCCTGATTCAGCCTCCCAAGTCGCTTGGATTACAGGCGTGCGCCACCACACCCGGCCTGCAGTTTTAATAATGGGTAGGAGGCCTCACTGAGCAAGACCTGGAGGTGTTGAGTGGGAGCCATGTGGAGATCTAGAGGAAGAGCATGCCAGCAGTCAGGATGGCAGGTACAATGCCCTGTGGTGAGAGCAGAATCATCAGAGGGACCAGCAGGTGGCCAGTGTGGCTGGAGCAGGGTGAGGCACCCACAGATTTTTCCCAAAGTTGATTGTGAGCTAGGTACTGGCGTATGAGGTGAGCAGAGCCCCTGACACTCAAATGGTGGCCTTGGACTTCAGGGGTGGACACCAGGCACTTAGACTCACCCAGTAGGCCCAGAGGTGAACGTTGCTTCATGTGGGAATGAACAAGACTTGGTCTGGGGCAAGGGCACTGTGGCCAGCACAGGCATCCAGCTTGGAGCAGATGGACTTGGAGATGCCCTTGACGTCCATACAGGAGCCAGAGCCTGGGAGGAGGACAGGGCTGCCCAGGTGTCTGGATCAGTCTGGGGAGGATGGGATAGAGATGTGGCCGGCCCCGAGGAGATAGTCTTAAAGACTAGGAGTCGTCAGAAGGAAACCATCAAAGGTGCTTCTGGTAGGGGCAATGGTGACCAGGAGCTTGTGACATAAATGGTGGTTTCCTGGCCTTGTCCTTGGGACCCCTGGAGACCCCTCTTCCCACTTCAGCAAACTCCTGGGGTGTTTGGCTGTGTCTTGACCATGTTCTCACCTCCTTTCCCCGTTCCTTCTCCTGGTGCAGGAGGAAAACAGGCAGATTCTGGCCCGGCAGAAGTCAAACTCACAGCCAGAGTCCCACGATGAGGAGGTGTCGCCAACCCCCCCAAACCCCGTGGTGAAGGCCCGCCGCCGACGAGGGGGCGTGAGTGCAGAGGTCTACACAGAGGAGGATGCAGTATCCTACGTCAGGAAGGTGAGGGCACAGCCCTGCTCCTGGCAGCCTGGGGCTCTCACAGCCAGATCCCTAGGGAGCCCTGTGCCTGGGGGCCCGGGTTTCCTTCTGGTAAGAGGTTGGAGCCACATGGGAGGGAAGACATGGTCACCAGCAGGATTGGAGTTGCATCGTCTCTGCCAGCATGAACCGAGAGCGTTTATGGGATGAACTTTTGGGTGTGGGGTGTCTCTGTCTTAGGATTCTGAGGGGCTTGGGGATGGACAGAACTCACCAGGGTCACCCTCATGACCTCATCCAAGCCCCACTTCCCAGACGCCCTGTCTCCAGCACACTGGTGGTTAGTGCTGAAGCCCAGTTCAGCCTGAGGTGCCAAGACAGCTCAGGGGCATGGAGGGCACGCAGTGGCATACAGGGAGCGCCACCGCCCGCCACCAGCACCACTTCATCTTGCAGAATGGAAACTCTGCTCCCTGTGTTGCCCACTTCCTAGTACTTAATTCTTTTCTGATCAGATAATAAAAACTAGTAAAAGTTTGATTTTTTTAATTAAATTTTTTTTAGTTGTTGATGAACCTTTATTTATTTTTATGGTGCTGAGAATCGAACCCAGTGCCTCACACATGCTAGGTGAGTGCTTTTACCACTGAGCCACAACTCCAGCCCCAAATACGATTTTAAAATCCATCAGACACCTCCCCATCCATGGTTTTCCTCCCCCAAACTCAAATCTGTGGATCAACCACAAGAAGGTGAGGGATGTTATGCAGGAAGTGACCTCACTCATCAGAAGGCAGGGGCATTTGAGGGGTGCCACAACCAGAGGGGATGGAGGAGGCAGGACCACTGAATGTTGCCTGCCAGGGTCCCAGGGCAGGGAAAGGCCGTCTGAAAACTCAGGAAGTCAGAGCGAGGGGTGGAGTTCAATAGCACACTGTGGATCAGGGCTGGTTCCAAAGCTGTGGTGAGTGCATCGGGGTGAAGTCAGATGCCGACAGAAGGGGAAACTGGGTGCGGCGTCCGGTACTGTCCTCACAACTTTTATGCAAGTAGAATCTGTTCCAAAATAAAAGCTGATTTTTAAAGAGTCTGCTAGAATCATAGGAGCTCATGGAACCTCGGTCCAGTTTCCCAGAGGCATCTTACTGTGGGCTACGTGGTGTTGGACATCCTGTGCGCCTGTGCCAGGGCCCCATTCAACGGAGCCTTCCGGGGTGGCTGGAGCTCAAGGTGCAGTTGCACTATGGCCCAGGAAGCCTTCCATGCCCGCACCGTAAGCCGAGGGCCCCTGTTAGAGCTGCTCATTTTGGGGTGCAGTGTTTTCCATTCACTTAGGAATCCCTTGGTCAGCACGTGGATCCAAAGCTCTCACAGGTGGGTCTTGAATCCCCATGGGAGCAGAGGCCCAGGGAGGTACTGATGCCCTTTCACATTCCTGGCCATGGCAGCCCAGATGCCTGCCTGCCCGGTCCATCACCTCTGTCCTCTCGCTGTGTCCTTTCCTGGGTAAGCATCCCAGTGGGTGCAGTTTCAAGCATGACTGAGTTGTCTATTTCAGAACTATTTTTTGGCATTTGGGATTGAACCTAGGGGCACTTTACCACTGAGCTGCATCCCTCAGCTCTTTCTATTTTGAGACAGGATCTCGCTAAGCTTCTGAGTCTGGCCTCAGACTTACAATCCTCCTGCCTCAGCCTCCTGAGTTACAGGCATGTGACACTGCACCCAGCAAGTTTTCTATTTTTTTTTTTTCACTTTTCAAAATTTTAAACAACTGTTTATTCTTTTTTTGTTTGTTTGTTTTTGATCCTGGGGATTGAACTCAGGGGCCCCCTAACCATTGAGCAAATACCCAGGTCATTTTATATTTTATCTAGAGACAAGGTCTCACTATGTTACCTAGGGCCTCACTAAGTTTCTAAGACTGGCTTTGAACTCGTGATCCTCTTGCCTTAACCTCCTGAGCTGCTGGGATTACAGGCATGGCCCCAATGCGCCCAGCAGTGTTTATTACCTTTTTAAAAAGCCAGTGAAATGAATCAAGAAAAGACAGTAACCCCACAACTGGATGTCATGGTGGCTTGAAAACCCAGCAGAACCTGTCAGCAGGGATCCCAGATTCTAGATGGTGTCTGAACCACCTCTGGGGTCATTTCAGGTTCTTTTTTTTTTTTTTAATATTATTGTATTTTTAAAAAATTTTTTAGATGTTGATGGACCTTTATTTTATTCATTTATTTTTATGTGGTGCTGAGGATGGAACCCAGTGCCTCACACGTGCTAGGCAGGCGCTTTACCACTGAGCCACACCCCAGCCCCCATTTCAAGTTCTTTATCTTTTATTTATTTAAAAGAATTCAAAAATTTTGACATAGGCACAAGTGTCACCCCATGTCTCTTTAGCATCTTCTGATAGCAACACCACTTGGGAAACTGAAGAGCTTGATTTAAAGCCATGTCACAGCCCCAGGGTCAAGCAGGAGTCTGAAAGTCAACTCTGGCACAAGGCCCTGTGCTCCGTCCTCTGACTCCCTTGGCTTCCTTGCAGGTCATTCCCAAGGACTATAAGACCATGACTGCGCTGGCCAAAGCCATCTCTAAGAACGTGCTCTTTGCTCACCTGGACGACAATGAGAGAAGGTAGGCGAGGCAAAGGGGCCGGCTCCCTACCTCCTGTGGCAGCGCCTCCGTTCCCACTCCCACCTGGGGAATTACAACAGCGCCAGAACCATAAATACTGGCTGTGTGTGCCCCTGGCCCTGCTCAGGAGAGGCGTCTTGGCCCTAGCAGTGCCCCAGTGCCTCCCTCAAATCCTGGGCATGGACACACAGCTCCCACACACTGAGCCGGTCCTGGAAGCATTTTGCCTTCATCATACAAGGCTGGGGCTTTCTGGAAAATTGAGGCAGTGTGAATAATTCCCCCTCCCGCCCACTTCAAATCCCGATTCCTTCAATCAAGTCAGAAAGATGTCAGACATGTTGCTCAGAGTAACAGGCATGAGTTTATTGAAGGGATAGGAAAAAGGAAAGGGGACACTCTCCAGGGAGAGTGGGTCCTCTCAGAGAGGAGAGGGACAGCATGCCTCTCTTGCCTTCCAGTTTTACTGGGGATCCTAGAGAAGTTTCCAGAGAGTCCTGCCCAGGTCCTCTTGACATTTGACGGAAAGCAGGATGACGTCAGACTTTTAAGATTCTTAATCATAAATTGTTACAGATTTTATGGTTAGGAAAAATTATCCTTATTTCCCTGAGTTCCTGGATCTGGTCTCTGAAAAGAGTCACAAAAGTCTCCCCCTTCAGGGTGACTTGGGTTCCTTTTATTGATCTTATTCTGGGCCTGCACTTCTCCTGCAGATAACAGGTAGTTTGCTGAGGAATGTGACATATCCTGTCTAGTTAAGCCGGACACGGCTGCAGGTAAATTGCTTCTTGGAAAAGAAAGCATGTGGGGCCAGCATAGTGGGCCCAGTTTATAGAATTATTCCCTTAACCTTGTGTCCCACCACGGGTATCTGTTTGTCCCCTATCAGGCTGACGATTCCAGTGTCTTCCATATGCTAGGACCTGCCTGGCCCTGGAAAAGATGGAAAAAGTGCACATCCCACTCTCCAACCTATCCTTGGAACTCGGGGCCTGAGGCAGGGTGGCTGCATCTCAGTGAGTGGGTAGGAGGCCAGAGTGTTCCAGGAAGAGGGACTTGTGAGCTTGAGGGGTTCAAATGCTGTGCTTAGGAAGTTGATCTAGCAATACTTGGAAGACCCAGAAATTTTTTTTTTTTTTGGAACCGGGGATTGAACTCAGGGGCACTCGGCCACTGAGCCACATCCCCAGCCCTATTTTGTATTTTATTTAGAGACAGGGTCTCACTGAGTTGCTTAGGGCCTCGCTAAGTTGCTGAGGCTGGCTTTGAACTCGCGATCCTCCTGACTCGGCCTCCCAAGTTGCTTGGATTACAGACGTGCGCCACCACGCCCGACTCAGAAAGTTTTGATAAAGCAAAAAGTAAATATGTTCCCTGCCACCTGACTCCCAAAGACAATCCTGGACTTGGAACTGTCCTTAGGGTTTCTTTCATGCAGGCACTGTGACACCATGATCCTTCACAGAACAGAATCTCATTCTGTATACTGTCACATTTTGGATGTCCTGAATATCTTTCTCTGTCAGTAAAGATATTTTAGTGTTTTTAAAAAGTCAGTTTCCACAAAGTTGCTACTCTTTTGCTGTCTTCCTACTATGGCTATTTGCATTTTTAATAATATAAATCAATTTGATGACCACATGGTCATCATTGAGTTCTTGTCCATTTCTTTAAAATAAATTACCTGGCAAAGATCAAAGTGTGAGTAATACCTTAAAATTTCCTTCTTTTTTTGTATTTTTGGCAAGTTGTGATTCTTCATTAGATTAACAGAGCATGCTTTATTAATAGTTCCAGACAAAATCCAAATAACATACAATGTTTAAGAGAGGGCTCTTTGTGTCCTACTCCCCAGGGAATCACTTGCAGTGGGCTAGGATGGTCTTTCTAGACTCTTCTCTGTGTTTGTGTGTATATCTTGCCTAAGCATATATAGGGCTGGACAGTGTGGTGCACACCTGTAATCCCAGAAACTCAGGAGGCTGAGGCAAGAGGATTACAAGTTTGAGGCCAGTCTGGGCAACTTGGGGAGCCTGTCTCAAAATTAAAAAAAAAAAAAAAAAAAGGGCTGGGGATTTCACTCCGTGGTGGACACTTATCTAGCATGTGTGATGGATGCTTCTGCTACTACAAAACAAAACAAAAAATGAAGTATACACGTGGGAATTCTTCATCCAGCATCACGACATGCTTGGTATACTGTGCTGAGTGCTGTGCTTGATGGATTGACAGTGCTCTTTCTATAAGCGTAGACCTCACTTTCTGTTTTAGCTTTTGCACGATTCCTTTGTAAAAATGAATCAGAGTTTGTTCACCTCCCCCTTTGCCAAGGTCTCCTAGGTTTCTGATTTCTGATGTTACAGTGTTTCCATGAAGAGTAAAGCTCAGGGATTTATGCAGTAGAGATTCCCAGGGCGGCTGCTGGGTCCAGGAGATTGGACTCTTAAATCCTGCAGTGTGCTCGAAGGCTTTTGGTACATTTTGCTGGGTTTTCACCCAGAATGGCCAGTGGGCATTCTGCAAGGAGCTCTGTGTAGGGCTGAGATTCCTGACCTCTCACATTGGTGTTGAGAGCCCCACTCTGTCCACTGCTCCTGCCAACCTGGTCCACAGTGCCGAGTGACCCCTGACCTGGGGTCTCTGAGCTTGGTCCACAACAGCTGGGGTAGGTAGCATGTTGCAGGACTATGGTTTAAGCAATCTGTGATGTACCTGTGACTGCCAGGACCCCAGGAGGCATCACTGAGGGGCACGGTGGGCAAGGAGTCCCCTTGTCCTCTCATGCTTTCTGTATGCTAGGAAGGGTCCACAGGTGGCATTTCTCAGAGTGGAGCCCATGGCATCCCATCCTGGAAGACACTGGGTTATTTTACTTTAGGTTCAAGGAAACGTGGAGTTGTTTCTCTGATTACTGGGCTGTGCGGGCTCCTTGGAAGTTTGAGCAAGGCAGTGTCTTGAGCTATTCTGCTCAGGGAGAGGGTTTAGTCTCGGATTTAAAATAGATGCTTCAGCAATGTCCCCCCAACACTGGAGGCTGGGGTGACCTCCTATCCTGAAGGCTTCTAGGCTCTAGTGAGGGGCAGTAGGGAGACAGGACCTCCCAAAGATACTCATGACCCAAGCCCTGGGGTCTGGGAATGTTCCCTACACAGCACGAAAGGACTTTGCAGATGTGACTAAGTCGAGGGTCCAGGGTGGGAGATGGTCCTGGATTCTCCAGGCACGTTTTGAATGCTGTCACACATGTCCTTTCTTTGGGGGCGGGGGTGGTTAGGCAACATGCAGAGGAGGAGAATGTGTGCCCACAGAGGTGGGGAGGGTGCTGTGGCCTCCGAGTCACAGAGGGAGTCACAGGAAGCTGGGGGAGGTAGGAGGGTTTCCCTGGAGCGGCTAGAGGAGCATAGTCCTGCCCACACCTGAATTTCTACCCACTGATTCTGATTTTGAACATCTGGCCTCCAGAACAGTTGAGAGGATAGATTTCTGTTATTTTAAGCCCCAGTCTATGGCACTCAGCCAGGGCAGCCCTGGTCACCAGGGCGAGGTGACTGAAGTATTGTATCTATTTTAAGTTGAATTTAAACATCCATTTACAGTGTAATTTATATTTAGATTTTGAATGGATGATACATTCACATGGTTAAAATTTCAGAAGGTGCAGAGTAAGAGCCCTCATTTGGGGACTGCCCGAGGACCCTTGCTTGACCCTGCTTGGGCCTCCCAGGCCACTCTGCACATAGACCCAACGGCCGGGACCCACCTGTTCCATGACTCACTGCCTCACAGATCTTTTTTATTGTTTCAGTTGTTGATGGACCTTTATTTTATTATTTCTATGCAGTGCTGAGAATCGAACCCAGTGCCTCGCACATGCTAGGCGAGTGCTCTACCACTGAGCCACAACCCCAGCCCATACACAGACCATTTGTAATGAAATTTCAAGTCCTCAGGGAAGGGAAACTGAGTGACTGGGCATGGGTCCTATTGGTCACTTTTGTGCCAAATGGAAGGAGACACTCTGGATGGCCAAGGCATGGTGGACACTTCAGCTGACTTGGCCACCCCAGTCCCATGCCCTCTCACATAACTAGGCAGGAAATTCAGCCTGGTCTTGTCATTTGTAGCTGAGAGGCAGGTGGCAATGACACCCCAGAATTGTGGGAGGGAGCTCACTGGATTCAGAGCCAGGTGACAAGGAGCAGAGGAGGCAGATGGCTTGATTAGAGACTGTGCTTTGCAAGACTGGCCCAAGAAGGAAGCTCCTTCTCAGGGCGAGTCTGTCTGTTTCAGGTCTTCTATTTTGCACTTCTATTTTACTCACTTTCCATATTGAAATGCTGGGCTCCTTTTTCTGGCGACAGTCTCTAAAGAAACAGGCGGATGGCTCAGGAACTGTTCCAGAGGGAGCGGTCAGGGAGGCGCTGTCTCTTGACCTTTCGCCTGCTGTCTCCCTGTGCGGCATCCCGAGTCCTTGCTTTTTTCCAGTGCACTAGAAGCTGGGCTTCACAGCTCTGTCTCGCCTCAGCTGTGGTTTGGCAGGTCCAGCAAAGTTCCTTCCAGGTTTACAGGGTGTCTGGCACGCCCTGACCTCGGGCTGCCTGCGGCTCCTCTGCTTCCCCGCGTGGGCAGAATAAAGCAGAATATTCCTTACAAAGGAATCCGCTTGTGGGTGAGCACACGTTCTTGCCTAACGACTTGCCCCTCCAAATTTAGGTTCAACACAAGCCCGTTTTCATGGGCTGGGTGATTTTACTCTTGTCAGTTTATAACGGTGTCATTCTACGTTGTGCTAGAGATATTTAAACTTGGAGAAGGGAATTAAACCCTCTTATTTAAAATAAGATAATGTGGCATGGTTGTGGGGGAAGGCTGATTCTCCCAAGCTTCCTGCTTTCTCTTGCAGGATGTCAGTATTTCCAGTCTAGCCTTACTGAAGGCTCTCTGCAGGCCTTTGCATGGTGCCCAGAGGAGCCCAGGGTGAGCTTCACAGCCTCCGTGCCCTCCCTGCCCCTTCCCAAGGACACACTGTCCACTGGAAGCAGAACCAGGGTTCTATCCTGTTGTCCAGGAATTGTCAGTGTGGGGTCTTGATGTCCTGGGGTGAATGGCATCTCCAGGCCACTGGGTCTGGCCTGGTAGGTGTTGGGGCAAGAGAGAGAATCAGGAGAGCCCTGAACACAGAGTATCAGGCTGGAGCTCTTACACATGCATGCACACACTTACACACATAATTGTGCATGTACATGCCATCTCACTCAGACACCACAATTGAAGGTGTGTCAAGACATCTTTTAAAAGGAGAGAGTTGCACACCGCCATTTTTGAGTTGTAACTGTGAAGTGGTTCTTTGTGCCTCAGTTTCCTTAAGTGTCCAATGAGGGTAATAAGACCTTTGAGGCTGGTGGCGAGGATGTAATGCAGTTATGTCCATATGTATATTGTCATCACCATCATGGTCAATATCAACACCGTCATTGTTGTTACCAGTCACCACCGTCATCCTCCTCATCACTGTCCCTTTTGCCATCACCACCACCATCTGATCATTACCATCACCATCATCATTATAACCATGATTACCACTGTCGTCATCACCACCGTCACCATCATCATCATTTACCACCTGCTCTCGTTATGTCCCTGGGAGGTCATCACGTCCCCTACCTCAGTGTAAAGAAGAGAGCTCCAAGGCTCACTGAGGGGAAGGCCCTTGCCCCTGTGCCAGGCCACCTAGCAAGTGTCCATGCTGGGGCTGGAGCAGGGTGTCCTCATACCCTGGGCCCATCCCTTCACAGCCCCTAAGAGTCACATCGCTCCTAGTGAGGACTGTCAGCAGCAGCAGGAGTAGATTCTCACCCCTCCCAGTGAGGCCTGGGGCAGTTAGTTCTTGGCTAGGGACAGAAGCAGCCTCAGGAGTCAGCCCCTGGGTGCTCGGGAGTCCTGGGATGTGTCTGAAGCATCTGTTTCTGGCCTGGGAGGTTGTACTTCAGGCCCAGGGGAAGGAAGTAGAGGCCCCTGGGCTCCATCCTGGCCCTTTCCCAGCTGCCCTGATTGGGGTATCTCCAGAGGGAGCATCCCTGAACCCCTGGGAGCCAGGAAGTGTGCTAATTAGGCAGCGCTGCCTGGGTTTGCAGTGTGCATTGGGCCCGTTGGGCCCTTGGCTGGGGCCTCTGCAGGAGCTGCCAGATGGGCGGGCAGGTGAGGGTGGCGCACCCTGGGGCAGCCTCCCTGGCAGCAGCTCCCGCTCTCTGCTGCTTTAATTAAAAGACAGACCTCTGGCCTGAGTGCGGCACCGCTGGCCCGCAGCTGTCTCTCTTGCTATCTGTTGCTGTCTCTCTTCCTCCCACCCGCGTATCTTTGTAGTCTGTTTTTCCACAAATTGGCTCCCGGCCTTAGGTGATGGGAAAAACATACTGTCTGCCCAGTCACATGCAGCCTGAAGGGAGCTGTCTCCTTGCTGCTCTGAGTCTTTTCTGTGTCTTTTCTCCAGCCTGGCTTGGGCTTTGGGACTTTCTGCTTCCCTTTCAGGCAATATTAAAAAACAAAATTTGCATATTAGAAAATGCAGAGCCTCATGGGAGGAGAAGCTTATTGGCTTGAACATGCAAAAGATTTGATTTTTCCTCTTGCACAAAGCCAGGCTTGCTCTAGACAGAGGTTAGCAAACCTTCAGCTTTAGAGGCCAGGGGGGGCGGGGGCAGAAATCTGGGGCTCTGGAGCTTGCATGGAATGATGTGGTCTAGCACCAGTCCCTGGATGACCTGCCTCACCTGCATTATCTTGACAGGGCCTCCCAATAGCCCTCTGAGGCTGGCATTGGTAATAGTGCTGGTTAGGCAGATGAGGCACAGAGAGCTTAAGTCAGCAGCCCAGGGCCAACAGCTGGACTCTGGGCTGACCTATCTTTCCCCCATGAGTGTGCACCCCTCATTTCCCTTCCAGAGGACAGCAACAACCTTTTGAAGAGAACAAGAGTTTTCCACATGCCCAGAATTTTGCAGCTGATGGAGCTGCGGTGTGGACCGGGAACTGTGGGACATGTTCAATCTCTGTGGGGTCTTCGATTGAAAGGGTTTCCAGGGCTGCATTGTCTTGGAGCACAGGAAACGGTAACAATGGAGTCTCATACTGCATTCAGTTCCTGGATTTGGGGTGAAGTGCCCCATCCTGAGTGCCATCTGACCTTGGCTGTGGGTCTTGCCCATGGCCTTACATCTTTGGTACGGTTTTAAAACTTCTAGAATTAAATGGTGTATGTCTGCAGTATACCAGAGACTTCTTTCCCAGCCATTCACCTTTTTAGGTCACATGGGTTGGATGACAGAGGCCCCCACTCCCGGCACCCACCATATGGATGGGGATCTCTGAGTCTGCCCTTGTTGAGAAAAGACCTCTGAAAGTCCATTCAGGCCTCAGGCTATGTGGCCTGGACCTCACTCTGCAGGGTGCCCCCTGGTGGTGGCCTGGGCCACTGCATTTTTCTGGGGTCAGGGGGTGATTGACTTTCAGACTCTCCATCCTTGAGCCCCAGTCCCTAAAAATAGCCTAGTTGCAACCAGTGAGGTGAAGAATTAACCAACTGGATGGGTGTGGGCAGGCTGTAGGGAGAGGTGTGGAGAGAGGGTGGCAGCCTGGGGAGGTAGGACATGTGCCTTGTCCACTGGGCTGTGTGCCAAAGACAGCACCCCCTCATCCATGTGGAGCTCCCTGCTCCTATGTCAGGGGAAAACAGGCTCAGGGAAAGCAGGTGGCTTTTCCAAAGCCACACCATTCCCCTGGTGTTCAGATCAGGCCTCCTGCAGGAGTACTGTACACGGCTCCCTGCAGATTGCAAAAAGCACTTGAATTTGTAACTCAGTGCTGGGTGATGCTTCTCAAGATCCCTGCAGGGGCCATGAACCTGGCTGAGAGCTGGAGGTGCACAGTCCCATCTGCCTCATGGTGACCTCAGGGGGTATGTCGTGGGACTGTTGTCTGCATTCCAGGTGAGGAGTCTGAGTCCCAAAAAGCTAGAGTGGGGGCCCCGCAGCCTTGTGACCAGCCCACATTGTGAACACTGGCTTGATGACTATTGTGCTCCTCTACATGTCCCTTCCCTGGTACTTGGCTCCCCTCCTCTTCAGGTAGCCCCCTCAAGTAAGGGACCAGTATTTAAAAAGCAAATTATTCCCCCTGGACCAGGGTTGTCACATGGGATGTCTGTTGGATGGTTTGGGACCACTAAGGAAGAAGGGACTGGTTCCACCCTGGGGATAGTGAGCTTTTGGCTGTGTCTTTGAGGATGGGGCATTTTCCAGGCAAGGGAGAGCAGGGAGACATTCCAAGTGAGGTTGCCCACGCCAAGACTGGAGGTTCTGGACAGGTGCCCGGTGAGCTGGGAGCTGAGTCAGTCACCCCAGGAGTGGAGCTGAATGATACAGCTGCAGCTGGTGGTAAGGGCTGCTCAGTGGGAAGCTACCCTCTGTAAACAAAGGTGCAAGGGGCAGACCAGAGCCATGTGATATCTCTGCCAGTCGGAAATTTCCGGTGCATTCCTCTTGAATGTCGTCTCATGTCAGCCCACATCCTCCCCTTATTCTTTTTGCAGACATCTGTGCACTGGGCTCACTTGGTCCAAGGGACAGGTTTCATTGTGAAGGATGTGTCTGGAAAGCTTGCCCTGACTCCTGCTGACCCAGCTGTGTCTTGGGTGTCTGTTGGGTCAGCCTCGTGGCTCTTGGGCCTGTCTATTAGGGAAATCACATCTTGCCATCAGGGTTGGCTTCCAGGCTGTGGCCTGTGCACCCGCTCAGGAGCCCTGCTTGAAGGACCCCATGCTGAGACCTGGGCTCTGTCATCACAATTGCTCATCTTTGAACAAGGGGCTGGACTGTTGACCGCACCAGGCCCTAAAATGGTGACCTGGTTCTTTGAGAACTGTCCTAATGGTCGTCCCCTGTGAAGGAGGCTGAGCCCCTGTTCCTGTGTTTTGTGCTCTTTTGTATTTCTTTTTCTGCAAATCACATTTCCCTCAGTTGAGTTGTCTGTCTCTGATTTACCTGAATTATTTCTTTTCTTTGTTTTCCTCTCTTCCTTTCTTCCTTCCTTTCTCCTCCTGCTCTTTCTCCTCCTCCTCTTTTTGATACTAGAAATTAACCTGGAAGTTTTTTACCACTGAGCCACATCCCTTGCCCTTTTTATTTTGAGATAGGAGCTCACTAAGTTGCTTAGGGCCTCACTGTTGCTGAGGCTGGCCTTGAATTTGCAATCCTCCTGCCTCAGCCTCCTGAACTCTGGGATTACGGGTGTGCACCACTTCACCTGGCTTGTCTGAATTATTTCTAAACTAACAAAGTCAGGCTGTCGGTGATTAAACACATCACACTTATTTTCCCAAATAGTTGCTAGACTTCCACTTGGTCTTCCACTTTTTCTCATGTGGAAGTTTTAAATTTGTTCTGTGTCTTTTCCCTGAGTTTCAAAATGTGGTTAAATGTACATAACATAAAATCTGAGTGGAGAGTCTAGCAGCATTGAAAATACTCACGTTGCTGTGCAGTCATCCCCACTGTCTGCCTCCAAGTCCTTCTCATCCTCCCAAATGGAAACTGCACCCCTTAGACACTCAGTCCCCAGCCCCTCCACAGCCCCCGGCTCCCACCATCCTACTCTGTGTCATGGATCCAGCTGCCCTAGCGACCTCTGTGAGTGGACTCAGACAGTCCATTTCACTGGGTGACAGACTCATTTCACTGGGTGTCATGCCCTCTAGGTACATCCGTCTGTGGTCTGAGCCAGAACCTTACCCCTTATTATGCTGAGGGCAATCCTGAAGCATGCCTTAGGTTTCCATCCTGGGATCTGGTGGTAGTGGAGTGGGTGGGGTTCAGGTTTGGTCCAGTGGGAGCTGAGGAGCCTGAGACACCCCAGGGGGGGGCATCTGGGAGGCCTGATGAGCTGTGAAGAGTCACCAGCCAGCAGGGCAGGGGAGAGGCTGGTATCCTAGAGGGAGAAATCCAAACCTGGGTGGACCTGGAACCTGAGCTGGGGAGAGCCTCAGACCATCTGCAGCAGGTTTGGAAAGGGGAGTGCTGGGCAAGGGATGGAGAGCCCCGGACCTGTGCATACCAGCTCAATTCTTTTGGTCAATGGTGTCTTCAGGGTCTAACTTTCAAATTCCATAGACCATTTTTTAAAACCTGGGGAACTAACATAGAATAGCTAACTTTGTGTTTTGGCAAATGAGAGTGTTGAAAACAGCTGCCCTCTGCTTTCATGTCACTTCCTCAGAGGGGACGAGGGAACACCAGAGAGGCTTCCAGGACAGAGCCTGGCTTTCTCACACTTGCCCCTGCCATGTCTTTCCCACCTGGCCTCACCTGTGAGGGCAGCTCTGGGCAGGACCCATGCGTGTGTTCTGGTGGGAGCTGTGCTCCAGGTGAGAAATGTGGCCGTGTCCAGCCTGGAGCAGGCCCAGAGCCACCTCACAGGCCTGGCTGCAGCTGCCTGCCCTGCTGCTGGCAGTCTCAGTCCCCAGCACACTGTGCAAGAGGTCAGGAACCTGGCTGGAGGGGAGAGGCCAGAGCAGTCTTCAGGCAGGCCAGGAAGGGCAGGGCACATGGGTGGCCCTGCCAGGAATCAGGGTATGAGGAGCCAAAACCTCACATCTTCCTCAGCTTCCACCCTGGACCTGAGCAGCCCTCACCATCCCTGCTCACCAAGGATGGTGAGATGGTTAGGGCAGAGACACAGGTCCCCACCATGGGGACAGCCCTTACACCTGTTCTCCTAGCCAGGTTTTGCCTGGGGGATTTGCCTGGAGCCATGCTGGGTGGAGGGCCAAGGCCTTGTATCTCCAGGTGGAGGTGACATGTTCCTTCTGCTTACAGGTTTTTGAGACTTGGACCTTCTGACCAGAACTGACAGCTGCTGGCCTTTCCCTGTCTGAGTGTCCCAGAGGGACTGCAGGGCATGGACCAGGGAAGCCAGATGTACCTGTTGGCCTTGGCTTCAGCTGACCTGTGGGCCCATCCTAAAGCTTGCTGAGGAGTGGGTAGGCTGTGTCCAGGCTTAGCAGACAAAGCCAACCTGAGCAAGGCCCAATTTGACCTCCAAGTCTTATTTCATGGATCTGCCCTCCTGGTCTGAGGGTAGCCACACCTAGCCAAGGCTCCAGAAGGGCTTCCATCAGCCCTGTAGGGGTCTGCAGTAAAGAGGGCTTGTGATGGCAGTGGAATACG
The DNA here is from genome assembly GCA_020662805.1 of Glaucomys volans. Taxonomy (NCBI): domain Eukaryota; kingdom Metazoa; phylum Chordata; class Mammalia; order Rodentia; family Sciuridae; genus Glaucomys; species Glaucomys volans. The sequence continues at coordinate 198,804 of JAJEJO010005382.1, read as the reverse complement.
GCTGTGTGCCCTGATGCCCCACCCTGGGCCATTGTCAGCATTACCATTGGAGCCCAGGAAGGATGAGTCTTCCTTTCTTGTCACCAATAGGGAAGCAGTTTGATCAGGCCCTTCCTGGTCTCAAGGGGCAGAAACATTTCCAGGTGCCTCATCAGGAAGGTCACAGGGTTTGGGGCAGCTCCTCCTCATCCTGAATGTTGCATTTTTCATTCTAATAAAAATTCATGAATCTAAAAATGCAGAAATATAGAGGAAAGCAGTCCCCCCAGGTGTTCCTGGTCAGTGTCTCAGCATTTCCTTTCTGGCTTCTTTCCCCCTGTTAACTTTTGAAGCCCAGCTGCACCCCTATCCTCATTTGGTGCATGTCCCGTCCATGTCAGGCCGTGACTGGCCCATGGTGCCTGCCTGTGTCCCCTTGGCAATATGTGCAGCTTCCACTGATGTGCCTTCTTGTTCCCTCCTGGCAATGGCTGCAGTGCATGGCCTTCCCCATGGGGACCAGAGTGTTTGGATAGTTGTCAGTCTAATGAGTTTTTTAGTAATCCTGCTAAGATGCCCAGGAGTAATTGTGAGGAAGGGGTGTCATTCTTTTATTAGGTTAAAAGGACTCCAAGATATTAGTTTTTAAAAACATTTATCCTGGAAAATTTCACAAGTATTCAAAGGAAGGGAAACTGGGGCATGCACCACGGGATTCCCACAGGCGGTTCACGGTTGGTCTGATGGTTTTTGTCTTCTTCCACCCACCAACCCTAGAAGCCAACCTCAGCCATCAGACAATGTGGTCTGTGAATATTTCAGTACAAGCCTGCTAAATTTCAATCTGGATTCTTGCCCTCGTGACCTCTCCACTTCTGATATGCATTGCGGGGTAGTGTGGTCGTTCCTTGGAAGTGTGCGTGCGGGGCTGCTGCCCATGGTGCTGTCTTGGAGTGAGCTGCTTGTTGGGTTCACTTTCCCTTCAGGGCTCTGTTGGAGCTGTCAAGATGTGGCCCTTTGCAGTCCTCTGGGCCCTCTCTGCTGCTCTGGGGGTTACAGCAATGTGGCCCTTTGAGCTGGTAGCGCTGTCAGAAGAGAGGCAGGACCTCCAGACCAGACACTGATTTTCATGTTGGACAAGCTGCTCACTGAAGAACTGATCCTCCCTGCTTCTCATCTTGTGGGGTAACAGCTGGCTCATGCTTGTCCTTCAGAAAAAGCAACAGTTGCTAAGAGTCAGCCAAACAAAGATGTGCTTTGACTCCCAGGAACAGCTGCAGGAGGGGGACAGCCGTGTCCTGTCAGCTGCTGAATCAGAATATTCAGGCTGCCTGAAATGGAGCTCTTTAACCCTTTGGTGCCACTGAGAACTTCCTCTCCTCCCTGTCCCCAAGAAACTTTTTATTTTCTAACAGACAAGCTTTCTTGCTTCTTAACTCTAGACATAAAGTTCTCTGACTTAATTTAGGCTAAATCTGGGTTATTGAGGAAGAGGAGGTCAGCCTGAGTCAGTCATTTGTCTGTCCTCTCATTTACCATCCATCCATCCAACCTCCCATCTACCCTCCATCCATCCATCCATCCATCCATCCATCCATCCATCCATCCATCCAATTATTCATGCACACATGCATTTATTCATTTGTAGATCCCTCTATTCATCTATCCATCCAGCTAGCCTCCCACCCACCTACCATCCATCCATCCCTCCATCCATCATCCACCCATCCATTCATTCATACATTCACTTATTTACATATCCTTCTATTCATTTATCCACCCACCCACTCACCACTCATCCTTCCATTATCCATCCATTCAACCAACCATCCATCTGTCCACTCATCCATCTAATATTCATCCACACATATACTCATTCATTCATTCATCCACCCATCAATTTATTCATTTATTCATCCACCCATTGATTGATTGATTCATTTATTCATTTATATATCTCTTTATTCATCCATCTATCCACCCATCCACTCACCATCCATTCATCCATTTATTCACTCCCATATCTAATAAATACTGATTGTGAGTCTTCTATGTGCCAGGTACTAGCAAATGAGGCCCATAAATGTGACAGGAGTGGGAGGGAACTTGCAGATTGTTGCTCTTTCTTCCAAGAAGAAAGTGACTCTTGGTTTTTGCCCTCAGGGTTGGGGAGGTGGAGGTGTATCCAGAAAGCACTGTGCCCACATAATTGAATCCTTGTCTTTCCAAGATACATAAGCTAATTCTCTGACAGTGAGAAATATGATCCCTTACACTGGTAGGATTGTATCCCCACAAACAATCTTTGGTCCTCTCTTGTGTAACTCCCAAATGAACCTACAAGGTAAGATGTGATTACCTTCATACACAGAGAGGGAAACTGAGGTGAGAGAGACTCCCCTGGAACATGCTGTCATTCATCAGAGATCTGTGTCTTGACTCTGAATCATGCATGGCAATCAGAGATGTGCCACAGTAATGGAACCTACATTCACTCATTCATTCAGCAAATGTTTAATGAGCATCTGCTTTAGTCCAGACCTGCTCTAGGGGCTGGAGATAAAGCATAGACAACACAGACAAAAACCTTTGGCTTTATGGAGCTTCATTCTAATAGATGAGACAAAGAGTGAACAAGATAAATGGCTAACATACATAGTGTATGACAGGACTAAGAAATGCCAAAGAGAAAATTAAGGCAATGGGCTGAGACTGTAGTGTTAGAGGCCTGGAAAGGCCTTGTTAAGAGGGGAAGTTTGAGGAAAAGCTTAGGGATGGAGGAAGTGATCCAGTATGTGTCAGGATTCACAGCAACATGAGTGAAGGTGCAAAGCCACTGAGGTCAGGGGCATGCCTGGAATTATTAAGAATCAGCAAGGAGGCCAGTAAAGCTGAAATAGAGGCAGGAAGAGGCGAGTGATAGACAATGAGGACAGAGGAATGGGGTCACATCATGTAGGGTCTTCAAACACTTTGGCCTTTAGTTAGGACTTGGGAAAGTTATAGGCAGAGGACTTGCATGTCAGGACTTGCATATTCTAGCAGGGTTGGTCTGCTCTCTGTTAAGAACAGAATAGATGATGGGGGATGAGGACAGAAGTGGAAAACCCATGTAAGCTATTTTGCTAATCTGGGTGGAGATGGTGACATCTTGGATGATGGCTGTACCTTTGGAGGCGATATGTGGTTGGTTGGTTTTACATTATCAAGGCAGGTGCTATGTTTAGCCTGAGATGGTTCAGCTCTGAGATTTGTTTCCAGTGTTGGGTTCCTCTCTTGGTTGTGGGATTCCTTGGATGCAAAGGAAACAAACATCAGTTATGTTGTTTATGGTGATGATGATGGAGAGAGTGATGATGGAGTGATGATGGTGGTGGTGATGATGGTGGCCATGATGGTAGTGGTGATGATATTAATGGTAGTGGCAATGATTATGGTTGATGACAAAGGTGTGATGATAAAGATGGTTATGATGGTGGTGATGGTGATGATGGTGGTGATGGAGATGGTGATGATTGTGATTGTGGTATGATAGTTATAATGATATTGATGATGCTGGTGGTGATCGATGGTCATGATGGATTTGACCATGAACATGATGGTGATGGTGGTGGGGATGATAAATATGGTGATGGTAGTGACAGTGATCCGATAATTATGATATTGATGGTGGTCATGATGATGATGGCAGGAGTGGTGATGGTGGTGATGATGGTGATGTTGGTAAGCTGATGGAGATGATTGTGGAGATGGGGACAGTGATGTGATTGGTGATGTTGATGGTGAAGGTGATGTTGAGAACTAATTACAATATCACACTAGGTGTATGTAGCCCATGTAATCTTTCCATAGGCGTTTCTCAAAGTCACAGAGATGAATGTTGGCTTGACTCCTCTCTTCTTCTCCCCTCCTCTACTGTGTAGCTCCATGTGGTTGGGATGGGGTTGAATCCACTGAGCTTTAGAAGTGGACCTTGTTTTAAGTCAGTCAATCACTGCCTGGAACAGGCAACCCAAATCCAAGCCAGGGAAGTTCCTGAGGCCCTGAGCAGTGACCCAGCAGCCTGGTTAGCAAAACTCCCAAGGGAACCAGGGAAGCTTACTGAAGGCTTTGGGGAAAGGGTCTTGTTCTCTGAGGAGAAATATACCACTGGAAGCCAGCGCTCACTCTCCTTCCAGACAATGGGGTGGTGGATGAAGTGTCACTGCTGAGGACAGAAATGGACAAGAACTAGACTCCTGAATGAAACCCACCCTAAAGTCCCTATAATGAACTTGGCTTTGGTGACCCTCAAAGAGCTATGCATCCTGTATGGTGATTCTGGGCTTGGACAATGGTATGTTAGAAAGTGAGGGGCTTGGCCAGGAGGATGCAAGCAGGGGCTCCTTCCTTCTCAGGTCCAGCCGCCATGCTATGAGGAAGCCTGAGCAGTCTCACCATGATGTCATGTTTGGCATGCTAAGGCTTCTGGACAGGCCCTTGAGCTCCAGGTTGGTGGACAGCACCAACTGCCAGGCATGAAAATGAGCCATCGGCCACCAACTGATGCCATGGGAGGAGGCTGCCCATTCAGCCCACAGAATACATGGAAGAATGAATGGTTTGGGGATTTGTTAAATGACAAGAGGTGACCAGAACACCCTTGTAGCACTTGGAGCCAAGAAATCCTGGTCAGTGGGGTTTCTTCTGGCTCATAGCTCTTTAATGGTCTGCTGGTCTGGGGCAGCAAACTGGGCCAAGAGATCTCCCTACTTCACAGATGGGGGTGGAGGCAGGCTGCTTCCCTCCCCGTTCAGCTTCAGGGGAGGCAGGGCTGCTTACCCCAGGGCAGCACCTCCCATTTGCATAGCAGTCTTCAACAAGGGTACGAATCATCATTGGGGGAGTTTCCTCTGCTCCTAACACACCAGTGTTTTTGCTGGACACATGAAGTTGTGAGATCCAGCATGCAGGCCTGGGAGCCATCATCAGAGGTACTAAAGGCTCAATCAAGGCTCCTGACAAGGCATCATATGTCTCAAGGGCCTTTCCTTGGAGAATTTTGCACACCAGCTCCTCTGAGTCGATGTGGACCAGGGCTTCCCCCATGCACAACCCCTGTAAGCACATGGCTTATTTAGTCTGATTCATCTCTTGCAAGAACCCCATATACTGAGTCCTTCTGTGACCTTTTAACAGGTTGTAAAGTGGACATTCAGGGGTGAAGTAACTTGTCTGTGGTCATGACCAGACCAGGCCAAGCCAAGGTCCAGCTTGGCTTGTGACTCTTTCCCACATTGGGTGGGTAGCTCCCTCTGTGGACAAAAGAACCATGAGTCCCTTTGTATAGGCTGCCTGCTTGGTCCTGGGAGATGATTAGGACAGAGTAGATTTGGTTCCTGCCCTTGAGCAGCCCCTGGATTCCAACTCAGGAGAGTTTCAGTGTCACACAGGAGGAGCTTGGGGAAATTTCCAGAAGGCAACAGATTAGGTTCTGTGCCTCTGAGGTTCCTTACCCAGTCTAATGACGCCAGAGACCATGTTGTGAGAAAGGAGAGGCCGAATGGGACTCCGAGGGGCTGGGAGCACGGCTGCTGTGGGGTGAACCTCAGGGATCTGCCAGCACGTGGGCAGGGCCAGCAGCTGCTGTGTCAGACGACCTTGGACTTGGCTCTGTCCTGCTGCTTGCTCACTGTGTGACCTTGGTGGATGACGCAACGTCTCTGATCTTCAGGAAGATTCCCTCTGTCCTTAGAGTCAGGGTAGTCAGAGGCAGGCAAGTGGCCATTCTTAGCAGGTACTCCTGCCACTGCTTCTGAATTGGCAGTTGTTCCCACAACACGATCAGCACTGTGAGGGGTGGGAGTTTGTGCGGGAGACATACCAGGTACAGCATGGCAGGGGAGGCTTTGCCAGACAGAGCCACAGAGGCAGCCTCCCTGGGAGGAAGGGATGCGTAAACCCAGAGCTGGATAGTCTGAGCAGTTGGGTGGCACATCTGGACAGAGACTGGAAAGTGCAGAGGTCCAAGGGCTAGAAGGAGCCTGGTGTGATTTCACCTGACTGGGCAGGTGGGTTGGGAGCAAGGGAGAAGGCTGCCCCAGGGTAGCAGTGACTCTGAGTGCTGTGGCCCTCTGGCCAGGCCATGGACCTCACACAGACCCTCTCCAAGGGCCACTCAACTGGGGGTCAGTCCCACTCAGCCTCCACCTGTGTGTCTTGATGTTGCAGGTGAGCCAACCTGGCCCCTCCTCAGAGGGAAAGGAGGCACCTTCTCACTCCAACTCTCACCTGTGGGTGGTACCCAAGGGAGAAGCCTCCAGAGCACCAGACAGTGGGACAGCCAGTCACTTCCTTTAAATAAGGCACAAGAATCAATAAAAATACTAAACTTGTGATGTGATATATTTCCCAAAGTTAACATTAATCCTTTTGAAATTTAATAATTGAATATCAAAAATGTTAATATATTTACATTTAGTCAACCATGCGCTAATCTAAAATCCATCATGAAAAAAAAATCAACATTTAGAGTCATGTTCTCAGGAAAGAATTCCCCAAATTCCAACTGTTTTACAGAGATGCATGGTAGGGTGATCAATAAAAAACTTTAAAGCATAAATGTTTTATATTAGGATAAATTCTGTGGCAAGATGGGATAGGATTACCTGTTTGAGGGAGAGAAAAAAAAAGGAATGATGTATAAATTCTAACTCTAAAGAGGTTTTTCCTCCATAGTGTCTTGATTTGAATGGCTGCTGAGGGCCCAATCTGTAGAATTTGTATCTTGTTGGCTATTTTTAAATGACACAGCAGTTAAAATGCCAACTTTTGTAACAGAGTAGCAATTACTCCCTTTTACAACTATGTAACTTTGTAATGGAACATTTTCAATGTGAAAGGATATACAGTTTATTTATTTATTTATTTATTTTTTAAATTTTTACAGATTGCATTTCAATTCATTATACACAAATGGGGTACGACTTTTCGTTTCTATGGTTGTACACGATGTAGAGTCACACCATTTGTGTAATCATACATGTACATAGGGTAAGACAGCAGTTTGATTCTGGTGGTGTTCACCTGTGTTCCTACCAACTCTGGAAGCTAGGCAGGAGGATCCCAAGTTCAAGGCCAGCCTCAGCAAATTAGTGAGATCCTATCCAAAATAAAATAAAAAGGGCTGGGGATGTAGCTCAGTAAAATACCCCTGGATCCAATTCCCAGTACAAAAAAAATAAATAAAAAAGAAAAGAAAGAAAATTCTTTAGGTAGCACATGGGCAATATCCAAAGCCAGGGATTAAAGACCAACACAACAGGTACTGTCTGGGGTCTTTGGATCAAGAAGGATGTGGGAGGAGGATGGATGGGAGAGGGCAGGAGCAGCTATGGACCTGGGAGAGGTTGGGCCAGTCATTCTGGACAAAGGTGAGAGCTTGGATGGGTTGGAAATGGGACAGTGTGTAGACTGGAGGACAGGTCTGGCTGGGCAATGGGTTTTGCTAGTGGACTGCCATTGGAGATGAAGAAAGAGAGGGACAAGATTGACCATCTCTAGGCTTGGGGTTGATGGTGCCCTCCAGCATGGAGGTGCTGGGTGCACACAAATCTGAGTGGCTGCTGGATAAGGGAGAGAGGTATCAGGTGGTCTGGTATGTGGCCCTGGATAGACTGCTTCACCTCCAGCTCTGGTTTCTTCGCTGTGACTTGGCTGTCCCTTGGTTTTATATCTCTGGTCTCTCTGCATTGGGCACTGGGCAGAGGGGCCTCTGCCAGACTACCCACCCCTGCCCAGGTGCTCCTGCTACTTCCTTCCCTTGCTTGTCCCTGGAGATTCTGCCTCTCCATCCTGTGTGGGGTGAGCTTGGCTAATGGACTTTTTGGAGTTGAACCCTCTTCCTGTTGTGATTGGGCAGGTGGCCAATTGAAGCATTTAAATCTTGGTTTTAATTTAGTTTGTTTAACATGGCTTACTCTTAATTACCATGGCTATAATGATGCCATAGTATAAGCTAAGCATCTCTCTGAGCAATTTCCTTGCAGTGCAATTTTATGTGGCCCATTGTGAGTTCAGGGGGTTTGGTTGGAAAGAAGGAAGACTTTTCCAAGTGATGCTTTCATGGAAAACAAGGTTTAATTGTTTGGAAATAATAATGATTCGGCAAGCAGTTCTATCAGGAAATGTGGTTTTGCTTCTCTTCTCAGTAATTTTATAGCTGTGATTAGCCAAAGTTCAAGGAGGAAGACAGAATTTCTTGTGTCTTCTGCCCCAACATGGATCCACTTGGCACTTGGAAGGCAGGACAGAAAACGTTCATGCATTTGGGTTTCCCTGGTTTTGGAATTTATGCACCATCTGTCAAGAAGCACTGTAACAGCTCTCTTCAGCTTGGGGTTTCCAGGTGGGGGAATGATGCGCATTCGGGAGCCAGGTTCTTGGGTCTCTCTGCCTTGCTGAGTCACGTGTGGACCTGGGTTTTGCCAATGCCTTTTCTTCTCCAGGTCCTAGACTGTGGACTGATGACTTATCACAGTCTCAGTTTCCTCATCTGTCACATGGGGACCACAATGGCATCACCACTGGGTTCTGTCACAGGGTTTAAATGAGATGACAAGTGTGGAAATTCATGGATCTTGCTTGTCATTGGCCTGCAGAAGCTATGAAGATATATTCCAGCCTTTTGGCCATTGAAGTGATTTCTGTCCTGCTTCCCATTAGACATCCATATTTAGTTTGCAGCATGTCACCCTGTGTAGATGGCCTAGGTACCAATGGGAAGGCAACTTGTCCCTTCCCCTGTTCCTTCAGTTGAATGGAAGTCATAGCAATGCATTTATGAAGTAATTAGAGAATTATTGCAGTAAGGTAGGTTATGTTAGGTTATGTTGATCTTTCTTCCAAGAAATCAGCATGAATTATATATATATATATATACATATATATGTGATATACATATATATATATCGTACATATATGATGTATATATAGTTTTAGTCAGCTTTTTTGCTGCTATGACTAAAAGATCTGACAAGAACAATTTTAAAGGAGGAAAAATTTATTTGAGGGCTCTCAGTTTCAGAGGTCTTAATCCATAGAAGGTCGGCTCCATTCCTCAGGGCACAAGGTGAGGCAGAACATCATGGCAGAAGTGTGTGGGAGAGGGAAGCAGCTCATATATTGATCAGGAAACAGAGAGAGAGACTTGGCCAGATACAAATATATACCGCCAAGCCATGCCCCAGTTCTCACCTCCTTCAGCCACACCCTACCACTTCAGTACCACTCAGTTAATCCCTATTGGGATTAATTCACTGATTGGGATAAGACTCCCACAACCCAATCATTTCTCCTCTGAACCTTCTTGCATTGACTCACACGTGAGCTTTTGGGGGAATACTTCATCTATACCATAATATATATATAATTATATATGCATATTATATATATAATTTTTATTTGTTCTTTTTAGTATACATAATAGTAGAGTATATTTTGACATTATACATATGTGGAGTGTAACTTATTTTAATTAGGATCCCATTCTTGTGGTTGTATATGATGTAGAGTTTCACTGGTCGTATATTCATATATGAATGTAGGAAAGTGATGTCCATTCATTCTACTGTCTTTCTTAATGAATGAGATCTTGAAAGCACCCTTGGAGTTTGGCTGGCTTAAAAAAGCCTGGAGCTCACCTTTGCCTTTCTGCCCATGACTCTGTTCCTCAGGTTCTGCTGACAGACAGGGAGAGTCTGGTGTTGAGGCTGCAGTCCTAGCTCCTCCCTCTGCCTGCCCAGTGACCTTGGGCAACACTGCCTTCTGTGTCCTCCGAGGGTATGGGGGAGGATGTGGGTGGAGGAGGAGCTGCCTGAGTGAGGTCTCTGCCAGATTTCTCATTTGCTTTTCCAAATTCAGGATCTGCGGTGAATCTCCGTACCCTTAGCCCACCCCTTGTCCATACTGCTCCTTCTTTAGAGACTGAGAGGAAGGCTCATTGCAGACAAGAGGCCTGTCCTCTGTCACCTCCATGAGATCACATCTCCTCGTTGCCCGGGTCCTTTTGAGCAGACCTGGGGCTCAGCTCTGCAGCATATTGGTGCCTTTCAGTCAGGGGTGTCTGTCTATTCTGGCCTCCTTGGGGGTGGCTCCCCTGGAGAGCTGTGGAAGCATTTGGGAGAGGGGCCTGGCTCTGTAAGAGCGCTGGAGTGGGCCCTTGGCTGGGCTCCAGAGGCATCTAGGCTCTGACAGATTGAAAATCTTTCCATCTGAGGGCCTGGGAGCAGACCCTCTCCTCCTGAGGCTGAGAGCAAGCACTGCATTCTCCTCCTTTCCAAGTGAACACACTGATGGTTGCCTGGTGCTGGGGGGCCACCTGGCAGCCGATTGGTGGGGGCCCTTGAGGAGGAATGCTGGGCCCCAGAGGCTTGTTCTAGTTGGGGCCTCACTGAGGAGAGGGGTTGCCAGCAGAGCTTCTTGCAGAAACCCTCTCACTTGAGAGAGGGGAGGTCCAGGCATTAGAGAGCTTGTTTACCTTGATTCCCGCATACTAGTATCCAAACACATGTCACGGTGCCGGGCAGGGTGGGGGACAGGAGCCAGAAAATAGCCACTGTCAGAATTCAGGAGCACAATTGACATCTTAAGGATGCTTCAGACACTGGGGCTGACTTGTCACCTGAGTGTTCACTCAATTCAGGTCAGGAAACTGCGTATTGGTCCTTTGTTCTGCCCGGAGAGCACAGCTCTTAGAAGAGTTAGGATCTTTGCAAGATGAGGCCAGGGCCATCTTGTGGCTCAGCAGGCTGTGGATGACCTCACCACTCTAGGGTCTGCAGCAGCAATTGCTTCTCATGCTGTGGGTCTCCGGGAGGGGATTGAGTCAGGGCTGGGAGGATGGCCTTATCTCTGTTCCACTGTCTGGGACCTCAGCTGAAAACCACGCGAGACTTGGGGTGATGGAGTGGCTGGAGTTGGATGATCTGGGGTGTCTGGGTCCTTGCTGGGAGTACTTAAATCCTGGGCTCAGATGGGTTCTGAGAACAGACTGGCCCTAGTCCTCCCTGATGCTTGGGCTTCCTCACAGCATGGTGGTCAGGCACAGTCAAATGTCCTGTGCAGCAGCTCTGACCATCAAAGGCCAGAGTCCCAGCAAAACACAGAGGAGGAAACTGTGTGAGGCTCCACATGACCAAGCTCCAGAATCTAGAGCATCATTTCCATCTCCTCTCTGAGGGTGACAGAGACCAGGCCCATTTCTTCCAGGACCCCAGGGCCCAGCACTGTGTTGGCACACAATAGGCCTGTCCTGGGAGAGAGAGATGTGAATAAACCTGGCCATGTTTTGGGTACAAAGTTCAATATGAATAAGCAATTTGAGGGTGACATAAAACAGTGACTGAATATAGTAACAGGAAGTTTAAAATAAGACTTCTGTTCTTTCTCCTTTAGGATAGAGGAGCTCAGCTATTTTTTAATCTAATTGTTGTGACATTCACACTCATAGCCCAAAGACTTTACTGAGGATGAGCTGCATCCTGGGTACCATGCAAGAGTTTTATGTGCACTCTCTGAAGTCACCCACTCAACAGTAAGGCTGTGGCTATCCACCTCTTACAGGGGGGATACTGAGGCTCAGCATGGCCCAGTGACCATTTAGGGCAGGATTGGCATGACTGGACCTTGAGCCCAGGACCGTGTGACTTTTGAGACAGAACCTTGCTGTCCCCCTCCACCAGTGCTGTTGTGGTTGACAAGTCTTTGCTGCCTAACCAAGCAGCTGTTGCCCAGCACCAGTGCATGGGCAGAATTGGTTTCCTAAACAACCTTGTGGAGGCATGATTCATTTCTTATCCAATGCACCCACATGAGTCTACATGCGACAGCTTTTAGTGGAGTCCCAGAATTAAGATCCAATCTTTGGACGCATCCATCTCCCTAAAACCTTCCCTCGTGCCTGTTTGCACTGACCCTCACTTCCACCCTTGTCCACTGCTAATCTGCTCATCTTTTCTGGACACTTGAAGTAAGTGGAACTGAACTCTATGTGGTCTTTTGTGTCCAGCTTCCTTTACAGGGCATGGTAGTTTCGAAGGTCATTGTGCTTACCATGTGTCTGTACATCACTCTCTTTTTATTGGGGAATACTGCTCCATTGTAGGGATTGGCCATATTTGATCTACTCACATCCAACCCTCGCCATGAACATATGGTTGTTTTCAGCTTGGGACTGTTATAAATAATATTGCTGTGAACTTTTGTGTATATGTGTTTGGGTGAATGTAGGTTGGGTAGATCCCTGGGGGTGAAACTGCTATGTCATGTGCCAACTCTATTTTTAATTTTTTAAGAAATTGACTGTTTTCCACAACTTATGTTCCCACCTGCAGTGTGCAAGGGCTGTCATCTCTGTGTCCTTACTCAAGTTTGGTATTGTCTGTCCTTTGATTATAGTCATTCTGGTGGGTGTGAGGTGGCATCTCACTGCTGTTTTGATTTGCATTTCCCAAATGGCTAATGATGTTGAACGTCTTCTCATGTGTTTCTTCACCATTTGTACCACTCTTTGATAAAATGCCTATTCAAATGTGCCCATTTTAAAATTGAGTTCCTGTTCTTATTGAGTTGTAAGGGTTCTTTACATATTCTGGACACAGAATATGTAATTTCTTCTTTCTTGCTTTGCCAGATACATAAGGTTGCCCATATTTTCTCCCAATCTGTGATGTGATCTTTTCATTTTAATAGAATCTTTTGAAATGCAAATGTTTTTTATGTTGATGAAGTACACTTTATCCTCCCTTTTTTTTTTTTTTTTGGTACTGGGGATTGAACCCAGGGGCACTCCACTACCAAGCCACATCCCCAGCCCTATTTTTTGTATTTTATTTAGAGACAGGGTCTCACCAAGTTGCTTAGGACCTCGCTAAGTTGCTGAGGCTGGCTTTGAACTCGTGATCCTCCTGACTCAGCCTCCCAAGTCACTTGGATTACAGGCATGCACCCCTGCACCTGGCTATCATCCCTTTTGAGTCACTTTTAGCCTACAGTGTGAAGCATCCTAAGTTCATTTCTCATGTGGAGATCCAGCTGCCCCAGCACCATTTTTCAAAGACACTATTCTTTCCCCATTGACCTGTCTTGGACCCTTGTCCAATCAATGGACCATAATTCAAGTGTTTATTTCTGTACTCTCAGTTCCAGTCCATTCTTTACAGGCCTCTCAATGCAACAGTACCATGTACATGGCTTTCATAGTAAGTTTCAAAACCAGATGGAGAAAGTCCTCCTGCTTTGTTCTTTGGCAAAACCATTTTGGCTATCTCCAGTTGCCTTTGCATTTCTGTAACTTTTAGGATCCACACACATGTCAATTTCTGTTTTAGAGCCCATATTGGATTATAGGTGAGCTGAATGTAGAACTGCCATCTTGTGCATTTCTCTCAGTGTTGAGATCTCTGGCTTCTCTCAGCAGTGTCGTGGTTCTCAGAGGGGAGTCTTGTGCTTCTGCTAAGTGCATTTCCTGCATTTCATCCTTCCAGTGCTCTCATAAGAAGACATGTTCTTGTGGGTGGGCTGGCTTTGGTCTTGGGTGGGCTGCATGCCCTTGCTGGAGGGATCTGTGTCAAGAGACCCTCCTGGTGAGTCAGACAGCTGTGTGTGGAAGATTTGCCATTTGCTGTGTTCTTCCTGTCAGAGTCCCAAGAGGGGAGGACCTGTCAGACACTGGAGCATGTCCTCCCCGAGCAGGGAGATCAGTGGTCTCCAAAGTGGATTTTAATTGTGTGAGGTGTGTTCACGACTTCACAGGTGCCTCTGGGACCTGTTTTTGGAGAGAAGTGATTCCACAGTAAACATTAGCCACACTGCTTTTCTGGGCATGAGGCTAGAATTCAGATTAAGATGTGCCAAGTCAAGGAACTGTAGGGGTTTTTGAAGATATTTTAGGCTCTTTTTCACAGGTCCAGGCCAAGACATTTATCCAGTGCCTGCTGGATGCTTGCTGCGTATATGCTGCTGGAGTCACCCAGTATGTGGGCACAGGGTCCCTGCCCTGGACCTTCTTCAGTGGTCAGCAAGAAATGTGAAACAGGGGATTCCAGTAGGAACAGGACTTAGGAACCCTGCAGAAAGTGGCCCTTGGGTATCCACCTGAACTCCCCTGTTGGGTTTATATCATTGAGCATGGGTATGTTTATTACTCTGATATAATAACCTTTACCTAAATTTCTTTAAGCATTTAAAGGTGCATAGAATATTTACAAATGACAGGAAGAACAAACATTTTCCCATTTTTCTTTTTCTTTGGAGTTGTGCTAAGTTGAGATTCTTTTCTGCCCTACTCAGGGACTTCCTGCTCATGTATATCCTTGAGCACAGTGTCAGAGTGGGACCTCTGTGATGCTGTGAGACACTGTTTTTCCTGACTCACCAAGAGGTCTAAGGAGTAGCAGGAAAGGCAGTGAACATTGTAAAGTGAAATCCTAATTTCTGTGACCCACCATGGATAGGAGTTCTGAGTCAGTACTGTGGGCAAAAACCAAGATTTATATCAGAAAGGCACGCTTTTATTTCTTTTTTCTTGCTTTATTACTATGGTTAGACCCCTAGTAAAATGTTGAAAACTAGTGGTGATGGGGCATTTCCTTACCTTATGCTAATTTCAGATAATACATCCAGGTTTTCACCAGGAAGTATGTTTCTGATAAGTTTTTTGTTGCTATTATTCATTCATAGCCTTTCCTATCAAGTTATGGAGTCCCTTCTAGCTTAGTTGCTTCCTGATTTCTGTTGAGAATGGATGTTGGATTTCATTGTTGCTTTTTCTGTCTCAATAAGTTTTTCTTTGCTCTGTCAGTGTGAGGAGTTAACATTCCTCACTTTCCCAGTGATGGGGTAGATATTGATGGCAACTTCTTATGTTTTATCTTTGGGGCAGCCTCCTCTCTCTGCTGCGTGAGGTATACTCCTGGTGTTGATGGAGTTCACAACTGGACTTTCTGGTGCTGTGTGGCCTGTGTGAGGCCCAAGCTCTGGCTCCAGTGGCTGAGCTTCTCATCTCAAAAGGGGGTGGGTGGTCCAGGTAGTCTGTCAGGGACACACTTCCCTCAAGTTCTGTGATTCCAGTGTCTTTGAATTAGCTTAGATGCTTCAGGCCATGAGCATCAGAAATGCCCTGGGTCTGGAAGATGGAGAATCTATGTTCTCATTTGATGGGACTTTTATATATTTGCACATTTGTCCCACATGGAATAATCATTGCCTGTATGTTCTGTGTTTGACTTTATGTACCCATGAGGAGGGTTTCGTGTGTCTGTGGGGTACCATCATTTACAAACATACATTTTGACAGAGTCCTTGTGTGTTGACCTTTTAATTTCACAACAACCACAGAAGGATGATATTAGTTATCCCATATTGTAGATGAGGAAACTGAAGCCCAGAGCTGGGGATGGCTCACCCAAGGTGCATAATTGTGAAGAGGCAGAGCTGAGACATCATGTCCCTCTGAAGACTCCAGGGCCTGACTCATAGACTGTGGCATGGAGACCTGCCAATTCTAGGCCTGTCGCACTGGCTCTGTTGTGGGGACTGTGTTGGGTGCCAGAGTTGCCTGCAGTGCCCACCAAGGTCTGACTCTGACTGAAGCTTAGTTTGAGGGTGACTTTTGCTTGGCTGTGGGGGTCTGGGGTTGGGGGAGGAGCTGCCCGGAAGCTGGAGGCTTCCAGCTGGGTGAGAATGGAAGATAGTGTGGGTGTCAAGGTACAGCCCTTGGCCAGGTGGCAGGGCTTTGGGTGGCTGGTGTTCCTTCTGACTGGCAGGAAGTGGGAGCCTTGAGAAATTATAGAGAGGCAGAGGGCGAGAGGTCAGGGCAAGAGTCTGACCAGGCTGCACCCTGCAATCACAGACTTGCTGGGTGGTTGGGCACCCTTGCTTGTCAGGCCCTGAACTAGAGGACTGTTCTCAGTGCAGCAAGGATCTAAACCTCTTGGGCCGTGGCCTGTGGGTCCTTCAGAGCCTTGTTCCCCTGCAGTTGTGTGCCCTTGGACTAGAGAGCACTAAGTCTCCTCCACATTGGTGGCCTGCTGACCAGGCTGGTGGATGGGAGGTTTGTGGGGAAACTTGAGCCGGGTGGATTTGGATGTGCTTTTTCTTTGTCAGAGGAGGGTGTGTTTACCAGGTTCTCAGAGGGTCAGAGTGCCTGTTTATAAAGTCACCCAGGAAAATGGCCTGTCCTTTAGTCACCAGCACAGAGATACAGGGACACTGACCAGGCCATATGCCCTTGTGCCTCTGTCAATCCAGGCCAGCAGCCTCCATGGAGAGGACTGGAATCCCTCCCATAGGAAGGTAGGTGAGATATACCTTCTAGGGCTAGGGCCAGCTCCAGGGATGGTGAAAAATCCAGATGATAATGCAGATCCATATGGCTAGAGCTGAAGCAGAGGGCCAGTGAGGATTGGCCAGAGGTGACCCTTGTCTCTGCAGGGATGACTGGGTGGGTTTCAACATGCCCAAGGCTGCACAGCTCATGAGGGGCAGTGCTAGGTTTGGCCCACACACTTTACCTCTGGACGTGGTCCACTCTGGCCTCCCTGCCACCTCCAGCAGCTGAGGGCCTTCATGCCCCAGCACCCCATTACTTTCTATGCCCACTTGTTCCTGTGTCACAGCTGTGGGCACAGACACTGTGGAGCTGCTCTGTATATTGGGCAGTGTGGCACAGTGACAATGCCTACTGCAATACAGATGAAGAGAGACAAACATCAGGGTCTCCCTGCCCCTCTGCCCCTGAGCAGTCATCTGTTGTCCTTACCAGATGCCAACTGGGGAGAGGTGCTGGCCACCTGGGGTCACTGTGCTCCAGTTGCTGAGCAAAGAGGAGTGATTGGTGGGCAGGAGGGCCCCCCAGCTTGGCTCTCTCCTGCGGGGGCTGGCACCAGTAAGAGCAGTGTCTGTGTGGGAGCTGGGGCCACAGCTAGGGCCATGGCTGGTGGGGGATGCTGGGCTGAACCTAGTGCTGCTCTACAACACCTGTGAACTTGCTGTCAGAGGCTCCATTTCACAGATGAGGAAACTGAGGCTCAGTGACTGAGTGACTTCCCAGTCACTCAGCTAGTAAGTACCACCACTGTGATTTGGATTCAGCTTCCTGGCTCCAGGAAGCCATTAGGCTCCTTGCTCCTTCACACTGAGTCCAGAAAACCCATGGGCCCCTTATGTCCCCCACCTCTTCTCTCTACCTGCTCAGAGCTGGCCCTGCTGCCTGACGTGAAGGGAAGCTGTGCAAGGGGTACAGTCTGAGGGAGTGGGGGGCAGCGGACATCCTGAGCCTTCATGTCTAGGCCTGAGCCTTCATGTCTAGGCCTGTGTCCCACACCCTGGGGAGAGGCCTGGGGTTCTGTCTCGTCTACTGAGGCACACCATGCAGTGGCCTGGGGACCCTCCCTGAGCTCCACATGGACCAGGACCTGTCCTATCCTGTGCTCTGGTGTCTGGGCATAAACATAACATGTGGTCCAGAATCCAGAACTCTGCAGGGCCAGCAGGGGCTGGATGAAGGCTGGGTGAAGTCTGGCCCTCTGGTGTGCAGGCACCAGATCAGTGGCCCTCAGCCCAGGGAACTGGCCAGATGGAAAAATCTCTGTTTTTCCAGATAAGCTGGAAATGTAGATTTTCTGTGGAACTCTGTTTTTCTTTCGACTTTATTTTCCTAACTTTTATTTTTTAAATATTTCAAACAGAAAAGGAGAATAAAATGAAGACCTGTGAGCCTGGTTGCCAGCTGACATTTGGTGGGGTGCATTTGCCACATTTGCTCCATTGCTGTCTCCTGCATTCTGTTATTATCCTGTTATTATTCATTATTCTTGGGACCATTTGGGAGTTGGTTGCAGAAAGCAGGAACCCCTCCTGGAATATTTCAGAAGGTATTTCCCAAGACCAGGTTTGTTCAGAGGAACCTTGTTGCACACCGAGGTTGAACCTGGACACAGCACTCTGAGCCACCCACCCATGCCCAGGATCAAGTTCCACCCTGATTCTCATGGGGCACAGAGCAGTTGCTTAGTCATCCATAGCTGTCATTGCTACCCTCAGGAGGGTGGGGGCAATGGATGGCACAGGCTTCGTGGCATCTAGCCCTGTGGTGGGAGGTCAGCGCCTGCAGAGAGGGCCATCCTCACTGCTGGCTGTGAGGTCCCGGAGTCTCACCCTGTGCTGGGGTTGGTGGTGGGGAGTGCTTTTACCTGCCAGGCCAGGCATCTAGAGAACTTGGGAGGGCCAGCAGGCCTGAGCATTGTGCCCTGGCCTGGGGATGCCTGCCTATGACTCCCATTGCCCCACTACCAGCTAGAGGGCCACAGCTAACCTCTGGCCAGGCCCAGAGGGCAGCATGGCCCATCACATGGGCATTGGTCACTTGGGAAATGTGACAGAGACCTGACTTCAGCGCATCTTAGGAAGTGCTGTGGAGATGCTACAGATAATGGGAGCTGTGATGGAAAGGGCCTTTGTGGGGCCAGAAGGCACTGCAAGGCAGGAGAGGAGAGGGCAGGTGGCCCCTGAGTGGCTGCTGAGACCCATGTCTGGAGGGTGGATGGAGGGTGCTAGGCTAGAGCTGAGGTGAGTGTCAAATGCTCAGTGACTCTCATGAGCAGACTTTCCTTAGCTGTGTTTTCTCTTTCCTGAGTCCATTGCTGCCCTGGAGATCCTTGCTTCCCCAAGAGTCCTCCTCCAACACACACACACACACACACACACACACACACCCCTCTGTCTCTTTGTTTCTGTTTCTCCCTGCTCAGACCCTGGTAAAAACAGGTCCTGTTTTAAGAGGACGGTGACCCCATCATCCCAACCTGCTGCTCCTGGGTTGCACGGGGCTGAAAGGGCATCTGGATGGACTCTGGAGTTAGGGAAGGAAGGGGGCATGGCTCCTGACTCCTGGGGCTCACAACCTGTGTAAGCTTTAGGAGAAAGGGAAGGAGAAGGGAGGAAAAAAGTCAAGAGGTTCTTAAAGACAGAAAACAGACGAATATGTGGTGGGAAGACCTGAGATTATCTCACTGTGTGGCTTAGAAAAACCTTCTAAGTGATGTTGGGAAAACTGGATGTCCATAAGGAGAAGAACGAAATCAGACCCTCGTCTTACACCACACTCAACAATTACCTCAAGTGCACTAAAGACAGAGTAAGAGCTGAGACTGGAGCTCCTGGAAGAAAGCCTGGTGGAGGCTGCTGGGCACTGGTCCTGGCCCTGGCCTTGGCCGTTACCCCAAAGCAGAGGCTGGGAGCAGCTGTTAACTGGTCGATGCTCAGATGGATGCCCACTGTGCTGCCTCCCACAGTAGATTTTCTGCCCAGACCTGGAATCAGTTTTCCTGCAAGAGTTCTGCATCCATTTAGTAGGAGATTGTTCAGTTGGGGCCGGAGGTGCCTGCCACTCTCAGATTTACCACTGTTGCTGGGTATTTTCCATAGACGGAACTGGATTTCTCTTTTAAAGGTAAATATGTTATGAATCCACATTGGTACTTCCAGTTCAAATTCAGGGTGGCAGGTTTCTTGATTTGTGTTAGCAAAATCTGGTTAATTTTATATCTTTGTCTTTTCTCCTGGGCTCAGTGATACCCATCTAAGAATTCTTCACTTTATTCCACAACATACATCCCTTTTCTTAGATGAACAATGACAAATTGCCACCCTCCAACAAATGGTTACTGAGGTTGTGCATGATTTTTTTCTGGCCACTCTGTCCTTGGGCCTTACTGTGTTTCCAAGCCACTTGGCCTAGTGCCCATCTGCGTTTATTCTGCCAGTTGGAGACACTTTCAAATTCATTTGCTACTTTGAACTTTTGTAAGTATTGCTTTTTAAGTCTAAATTTTTTTTTTTTTTAATAATTGCTTAATTACTAGCCTGGTTCCAAAGCCCATCCACAAGCTAGGCACATTCGAAGAGGCCTGTGTGCCAGGATCCCGGTCTCCTGTGCACGTCTTCCTCGTGGTCTTCCTCAGGTTTGAATGAGGAGATGCACATGTGGGTTTGTGCCCTCTCCCACCTTTCTCAGTCCCATGCATGCTGCTCTTTTCTCCACCTCCCTTCTCCTTAACTGTGTCCTAGACATCGTGCATAGCAGCTTCAGAGCTGTCTGGAGGAGGGCTTTGATGACCTGCTGGCTTTGGAGCCGGTTCCAGAGTGGAGTGGAGGTGGTGGAGTAGATGCTGAATTCACTCCTGGTGCTCCAACATGACTGAGCTCACTACGACATGCACAGAAGGCTTCCCTCTGTCCGTTTCTTAGGGGAGGAACCTGAGCCTTGCCAGGGTGGGCAGCAGAGCAGGCCTGGAACAGGGTGTCTGCTTTCAAGTTGGCAGGTGCTGTCTCTGGGACATGGGTGGCTGATGATGCCAACTGCCAGGGGATCTCGTTTGTGATCCACCTGTGGCAGAGCCCTGCCAAGTCCCAGCTGTTGCAGGGGTGGCCCACAGAACCCCATCGCTCTGCAGCTCGTGCTGAGGTGAGGCTGACTGTGCTGGTGGCCCAGGAGAGTCAGGCAAAGGACACATCTCCATGGTTCTGTGTGCAAAGGAATTGGTGTGAATTCAGCCATGCCATTGCCCAAGGTGGTGGGGGCCTTGTCATGAAATCCTCGCCAGAGAGAAAGCTCTGTCAGGACACCTGTCTCCAACGTGCTCTGTAAACACAGATGAGTCACTCCTCAGAGAACCAGCCCTGTGGTCAACCAGAGTCAGGGCTGTCGGCTCTACCAGCCAGGTTGGTTGCTGGGGACCTCCTGCTGGGCAGGAGGAAGGGTTCCCCAGGATAGGGCTGGTGGTCAGGGGAGCTGGGGTTGGGGCAGCTGCTGGTCAGATGGCAGTGGGGACTTGTCTCAAACCTGGCCTCTGGGATGTGATATTCACTGCGGTCAAGTGGGTGGTCTCCAAGCAGACCCCTGTGTTAACAGGAGAGATGTCTTTGTGCGGAAAATTGCTACACGGCGTCTGCCAGGATGTGAGGTTGTTTAAAGTAATGGTTTTTATATACGCATGTGATAGGGAAAGATAAACAGAGCCCAGCTGGCACCTGCTCCCTCCTGGGGCTCTGTCACCATGCATGCTCAGGATCATTCTGAGTTGCTGTCTTCATGTGCAAGCTTGGGGAGTCCTGGGAATGTGCTTCACAGGCTACCCCACTCGTTGCTTTTTTGTTTTACATCTCTCTAGGAGGTTGCTCCATATCAGGACGTAAGGACCCTTCACCCCTGGCCTCTCCTTGGGGTGCCTGATGTGCTCAGAGGCTGTGAGCTTGGGTGGTCCCTGCATGGGCCTGCATGGGCCTGCAGGTGGTGGTATGGCTTCTGCACGGCTGTGATGGGCGTTTCTTGGCGCTCATGTGCAAGGCCGGGAAGCGCACCAACAGGAATGGCTGTGCGTTGGCTTCCCTCCAAGTGCCTGCTGGTCCTGGTGCTGCCTAGCCAGGGGGCTTTAGGATGGTGGCTGCGTAGAGTGGGCCTCAGGCTCCTTACTTGTATGGTAAGCCACATGGTGAGAGGTGGGCTGTTATCACCTCTGACTGCAAACATATTCTGTCCTGTTGGATCAGCAGGTGCTCCTAAAACTCAATTAGAATCAGCTGTCACACTGTGAAGTTAGGAGAGGGCGGGTGACGCCGGGATTCCTGTCTTCTTTAGCTTCTTAAAGTTCAGCTGCTTGGCCCTCATTCCCTTCAGTCAAGCCTGTCACCCCACCTGCCTAGGCCTGTTGGCATGGACTTGGCAATGTCTCTACCCCAGTCTGTCTCCCTGGGCCTCAGGACACCTCTGGCAGAGCCTAGGGCCTTCTGTGGTCATGCCAGTGACTTGACATTGGTCCCCAGACCCTTTGAGACAAAACCTTATCAGCAAGGGGAGGGGAGGGCATCTGGTCCCCTGGGCGGCCCCACATATCCAGCCTTCACACATCCAGCTGTGAGATTTCACAGAGACAAAGGATCAGACCAAATTGAAGTAGCAAAATCAAATGGATCCAAGTTTGTCATGTTTTCCCCATACAGTGAACCACAGAACCCCACGGCAATAGGCTAGGTCCTTTGAGGTACAGGAACTGGGTGTTCCCTGCCAGGACCTGGGCAGGTCACAGAGCTGCTGAGAACGGGCCCTTGGTGCCCCTGTTCTCTAGCCTCCAGCTGGGGCACTTTTCAACAGGAGGACCATGTGACCCAGTCTCCCCTGCAGATGGGTTGCGGAGCCTTCTCAGCGGCTCTCCTGTTGGGAACCGTGGTCACCCTCACCTGCCTGGCCTGGCAGTCCCCTTTATCCCCCTTTGGCACCTCCAAAGTGGCCTGGTGGTAGGTGTGTCTGGCTCCTGCTCTCTCCCAAGGTTGGGGCTGCACTTTGAAGCAGCACTGGGAGCCACTGATTGGTTTCACAGTCATGGAAAAAAAGTGCACACCTCCTGACCCACAGAGACCGGCTGGCTGTTCCCAGGGCTGCTGCTGCAGCTCTCAGCCCACGGGCTTGGAGCCAGGTCTGATGACTGCAGCGACACCAGCTGCTAGAATCTTGGGATGGCTGTGGGCTTAAGTCTGCAGGGCACCTTTACCCTGGAGAACGTCCCCTGCCTTGGGGGTGGTGGTGACAGTGGAGGAAGATGCTGGGTTGGTGGGAGACTGTGAGAATCTTGGGATCTCTGAGTTCCACCCATGCTGGATGTGGCCTGTGTAATGGGAGTTCTGGGGAGGGGACTTCCCCTGCCAATTGTGACACCTGGAGCCAATCCTGAGCTGCAGAGATAGCACTTGTAGAGACTGCGGCTTCCAGGAGATTACATCCTCTTGGGTTGGCAACATGGGCGCCTGTCCTGGGCTGCAGAGAGAAGTGAGTCTTCACCCCTGTAGGAGGGGTTCAGAACCAGCTCACTGGTGTGTTGCATGATGGGGACCGTGGTATAACCAGTGTGAGGACCAAGGGGCAGGGCCAGGCTGTGAGGAGGCCTGGTGGGCTGAGACAGACAAGGTTTTCAAGCTCTGCAAACCTCTGCCCAGTGTGGTGAGGACAGAGGAACCCAGGCTCACCCTCTGGTGGGCACTTTGCCCTGAGCTGCCGGCCAGCTTGCCTGTGGAGAAGCTGCACCGGCCCAGGCCTGGCTGAAATGGAGATGCAGTGAGTCTGTTTCTGGCCTCAGCAGCCGGCACCTGTCTTTGTTCTTTCTTAAGTTGGAAAGGCCTGGGCAACTGTCTGCAGAACAGCTGGCCTGTTTCCTCTTCCAGGAATGACGTCCTGGAAGAAAATCCCAGGAGGCAACTCTGCCTGACCTCTGCTGAACCTTGGAGCCTGGCTATCACAGCCGCCCACCCTGCCGGCCACGTGGGGACCTGTTCCCCTGGCTCTGTGTCCTGTTTGTCAGTCCCTCAGTGAGAGGAGATGATGTTTCCAGCCCCTAGCTCCGCTCCAGGATGTGGGATGCTGAGGCTTCATCGGGCGCCTTGGAGGCCATCACTGTCTCTGGTTGACCACGTGCTAGAACCAGATGCTGCTTCTCTTGCTTGCCTGCCCAGTGCCAAGGAAGCCACGTCATGCTGACTGATGTTCACAAAGCAGCACCAGTCCCTTTTGCGGGTCCTTGCTTGGAGGTGAAGATGGGAGATGGTTTCTACCCTTCCTCCAGCCACAGCTGCCACCCTGGGGTGGGGCACAGTGTGTTTATTGAATGAATGAATGAATGAATGAATGAATGAATGAATGAAGCCATCCTCCTTAGGGTCCATTCCCATTTTGCAGCTGACTTTACAAGGTGGGGACTTCATCATCCACAGTGCCCAGTGCAGTGAAAGGCACATGAGGCTCTCTGAAAACAGTGTGAGGGCTGTGTCAGAGGGGAGCACGGCGGGTGGAGCTTGAATCCCCTCACGGCTGCTACGACAGCCCTGTGCAGCTGCTGTTCACTGTCCTCCCACGGCACACCCAGGGTGGGCTTGAGCTGGGGGCTCTTCCTGGAGCTTCTTCTCCAGTCCCTGGCAGCACTTCTCCAATCCTCCAGGATGGGGCGATTGGAAGTGGTCTTCTGCTGCAGAGCCAGGTTTGGTCCTGGGGGCACCTGGGCAGTGTTGGTCTTTGTCCCCCGATGGATGGGGGCAGCTGTGTTCAAGCAGGGTGGCATGGATCATTGCAGCTCTCTACCTGTTACATGCCACTGAGCAGAGGCAGCCATGACCATCCTTTCTCATCTTGCTTCTGTCAATCACACCAGAAAGATTTCAGACTTGTAGCTCAGAGTAGTAGGCATGAAATTATAGAAGGGATAGGAAAAGGGAAAAGGGGACATTCTTAAGGGAGAGAGTGGGTCCTCTTACAGTCCTCTGGAGGATGGCGTGCCTTTCCTGCCCTCCAGTTTTATGGTGGGGTCCCAGCGAAGTTTCCAGAGAATCCCACCCAGGTCCACCTCTTCACTTTAGCAGGATAACATCAGACTTTCAAGTCCCCTCTACCACGACAACTCTAGCCCATGCTTCATTTCTAATTAGAACCTGTTCTTACAGATTTTATGGTTAGAGGGAATTATCCTTATCTCCCTGAGTTCTGGGATCTATCTGTGTAAGAGTTACAAAGGTCCACCTGCCCTCCTGCCCCTCTTCAGGGTAACTTGTGTTCTTTTTATCAGCATTTTGGGTTCACATTTCTCCTTCAGGTAACAGGTTGTTTGCTGAGGAATGTAACATATCCGGTTGACTTGAGCCAGGCAGGGCTGCAGGGAAATTGCTTTTTTTTTTTTTTTAAAGAAAGTATATGTTAGCCCAGTGGGCCAAGTTTATAGAATATTCCCTTAACCTTAAGTTTCCCCTGCTCAGATCTGTCTGTTCCCTATCAGACTGGGTCTAAGCCTGTTGTTGACACACCGTGTGGTCCTGGGGGAGTCAATACCGTCTCAGCCTCAGTTTCCTTACTTGTGAAGTTCAAGGTAGAGGAAGAGCCCCTGGAAGCACCCCTGAGTGCTCAGCAAACTCCAGCTCCCTGTGGCATCCACCACAGGGACTCTACCAGTGTCCATTTAAAAAATCCCGTATTTTTGAATATTTTTTTTAGATTACTAAAATGGTATATTCTAATTGCAAGAAAAACCAAGGAATACATTGTTCATCTACCCCATGACCAAGAAACACTATAAAACATGCCCAAGATTCCCACAGACTCCCAGCCCCTGCTGCCCACCCCTGCTGTCTACAGCTCCTGTGGACCATGCTGCATATTTAGAAAAATCTGATCATACCACACATGCTGTTGGAACCCACTTTTTTTTTACTAATACACTTAAATTTTTTTAGTAGTTCTAGATTTACAGAAAAATTGTGTAGAAAGCACAGCTGCCAGGTTACCCCTCTGCCCATCATTTCCTCCATTACCATCATCCTGCATTTGTGCACCGCATTACAATCCATGAGGCAGCGTTGATACGTTGCTAATCGAGGTCCGTCTTTTGCATTGGGGTCCATTACAGGCATGGTGCATTCTATGAGTTTTGCCAACATGGGATTACAGGGTCACAGGAAGTGCTGGCTGAAGTCCTCTGTGCTCCGATTTCATCCCTTCTCCCCCAGCCCCGGGCAACCACTGATCTCCATCACGTTACCTTTTCCAGGATGTGCTGGGGTTGGAACCCTGCAGTCTTTTTAACTGGTTTCTTTCACTTGTGTATTTTAGGTTCCTCTCCCTCTTTTGTGACTTGACAGTGCACTTCCTTTTAATGTCATATAATCGCACATTGTACTGATAAACCACAGTTCACCTAAAACGATGGCTGCTGTTTATCTGTGGCAGTTATGAACTGGCTGTAAACACTCATGTACACAGGTTTTTGGGTGCCTGTAAATTTCCAACTCACGTGAGTAAATGCCTAGGGGCACCATTACTGGATGGCATAGTGAACGTGTGCTTGGTTATGTAAGGAACTGTCTTCCAGAGTGTCTGCCCATTCTGCATCTCTCCCAGCAGTGAGTGAGGGTCCCTGTGTTCTGGACTTGGACATCTGACTAGTGTGTGGTGGCATCTCATTGCTGTTTTAGTTTGTGATTCCTTGAAGACAGATGGTATTGAACATCTTTTCATATGCTGACTTGCCCCCTGGAAATCTTTTTTTTTTTTTTTTTTGAACCAGGGATTGAACTCAGGGACACTTGGCCACTGAGCCACATCCCCAGCCCTATTTTGTATTTTATTTAGAGACAGAGTCTCACTGAGTTGTTTAGAGCCTCGCTAAGTTGCTGAGGCTGGCTTTGAACTCATGATCCTCCTGACTCAGCCTCCCAAGTCGCTTGATTACAGGTGTGCGCCACCACACCTGCCTCCCTGGAAATCTTTAGGGAGGTATCTCTTCAAATTTTTTGCCCATTTCTAAGTTGGGTTGTTTTCTTGTTGCCGAGTTTTAAGAGTTCTTTGTCTATTTTGGATCCATGCTCTTTATCGTATATTTGTATTGCAAATATTTATTCCTGCTCTATGGCTTATCTTCTCAGTCTCTTAACAGTGTGTTTTGTGAAGCAGAAGTTTTTAATTTTAAGGAAGTCCCACTTAGCTTTTTTTTTTTCTTTCATGGAACTTGTCTTTGGTGTTATATCTAAAAAGTCATTGCCAAGCTGAAGGTCACCTGGATCATCTTCTCTGTTATCTGCTAGGTGTTTGGTTGGGTTTTAGTTCGACTTGTGGGCCTTTCTGAGTTGTTTTGTGAAAAGTGTAAGGTCTGGGTCTAGATCTCCACTGTGGATGTCAAGATGTTCCGGGACAATTTGTTGGAGAGCTCCTGTCTCTCCCTGGGCTCCATTTGTGTGGACATATTCTGGCTCTATCTGCTGTCCTGTTGATCTATCTGCTCTCACTGTTTCCACCCTGGCTTGATGGTCACAGCTCTGGTCTGTCTTGGTGGTCTCATTTCTCCAACTCTTCTTTTGCCTCTGTATTGTGTTGGTTATTCTGGGTCTTTTGCGTCTCCATTTAAATTTCAGAATTCATTTGTTGGAAGCTACAAAATAACTTTCTGAGATATTGGTTAGGATTACATTGATCAAGTTGGGATGAATTGACATCTTGACCTTATTGAGTTTTTCTCGCTCCTCACCTGTTTAAATCGTTGGTTCCTCTTGTGAGAGTTTTGTAGTTTTCAAATGTAGATGGTGTACATGTTTGTTAGATTTTTTTTTCAGTCATAACCAGTTTTCAAAAATGTTTTTTAACTTGTTCTAGTTAGTTATACATGACAGTAGAATGCATTTTGACACACCATACATAGTGGAGTATAACTTCTCATTCTTGTGTAGAATCACACCATTCATGTAATTGTATATATACATAAGGTAATAATGTCTGATTCATTCTAATTTCTTTCTTATCCCCTTACCCCCTCCTCTCCCTTCACTCCCCTCTACCTAATGCAAAGTGCCTCTATTTTTCCCTAGCCCCTCTTTATTGTGAATTAGCATCCACATATCAGAGCAAACATTTGGCCTTTGATTTTTTGGAATTGGCTTATTTCACTTAGCATGATATTCTCCAGCTCCATTTATTTACCTGCAAATCCATAATTTCATTCTTCCTTAAGGCTGAACAATATTTCATTATGTATATATACCATATTTTCTTTATCCATTCATCTGTTGCAGGGCATCTAGGTTGGTTCCATAGTTTGGCTATTGTGAATTGAGCTGTTATAAACACTGATGTGGCCATGTCACAATAGTATGCCAATATTAAGTCCTTTGGGTATAAACCAAGAAGTGGAATAGCTGGGTCAAATGGTGGTTCAATTCTAAGGTTTTCTGAGGAATCTCCATACTGCCTTCCATAATGATTGCACCAATTTGCAGTCCTACCAGCAATGCATGAGTGTACATTTTTCCCCACATCTTTGCTAACATTTATTGTTACTTGTATTCTTGATAGTTGCCATTCTGACTAGAGTGAGATAAAATCTTAGAGTAGTTTTGATTTGCATTTCTGTAATTGCTAGAGATTTTGAACATTTTTTCATGTATTTGTTAATTGATTATATTACTTCTTCTGAGAAGTGTTTGTTTAGTTCCCTTAGCCCATTTATTGATTGGGTTATTTATTTTTTTGGTGTTGAGTTTTTGAGTTCTTTATATATCCTGGAGATTAGTGCTCTATCTGAGGTGCATGTAGTAAAGATTTTCTCTCATTCTATAGGCTCTCTCTTCACATTAGTGATTGTTTTCTTTGCTGAGAAGAAACATTTTAGTTTGAATTCCATCCCACTTATTGACTCTTGGTTTTACTTCTTGAGTTTTAGGAAATATTACTCTTTTCTTGTGCAAATGTAAGTGGTATTGTGTTTTAAATTTGAATTGCTTGTTGCTGATGTGTGGGAAAGCATTGGTTCTTGTATATTAACCTTGTTTCCTGCAACCTCGCTGCTGGGGTTGCTTCTTAGTTCGAGTTCATTGTTCTCATTGTAGTTGCTTCTTTGGGATTTCCACATACACACTCATATTAACTGAGCAGAAAAACAGTTTTATTTCTTCCTTTCCAGTCCACGTATAACTTTCATTTCCTTTCTTGTCTTATTGCATTGGCTTGAACTTCCAGCACAATGTTGAAAAGCAGTGGTGAAAGGAGATGTGTTGGCCTTGTTTCTGATCCTAGCAGTAATGTGTGAGTTTTTCACCATTGAGCACAATGTCCCCTGTGATCCTAGTTTACTGAGAGGGTTTGTGTTTGTGTGTGTGTGTGTGTGTGTGTATGTGTAGTTAGTTGCTAGGTTTTGTCAAATGCTTTTTCTGCATCTACTGATTTTATCATGCAATTTTTCTTCTTAAGTCTGTTGATGTGATTGATTACATTATTTGATTTTTAATACGTTATTAGTCTCACAGACTTGGAATAAATCCCACTTATCCATGTTGTATAATTATTTTTTATACATTGTAAGATTCAATTTACCAGTATTTTATTGAGAACTCACATCTATGTTAATGAGAGGAATTGGGCTGTAATTTTCCTTTCCTGTAATGTCTTTGTCTAGTTTTCATGTTAATTCTGTTCTCATAGACTGAGGTGCAAAGTTTCTTCTGCTTCTATTTGCTGGAAGACATTGGGGAGAATTGGTATTATTTCTTCCCAAATATCTGGTAAAATTTACCAGTGAACCTGTCTGGGTGTGACACTTTCTGTTTTAGGTTAATAATTATTGATTCAGTTATTTACAAAGATACAGGCCTATTTGAGTTGTCTATTTCATCTTGTGTGAATTTTGGTCCATTTCATCTGTTTTCAATGTGTGCGGACATAGAGTTGTTCCTGCAATTGCTGTGCCATCCTTTTGATGCCTGTCCATCTGTACTAATGTCCCCTGTTTCATTTATGATCTTAGAAATTTGTCCTTCCCTCCTTTTGCTCCCCCTTGGTTAGTCTGGCTAGGAGCTCATAGATTTTCATTGATCTTTTCAAAGAACCAGCTTTGGTTTCATTGACTTTGTTAATTTCCTATTTTCAGTTCCACTGATTTCTGTTCTTTTATTATTTCTTCTTTGTGGGTTGCTTTGGATTTGGTTGGCTCTTTATGTGGTGGTTACCCAAGGTGAAAAGCTTGGGTTACTGGTTTTGGATCTGTTTTTCAAATGCCTACTACAGATTTCCCTCTAAGCATTGCTTTTACTGTTATCCCATGCATTTGGGGAAGTTGTATTTTCATTTTCATTTTGTTCAATTTATCAGTTTCTCTGGAAATCAACTTCTTTGACCCATGTGTTATTTAGAAACATGTTGTTTAATTGCCACATACTTTGAGATTTTACTAGCTATCTTTCTTCTATTGGCTTTACCTTCATTCCATTGTGATCTGGCAGCACACTTTGTATGATTTGTATCTTATATATTTGCTCAGGTGTATTTTATGATCCAGGATGTGGTCTGTTATAGATTGTTTCATGTGAACTTGAGAAGAATGAGTGTAGGGCTGTTGTTTGATGGTGTGTTCTATAAATGTCAACTAGATCCAGTTAATCGATAGTGCTGCTCAGTTCACCAGGGTCTACTGACTCTACTAGCTGGATCTGTCTGGTGGAGGGTATTAAAGTCTTCAACTATAAACAAGTGTACTAGGGCTGGGCGTGGTGACACACACCTGTAATCCCAGCAACTCAGGAGGCCAAAGCAGGAGGATCACAAGTTCAAGGGCTGCCTCAGCAACTTAGCGAGGCCCTAAGCAACTTAGTGAGACCCTGTCTCAAATAAAAAATAAAATGGGCTGAGGATGTAACTCAGTGGCAAAGCAATGCTGGGTTCAACCCCCAGTACCCCTCACTAAATATATATTTTTCCGTTTCTTCTTGTGGTTCCATCAGATTTTACCTTATAGCAATTTTTAAAATTCAGTAAACCTGTAAAGAATATCATCGGTCTCCTTAGATATGTCTCTGAAGACTGTTTTATTTCATCTTTAATTAATCAATCCCCAGGTGTTTCTGGTTTTCATGACCACAAGTTGCACGGTGATCAGCAGCCTGTGGCCTCCTTTCCTCTGTGGTGGAAGTGCTGGAGAGACACCCTGCTGACCCAATGGGCAGGCACATTTTTTTTTGGTTTTGTTTTGTTTAAATTTTTTAGTTGTGGATGGACCTTTATTTATTTATTTATATATGGTGCTGAGGATCGAACCCAGTGCCTCACACATGCTAGGCAAGTGCTCTACCACTGAGCCACCACCCCAACCGGGCAGGCATGTTTTAAGAGAAAGGTTCACATTCATCAACCTCCACTTGCATGTTCTGTTTCAGAAGGCCAAGTGGACCTGGACATTTTTGGGTGCTGTGAATAAATATCCAGGGCCTGGCACCATGGCCAGAGCTGTGGACTGCTGATCCTGTTTTAAAGTCTGAGAATAAATGGGAGGTGTTTCCAATCCTCTACCCTGTTTCCTAGGTCTTCAGGATAGAGTGGACATGTGACTTGCACCTGAGCTCTGGGACTCCATGAATATGTCCCCACCCTGCACTCTGAGCACCATGTGCTTCTCCAGTGCCAGATATATACAGTCAAGGACCCAAACTTGGCAAGATGGCCCCGGGTCCATGTGCAGAGGCCCCGTGGGATTCATAAACACTGCTTGGAGCTGATGGCTGTGCATCCCGCTGCAGCCGAGGCTAGGACTGAGTTATTGCTGTTTAGAGAGGATTATTTGGAAAATTGCAGTCAACAGAGAAACAGAGTGAGCTTTACCCAAACAGCTGAACAGACCAAATGCAAACTGGGGACACTGTGTCTGGGGCCAAGTGGCCCTCCCTCAGGGGAGAACAGCCAGCAGCAAACAGGCGACATCATGGTGCCAGAGCTCCAGGGCTTGCCCAGGACCCAAGGGCTTCCTTTCTCTAAATAACATTGACCAAAAGTCCAAACCAGCACCCAAGAGAGATTCTTCCCAGGTGCGAGCAGCACAGAATCACAGGGACGGGATGTGTGAATGTTGGCTATACTGGCTTCCCTTTTGCCCTCTTTGCAGTGTCATTTTCAAGTTGGAAGACACTTCAGTGTGCACAGGGAACAAGTCTTCTGCACTCAGTCCTTTTGAAAAACTGTTCTGTCTCATCACTCACAATTTCCTTCTGTTCTTCGTCAATGTGCATATGCACGGTTTTTGCACACTTTTTTGCTGTGTGTATGTGTTTATGTTCTCCTTCTACACCCTGGCTCTGATCTGCCTCCCCATCCCTAGGAAGATTTAAACATTTTCAAAATAAAAAGATTTTTTTAAAAATAAAGGGCTGGGGCTGTAGATCAGTGGCAGAGTGCTTGCCTAGCATGTGTGAGGCACTGGGTTTGATCCTCAGCAGCACATAAAAGTAAATAAATAAAATAAAAGTATTCTGTCCATCCACAACAAAAAAATAAATAAACAAATAAGAGTAAAAATAAAAACTCAGCCTGGCATGGTGACACATGCCTGTAATCCCAGTGTCTCGGGAGGCCGAGGCAGGAGGATTGCTTTGAGGCCAGCCTCAGCCTCAGTGAGATCCTAAACAACTTAATGAGACCCTGTCTCAGAATTTTAAAAAAGAAAAATAATTTAAAGGGCTGGGGATGTAGTTCAGTGGTAAGAGCCCTGGGTTTAATCCCCAGTACAGAAAAAAGGGGGAGGGGCTCAGAAATGGAGGTGCTGAGTTAGTTTGCTTTATTATTGGAGATGGTCTTGGAATGTTCACTTTCTCTGTATTCATGATGCTCTAGTTTAAAAGTTTCCAATGGTCCTTTATTTATTTATTTTTTTTAACTTGTAAGGGGCATTTCTAAAATACAGAAATGTGGTTCGTTGCAGTGGGAGTTGTGTGGGCGTGGCTGAGGCCATCTCCTGTCTCTGTCCAGTGCCTTTCCCACTGTGCCCGGACCCTGGGGGGGTCAGGTGCTCAAGTCCAGATGTTGCTTTGATTGGCTACTGGGTCCCCCTCCTCTGTCTCTTTGGGGCGCCCAGCTCTCAGAACTGGCTAAACCTGTTTGCTTCAGCAGGCTTATTTGCAGGGTGGGGGTGTTTTCCTGTCAATCACCTCCAGCTGTAGTTCCTGATGTATTAAGAATGCAAACTGATAAAAGAATAAAGGAACTGTACCTGTGTGGGATTCTCACCCTGGTGGCCACGAGCATGCCTTTTGCAGAGCCCAGGGGTGGGGTGGAGGTCCAGAGACGTGTCTGGAGGAGGGCTCAGTCCCTGAGGGTGGTTTGCAAAGTGCTTCCCAAGCACTGTTAGTCTTTTTTTTTTTTTTTTTTTTGGTGCTGGGGATTGAACCCAGGGCCTTGTGCATGCGAGGCAAGCACTCTACCAACTGAGCTATATCCCCAGCCCACTGTTAGTCTTTTGGATAGGGTCAGGGGAGGCCTGTTACCAGCCATCTTGCAACCGGAAGCTCCTTAGGCTGCTCCCTGGGTCCCTTCAAGCAAGTTCAGGAGTTGCACCAGATATGAGGGGGATGCCAAAAGGAAGCAGTGCCACGGAGAGGCTCCTGCTCCTTGACGTGATGCCACAAGCCACCCCAGAATGGTGGCTCCCAGGCAAGCTGCAGAGAGAACCTGGGAAGAGGGGTCAGGAACAGAGTGGGTGTCAGGGCCTGGGGATGGGGGCCAAGGAGAGCCTTGTGCCCATACCAAGGTGGGGAGGGGGCTGAGTTCTTGGTTTGTGAGATCCTGTTTTGTCAGTTCTTCCATTCTGCTTAAATTTTTTTAAAATTTATACAAATACCCTTATTTTTTAAATGCTGGGAGGTAACTTTGAAAGTAGCACTAATGTTGTCCTGTGTTGGGGGTGGGGGTGGGGGAAGAAAACCAGAAAACCTGGAGCAATGGAAAAGCACTAAAATCCTCATGTGAGCTGGGTGTGTGGTGCGCACCTGTAATCCCAGCAGCTCAGGAGGCTGAGGCAGGAGAATCTCAAGTTCAAAGCCAGCCTCAGCAGAAGGGAGGTACTAAACAACTCAGTGAGATCCTGTCTCTAAATAAAATACAAAATAGGACTGGGGATGTGGCTCAGTGGTTGAGTGCCCCTGAGTTCAATCCCCAGTGCCCCCCCAAAAAACAACAAAACAAAACAAAACAAAAACCTTATGTGATCTCAGGCCTGGACTCCCTTCCCAGGATACCTGCATCCCCCTCTCCAGGATGCTCAATCCTGAGGACTTCACCAGGGGTGTTCAGACTTCAACAAATGGCCCATTCTCACTTCTGCAAGTTGATCTTTAAAATAGAAAAGGAGGGAAATCTGCCAGCTCAGTGTCCTAGGCCAGTGCTATCCTGATCCCAAAGCTCCATAAGGTCATAGAAGCAAAGAAAACCACAGGCCCATTTCACTATGAGTATGGGTGCAAAAATCCTAAATAGCCAAACAAATCCAACAGTGTGTTTAAAAGAAAACCACAGTGATCAGGTAGGTTTATCCAGAGCTCAGTGTGGTTGGACCTCAGATCGCTCCATCACATGGGGCACTTTACAGTGCCCTACAGGATAAACACTTGCTGAGCTTATCCTAGAAATTCTTAGCAAGTAAGAATGTAGGGTGCTCTCCTTTAGTACAGGTCTCACACCCAAGGCAGTAAACAGCCCAACAGAGACACTGCTGTGGTTGTTCTCAGGGGTGACTTTATTTTGGCAGAGTCCTAGCTATTAAAAAAAAAAAAAAAAAAAAAAAAAAGGAATAAGAATTGGAAGGGAAGAAAGAAGACAAATAGGGTCAGGGTCATCTCCGTGTAAATCCACATGAAATGACAGAAGAACTCTCAAGATTATTATGGGTGTTGAGCAGGATTGATGCAGACTCAGCTTACAGAAATCAGGATTAGGAAGCTCAAGGGATCCATAACTACAGGCAGTTTTTATCTGTCAATAAGAAGATCAAGTGTTTCACCCCATCACAACACAGGTATCAGATCCCTATCCAAAGGAACAGTAGCATGGCAGCCCAGGGTCCAGGAGAGGGAAGGGAGGGAACATGGAGCACCCAGCTGTGACCACTGGAAGTGGATTTGCTTAGTAAAGCAAAGGGGCTCTCAGGAGGCAGTTTCAGACCTGCATGGAGGGCATGAGATGGCCTGAATGAAAGGAGGTCTTGCATGGAGTGGGATTATGCCACAATATTGTTTTTCTCCAAATTAATTTATAAGTTCTGAACAGTCCCGGTTAGAATGGCAGCTGGATTATGGGAGGCAGTAAACACAATCTAGAATATAAAGGGGAAGAACAGTTTGCAGGGAGCTCAGTCATCTTTGAAACAGAAGAGGACTCACTCTACCATGGTACACCGAAGGCCATGTCATATGAGGAGCGTGGGGCAGGCACAAGAAGGGACAGAACAATGACATGGGACAGAGATGAAAGAACATATGGGAGCTTAATGCTTAATACATGGGAGAAGCCATCGAAAGCAGTAGGTGGAGCAAGGACTCTGAAGCCAGATCTCAGTTGGCCTGTTACCCACAAAGGGTAATATTGGGATCAATGATAATAAAGGTTACAGGTTGTTGTGAGAATTAAGTAAGCAACTATGCAGGAAACCATGTATCAGATTGCTGGTGCTGCTGTAACAAAATGCCACAAACTTGGTGGTATAGTTCTGGAGGCTGGAAGTCCAAGATTAAGGTATGGTTGGATTGAGCCTCCCGAGGGCTGTAAGGGAGGCTTTGTTCTTGGCCTCTGTCCTCAACTCAGTGACAGCCATCTTCTCCTGTGTTTCTTCACAGGATGGTCTCCCTATGTATGTGTCCCCCATTGTAAGAACATGGGACATCTTTAGTTAGGTGCCCCCTCCTCCACTATGACCTTGTTTTAATTAATGACACCTGCAGTGATTCTGTTTCTAAGTTAGGTTCCATTCTGAGGTCCTGAGGGTTAGAACTCCAACATGTGGACTCCCAGGGACCAACTTAGCCCTAGTCCCTGGATACTGTGCTGTGTGTGCTGTAGAGATGGACTGATGAGGAACCTGCAAAGGGAAATTGACTGTCTAGGAACAAACAGGACTGGACTCCCCTAGGATTGACTGAAGACCAAAAATGGATGTGGAAATGATGCATTTAGCAGAAGGTAATTGCTATGAGCTGAATCGTGCCCCTTTCCCATTTGCATACGTTGAATCCGTGACCCCTGATGTGACATTTGGAGATGAAACCTTTGGGGAGTCATGAGAATGGGGCCCTATGATGGTCAGTGGCTATATAAGGGGATACAGAGACCAGAGCTGCTTCTGCTATGTGAAGACATAGCCACAAATTGGCCATCACAGGTCCTCATGGAATGAAGCTGCTGGCACTTGGACTTCTGACTCCTGGGACTGTGAGAAATAAGTGTTTTGTTTAAGCTGCCTGGTGGGTGGCACTTTTTCATAGCAGCCCAAGCAGAATAACACAGAACTAAGGCATGTTATTTGGTAACTTTGTTGTTGGGGGCAGTTTCTTAAGCCCATGGTGGATGAATGAATGAAAGAGAGCTGCTTAACCAAAGGTACATGCAAACATTAACAGGAAACTAATTGCCAAAAATATTTGCAAAATCTAAAATGGACAAAGATTCCTATAAATCATCAGGAAAAAAGATACCAACCTGCTATCAAGATTGATGCAACCATTATGGAGAGCAGTATGGAGATTCCTCAGAAAAATTGGAATGGAACCATTTGGTCCAGCTATCCAACTCCTAGGTTTATACTCAAAGGACTTAAAATCAGCACACTATGATGACGCAGCCACATCAATGTTTATAGCTGCTCAACTCACAATGGCTATGGAACCAACCTAAGTGCCCTTCAATAGATGTATGGATAAAGAACTATATATATATGTATGTATATATAATATTATATATATATGTATGTACATATATATTATATATGTGTATATATATATATATATATATATATAAAATGGACTGTTACTCAACTTTAAAGAAGAATGAAGGACTGGGATTGTGGCTCAGTGGTAGAGCTTTTGCCTGGCATGTGTGAGGCACTGAGTTCGATTCTCAGCACCACATATAAAGAAATGAATAAAAAGTAAAGGTCCATCAACAACTGAAAAAAAATTTTAAAAAAAGAATCAAATTATAGCATTTGCTGGTAAATGGATGGAGTTGAAGAATATCATGCTAAGTGAAATAAGCCAAACCCAAAAAACCAAAGGCTGAATGTTTTCTCTGATATGAGGATGCTCATTCACAATAAGGAGGTAGGGGGCGCTAGGGAAGAATAGTTACTCTAGATTAGGTAGAGGGAAGTGAAGGGAGGGGAGGGGGAATGAGGGTAGGAAGGATAGTAGAGTGAAACATACATCATTACCTCATATACGTATATGACTGCTTGACCGCTGTGATCCTACAATATGTAAATCAGAAAAATGAGGAATTATACTCCATTTATGTATGATTTATCAAAATGCATAAATTCATTCTACTGTTATGTATAACTAATTAGAACAAATAAAAATTTTTAAAAAGAA
Source organism: Glaucomys volans (assembly GCA_020662805.1). Taxonomy (NCBI): domain Eukaryota; kingdom Metazoa; phylum Chordata; class Mammalia; order Rodentia; family Sciuridae; genus Glaucomys; species Glaucomys volans. The sequence goes on along the minus strand of JAJEJO010005382.1, from coordinate 161,871 downwards.
TAACACAAAATGTTAAAAAAAATAAAGAAGGGCAGATAGTGAAAACAGGAGATTGACAGAGAGGAAGCATGCCAAAGGGACAGACCCTTGGAGAGAAGCCCAGACTTACAGATAAGAAACACAAAATAAAAATAAAATGGCAGCTCTCACTGCAGCCCATATGTGTTGCCTTGATCCGGCAAACCCAAGATGCATCATGCTTAGTGAGAAGAAAAGTAGCCCCTGAGGTGCACAAAACTGTTTATGGGATCAAAATCTGTCTTAAGACAAAACATAAAAACATAAGTAGATATTATAAACTTCTTAGCTCAGGTGACCTGGAAGGGAGTGGAGGGGAATAACTGCATAAATAAAACAAGAACAGTCAGTGAGCATTGTGAACTGAGGGCTGCATGTTTGCACCCAAGGTTTAAGAAAGGATGCTAGAGATGGGGTGTGGTCAGATGTGCAGTCTGTGCTGTTGGGAACAGTGGGGACCCAGCCCTAGTGATCCACTTGTGTGCCGAGCAAATGGGTCTTTGTGCAGGTGAATGGGTCTGTGGGCGTGGTTCCTGGGCCTGGTCCTGCCTCCTGCCCCTGTCTCTCCTTTGCCCTCATGCACTTTTGCTCCCATCTGCAGTGGTCTCTGGTCAATGGAGAGTTCTGTGCAGGTAGCCTCTGACCTTTCAGGGCCAGAGCATCTCTAGAGAGACCTCATCTTGCAGTGCGAATGGGGGCTGTTTCCAGTGTGGTGGAGGACAGTGAGGCAGGATCCTCATGGTGGACCCACTGCACCATAGGGTCTAGAGTCTTACCCGGCATGCTTCCTGGTACATTCTGGGGCCCTCAATGATGGTCACAGGATGGATTTCAAAGCCTGCCCAGTCTCGCTGCACCTTTACTGCCTCCTGAGTCTCCCTCTCCCTATCCGTAGGGTGGAAATAATAAGGGGCCCTAGTTGTGAAGGTGAGAGCAGGGATGTTGATGAGGTTTGCTCCTGGGTGAAGGGTGCTTGGGTCAGTTGCTGATGCTCTAATATAGAGTTGCTTCAGGAAGTAGGGACTTCTGTCCAAAGCTAGGAGCCCTAGATCATGTCACCCCTCTTGGAGCTGTCCAGGGAGGCAGATCAGTTCTGTTTTGTATATACTGTTGTGTGTTTTATGCATGCATAGTCCCAATTGAAGTTTGACAGTAGCCTAGGACCTGCTTTCTATGGGTCTCTGAAGGTACTGAGCCTGTGTCCCTCTGTCCTAGTTGCGCATGGAGGGCAAGATTGGCAGGAGTTCCTCTCTCCCTGTGTGATTAGAACCCCTTGTCCTGCCCCAATGACAGCAGGCTCACAGTCATGTTTCCTGGGCCATGCATGTGTCCCCTGGCTTGGTCACTACCCTCATGCTGTTCTGCTGCTATACTTGTCTGAGGGCTTAGCAGAGGGTTGTCGATGATTGGGTGAAGGGAAGGGGGCCTCTGGAAACACATCCTTAGCCAAGGATTCCTGTATGAGTCACAACCAGGGGCCCAGGAGCCCCATTTGTCCGGGAAGAAGTATGTGAGCATTGCTGAGAGAAAAGGACTCAGTGGCCACATCTTACCTTTTAAGTCACATGCGGGGCCCTTGCTGGGGAATCTGGGCCTCCTCTGCATATATTGGAAGCATGTTAAGCTTTTAAAGGTCAAAAAGCTTTGCCAAATTGCTCACTTGCAGCAACTTAGAGGAGAGGCAGTGAAGTTTAGCATATGTAATTTCTAGAGGTGTGTTTGGCACATTGGACAGTTTGAAAGTATGTTTGGCTGCGAATAAGCTGCTGGTTTCTATCCCATACACATCCAAGTGCATTGTGGGGTTGGAGTCTGCACCACACTCAGATAATCATATTTTAACATTTTAAAGTCTAGATTTTGCCTTTTTTGGATGCTTTCAAAATGTTAAGTGCCCCAAGTCTACCCTAAGTAGTAGGTGTGGAATTTCCCAATGAGGGAATTGCATCATTTAAAAAAACAGATACATAAATTAACTACAGAACATAGAAAATACACATGAAGAACACACAATCAACAAGGAGAAAGAAAGGAGACATTGGAATGACAGCCCCATCCCTTCCCACCTGACAGTTGCTGTCACTGAGATTGTACCACCTCTGGGTTAAGTTTTCTTCCTTTTTTCAAATTGCACTGATTTGCTGACCACTCCCCCGCCCCACTAGCAGCATCTTTTCACTGGTACATATCTTTCTTCTTTATCATATGTATTGACATCACTATTTTTTTTTTTTTTTGGTACTGGGGATTGAACCCAGGGGCACTCTACCACTGAGCCACATCCCAGCCCTATTTTGTATTTTAGTTAGAGACAGGGTCTCACTGAGTTGCTAAGGGCCTTGCTAAGTTGCTGAGGCTGGCTTTGAACTCCTGATCCTCCTGACTCAGCCTCCCAAGTCACTTGGATTACAGGCGTGCACCACCACGCCCGGCTCCCAGCCCTATTTCATATTTTATTTAGAGACAGGGTCTCACTGAGTTGCTTAGGGCCTCTCTAAGTTGCTGAGGCTGGCTTTGAACTCTCGATCCTCCTGCCTCAGCTTCCCAAGTGCTGGGATTACAGGCATGCACCACTGCGCCCGGCTGACATCACTATTTTTTAATGACCACACACTATTATATTATTTAGAAGTACTGTGATTTATTTGACAAATTATTAATTAGGCATTTTGGGGTTTTTGTCCAATACAAGTAGTGCTTTGGAGAATATCATTGTACATACATCTATTCATATTCATTCAATTATTTCTTTAAAATGAGTTTCTGCTGGGCGTGGTGGTGCATGCCTGTAATATCCCAGTGGCTCAGGAAGCTGAGGTCCAAGAATCTCAAGTTCAAAGCCAGCCTCAGGAATTTAACTTGGCCCTAAGCAACTTAGGGAGATCCTATCTCAAAATAAAAAAAAAAAAAAAAGGCTAGGGATGTGGCTCAGTGGTTAAACACCCCTTGGTTCAATCCCCATTACCAAAAATTGATTAATTAATTAAATGCATTCCTAAATATGGAGTTGTTAATTTAAAGACAGGCAGCACAAATTTTTCTTATTTGCTACAAATACCCATAGAAAGGATATTTGTAGCCATTTATCCTTCCATTATTTTTCCATTCCTTTCTTCCCTTCCCAACCACCCACCTACCCAACCACTCACCCACTCATCATCCATCCATCCACCCTCCCACCAATCCATCCATCCATCCACTCACCATCTATCCACCTTCTCATTCATCCAGTCATCCATTCATCTGTCCATGCATCCGCCTCCTTGTCCTCCCTCCCTCCCTCCCTCCCTCCCTTCCTTCCTTCCTTCCTTCCTTCCTTCCTTCCTTCCTTCCTTCCATCATAGTGCACTGCATACCTGCTGTGAGTTGGTCCTAGGGCAGAACATGGCAGACTGCAGTGACATGTGGTCTTCATTCTCAGAACTCAGAATTAGGAGGCAGAAGCCAGGAGGCACAGTGGGAGAGTGGCGCAGTGAGGACTTCTAGCAGCTTGCAGTCTCTGTGCTGTGGGTCAGTGAGAGCTGGGATCTGGTCACAGTGGCTCCATTGGTGTCCAGGCCAGGGTATGGCTGGGACCCAAGGCAGTCAGATCCCTGGACAACATCCTGATCCAACCCCATTGGCCAGCCCTGGCCTTGCTAGCTTGGGCTCCTTTCTGGGAATTTACCTGATGAGAACTGGGGTATCCACCCAAACACTCAGGTCTTTAACCTCCCAGCTCAGAGACCAGTCCAGGGTGCTGAGGGAGAGTGTGAGAGAAAGTTGGAGAGAGACAGAGACAGAGAAATGGAGGAAGAAGGAAGAGGTGCCTACTCTATTTGCAGAGACATGCATAACTCTGCACTCAGGGGAGGCCAGGGCCTTAGGGAAAGTGGCAGACTAGGAACCCAGGCTGAATGATGACAGGAGGGTTTGCAGCCAGCCTTACTCTTTCCAGATGCTTAACATTGGGCAAAGTTACTTAGTGTCCCATTTATTTGTCTGAAGAACAGAGTTCACTACACTTCTGACCTGTGGAGCTGGGTAGATGGAATAAGGGGCAGAAGAAGGGCTCTTGGGCAGTGCCCAGCCTGGCCCTGGGTGCCCGCTGGAGGTGAGAGCTGCAGTGTGGTCTTTTCTCCCACGGAGTCTGAGCACAGGGCTTTCTGCATCCCTGGAACCCAGCATAGCCCCTAATGCTTAAGTGTGAAGCCAGTTCCTCTTGGCAGGGGTGGGGCCCGAATGTCAGGGGATTTAAGATCTGTGCCAACTGCTTTGGTAAGACCTTCCAGAGGTATCTTCTGGATCAGGATAGAAGACTGTTTTTCTTTTTATGGACAGAGGAGTCCAATGCCTTTTAATGCCATTAGTGCTGAGAGAGGGGAAGGGATTGGGTTTTGTCTGAAAGGATGCAGATGCTGGAAAAGGAGGCCCAGTCTTTGGGTGGAGAGAGTGGGCAGAGCTAACCTGAGCTGGAGTCTAGAGCCTCAGACCTTTATCCATTGTGAGCCAAAGGACAGCAGTTTCTTCTGAAGGCAAATCAGGCTCCCAGGACCAGGTTCTCTGGGCCTCTCTGTTCAAAAGTCAGGATCCATTGCTTCTTCATTTCCACAGGATACAGTGCAGGGACACCTGTATCGTCATTCAGAGGTGACTGAATGCCATCTGGTAGACCCACCTGGGTGTGCAGAAAAATCTGCTGGGATTGATACCAAGGACCAAACCACCCAGTTTGGAGATCTAAATCTCCCAGGAGAAGGTTTCAGCCCATATCAGCCTTGGCTTGGGCCCAGATGGAGCCACAGCAGAGGGCAAGCAAGCCCCCTATGATGGGGGTATAGTTGTATTTTTTGGTCCCCCTCTATCTACTTGAAGAGCTCTGGGATATGGGCCATGGCCCAGTTTGTGGCTGTAGACATGGAAGTGGGCAGGGATGGATGCACAGATGATCTTGGGTAGTTAAAGGAGAGCACCAGAGCTGTGCATTTTCACCCAGAGGACCTTCATAAAACAGGTCAAGAGGGAGAACAGAGTTGCCAAAGGTACTTTTATGGAAATGATCAAGATCCAATAATAATAATAATAGCCTTTTTCATGGATGCACGTGTGATGTGACAGTTCAGAGCAGGTTTGTGGGTGGCAGCAACTCCCACCATGCCCTGGGGCCTTTGTGGCCTGATAGCTTTTCAGAGGAGAGAGTTCTGCAGGAAGTGTGGTAAAACGAGGACATTGGCCTAAGCTGCCCAGTGGAGGGTACATAGTGTCTGTTTGATTATTTATGGCATTTTAAAAAATATTTTACCATTGTGAGTTGTGGTGTTTTTTTTTTTTTTAATAAGGGAAGAATTGTAAAATCATTTCTTAAAGATCTGTTCCTTCTGAGAGTCCTTATTTTGTGGTTTTAAAGAAATGTAGCCTAAAAAACCAGGGCTAAGATGACTGCGGCAGATGCACCGGGGATGCTGTGGCCAGGAAACACCCGCCAGGGGACGGATGCCTGGGGCAGCTGTGACCTCCCCGCAGCCCCCGCGTGGTGCTGCCCTGCTTCTCCCAGAGAAAGCAGGAAACAAAATTGGGTTGTTACCCAAGTTAGGAACAAAAACTCAAAAGAAGCATTTCTTAAATAGACAGAAAACAGCCACTATTTTAAGAATTACTTATTTATATTTTCTGGACCCTGGAAACGGGAGGCTATAGCACTGTTTGGATCTTTAATTTTGCATTTGCTTCCCAGGCAACTCTGTACATTCTGGAACCAGGGAGCACCCAGGTCCTCTGCCACTTACTAGTCCTGCAAAGGTCCCCAAGAATCACCTTTAAAAACAGTCGAGGAAGCACCTGGCAGAGTGGCACACACCTGTAGTCCCAGTGGTTCAAGAGGCTGAGGCAGAAGGATCACAAGTTCAAAACCAGCCTCAGCAAAAGTAAGGCACTAAGCAACTCAGTGAGACCCTGTCTCTAAATAAAATACAAAATAGGGCTGGGGATGTGGCTCAGTGGTTGGTGCCCCTGAGTTCAATCCCCAGTACCAAACAAAATCAAAAACAAACAGTCAAGGAATCCACCTTTGAAGTTTCAGAGCGATGAGAGTCTTTCCCGGGGTCTCTGGCACCATGTCCTTTGCCATGCTGGTTCCACACATTCTCCTTTGGGAAGCCAAGCATTCCAAGAATGGTTATTGCGTTTCAGAGGAGTGGTGCTGCTGTCTCTGACCATGTTCTGATGACAGTCCTGGTAAGATGGAGGGACCAGGAACAGGTACAGCTCTCCACCCCAGCAAACCACTTCTTCCCCACTTCACCACTTCCCTGGCATCTCTGCCAGCTCAGGGATGTGCCAGCTCCTCTGTACTTCCCTTGGCATCCTGTTCAAAGGGCCCCTTTCACCTCTAAATTTAGAGTTAGATGGCCACAGGCTGCCAGGTTGGCATAACCCATGCCCTGACCCCACTGGCTCATGGGGTCAGTGTGTGGAAGACGGTCTATGTTCTCAACACGAAAGCCCTGCACTCACATCTCATGTCCTTATTCAGAGTCCAGCATTCCACTCGTTCTAGAAGTGTCTTCCAGGGTGGGGGGTGGGGCGAGGAAATCAATGGCTGTGCTCTAGTAGAATTATGTTCACGATCTATAGTGACTTTTGTTCTTTAAGCAGATCCAAAGCGGAGGGTATAATGAGATCCCATTTTTGTAAGAAGCCAGAGAGTGCAGAATGAACCTGGAGGGTGGGCTGCTGGGGGCTGATGGTGGGTATCTCTGGACCATGGAACCACTGTGGTGGGCTTTCAGTATTGTTCCTCAACTTATGTGGATTTTCTCATTTTCCCTGATGACTCTGAATTGATTTCAACAAGGCCATGAGCCAGTGAGTGGACAGTGGGAATGGACGGTGTGGCTCATAGTGCCACCTGCAGTTCCCAATCAGTGTGCTTTGTTTTGCAGTGACATCTTTGATGCCATGTTCCCTGTCACTCACATCGCCGGGGAGACAGTTATACAGCAAGGTACGTTCTGCTGCCTCAGAAACCACAGCCCTGGGGAGATGAACTGTGACCTTGAAACATATTAGCACGAATCACTCGTTGTCCTTGAGAAAATTCACTGGTGAAACCTGAGAAACTAGTGGATCTCTAGTTAACCTGATATGTTTCCATAAGCTACTTGTCATTAAAAATGTTGGATAAGGCTTGGTGTGGTGGTGGCGCACACCTGTAATCCCAGTGGCTTGGGAGGCTGAGGCAGGAAAATCACAAGTTCAAAACCAGCTTCAGCAACTTAGCGAGACCTTAAGCCACTTCGCAAGATCCTGTCTCAAAAAATAAAGAAAAAAAGGGCTGGGGATGTGGCTCGATAGTAAAGCACCACTGGGTTCAGTCCCCAGTACCAGAAACAACAACAAGAACAACAGCAAGACAAAAAACAAAAAACACAAAAACACTGGATGAGGGTGGGATGTGACTCATTGGTTTACCTAGCATGTGAGTGGCCCTGGTCTTGTCTGCCCCTCTGGTGGATGAGACCCAGGGTATTGCTGGCTGGTAGATACAATGTAGGCTGAATTGCAAGAGAAACAAACTCTGTAACTCACACGTGTCCAACTTGGCCTCATTCACCTCTCCCCTCTTCCTTGCAGGGAATGAAGGAGATAATTTCTACGTAATTGACCAAGGGGAAGTAGATGTGAGTATTGATTGCCATTTTTGGGAAATGGATTTCTTTCCTTCTTTCTTCTGGTTTGAAGACTTTACACTGTTCAACATTGCATCTCAAGCATAGGTCTGAAGTTTCTCTGAGTGATGCTGTCCTAATGTTTTATTTATTTGTTCCTGACATTGGGAGTCAAACCAGGGCCCTGCAAATGCTGGGCAAGTGCTCTTCCACTGAGCTGCACCCCAGCCCTATTTAATCAATAAAAGCAATACATTTCATTTAAAAGGTAAGAATACCGCAGCACGGTTCACAAAGGAGCTGTGGGCAGTGCCAGCAGCAGCCATGGCCCTGGGCTGTCACTTGGCAGAGGGCCCAAGCGTGGAGGGCAGGTGCACACTGTTCTGCTTGACTTAGAGCTACCTCTAAATCAGTGGCCTGCAAACAGGCCAGGCTTGCATTCACTGCCATTTGCTACAGCAGGTGGGGAGTCACAGGCTCGCAGACCCAGAGGTGCCGACTCCCGTGGAGCAATGTCACCTTCGTGCCAGTGCATCGCCATTCAGACTGCTGAGCTGCACCATGCTCTCATGGATAGTGTTCCCCACCTTCACTTTCCAAGAACCAAGAGCCACACTTCAATGGAGCTGCCCTCACTATTATAGAAGTGTCCCCTGTTCTGCAGACCCCACCTTGGCCTTGGTCCATACTCCTCTACCCTCCTGACTTCTTCTGCCTCCTCTGCCACCCCATCTGAGCCCCAGTGCCCTGGCTTGAAAGGCCATGGAGTCCCTTGTGGGGCTCCTGCCCTGCAGGCTGCTCTGCCCTCCTCTGAGCCAAGGGTTCTGTCTTTTCCCACGCTTGCCATGGGCTTATTTCTCCTTGGATCAGACTGGACCCTGATGCCATCCACAGAGTGAGGCCTGAGCGAGGTCCCCTGGAGCCCCCTGGCACTGTGCTGTCCCTCTGCCAGGACCTCTCACTGCCCTGGGCAGGGTCACTGTGAGTGCCCACTTCTCCTTTTGGTGTCCTTTTAGACGTTACTTCCTCAGCTTAGGCGTCAGCAGACGCATCCAATTTCTCACCCTGCAGGCGATCTTCCTTCATAGTTGTTTGTGATTTTGCGGTTTTTCCTGTGACTTTTTTTTTTTTTTTTTAAGTAGTGTCCACTACAGCCAGGAAGCGGTCTGAAGGCAGAAACTGAATCTGTCCTACATTTTGGAGATCCTGAGGCCCTAGACACCTCTGCTTCCCAGACCAGCCACCAGGTTCCCTCTGGACTGGGATGCAGCCCCCCTACCCCACCCCCAGATTGTGCCACCATCTACAGGGGACCCACCTTGCTCCTAGGTAGCCCCCGTGGCTGTCCAGCCATGCCACACCCAGCTGCCCCAGGCAGGGGAAGCTATTTTAGGGCCTGGCCCCCAGTCCCCATCCTCTGTCCAGTCTGGGTTATTTTGGGGAAGGGCACTTAGTCACTTATTTCCCCAGCGCCCATCTGTGTCCATTCGCTGCCGTGTTTCTGGGAACCAAGCGGGCGTACCCGCTTCCGTAGCTGGCAGCACAGGAAGTGACTCACCTCCGAAGCCCTGCTGGGGGCTCAGACTGAGTCCCCTCGAAGATTTCTTTGTCACAAGGCCTGGGGCTCTGTTGTGAGCTGATTCTGGCAGCTCTGTCTTAACCAGGTCTCTGTGGGAACTTTTGTGTCTGGGGGATCCTGTCCCCACTAGAGAAGGGAACTGAGGCAGGAGCTAAAGGCCCCTGTTGCCACGCTGTGGAGGATGTGCAGGGAGGAGGAGGAGGAGGAGAAGGTGGCTGACCTGTGACCACAGACACCTCCTCCTGCCTCCTTCAGGGTTAGCCGAGGAGATGGGAGAATGGGGCTGCCCTGCCCACCTCACCTTGCTTCGGCCTGTCCCAGGGCTGGCCTGCGTGCCTGGCTTGGGATATGGGTCCCATCCAAGCCCAGGCCTTGTGGTGGGTTGGGACAGGCCGGGAGTGAGTTCAGACTCCAGTGCTGGGCAGGGCAGGTCTGAAGGTGCCTGGTGCTCGGCTGCCTGGTTATGTGGTTCTGAGAAGCAGAGAGGGCAGAGTGTCGGGGGCCTTGTTCCTAGTTCCACCCAGTGTCCCTCCCAGTGCCTAATTTCACACTGTTCTGAGTTCCTGGCCCCCAGACCATCCCCACACTTCCTCTCCATTCTCCCTAAATGTTGGCAGGCACTGGCCTGCCATCACGCCTGGGGAGGGAGGACAGCCCTGCCCAAGGGGGTGGGTTTTGACAACCAATAGGAAGTGAGTAAACAGTCTCTCGCCTCAGGACCACGGCCTTCCGTGCCCTCTGCTTCTTCCCATGTGTTTTGCACACTCCTGCGCCTCCTCCAAGGCCTGCCAGTCCTGTCATCTGCCTGCTGTGGGGGTAGATGCCAGCCTGGGCAGGCGACTGAGGATAGATCCTCCTTGCCTCTGGAGCCTGGCAGCCTCGCAAGGGTTCCAGCCTCGACTCCCACTTTTCCTCCCATGGAATGCTCTTCCCTGTCCCAATTCACTGAGATCCTGTGAATTTTCCAGTTCCATCCAAGAACACCTTCAACGTGGGACAGAACAGAGGGGTTGAGACGACCCCAGGGAATTCTGAACTGTACATTTTTGGTTCTCTTAAAGGAAGGGATGTGGGAGATGCAGATGCTGCCCCCAGAGTTCCTTCATGAAGCCTGAAGGGACCCACTTGGGAGTCCCAGGAGATGCTTCTCCCAACACACACCTAAAGGAAGATGGTGGGTGGGTCCAAGCATCTCGTGGAGTTTGCAGGAGGGTTTGGGCTCTGTCCTTCCCTATTTGGCCGCCTCTTCTCTGTATTACTCATAGGGACATTAACAGAGCTCAAGAGGTTGAGAAGGTTGAATGAGGGACTCCCCAAAGTCCCTAAGTGGGGTGCAGGCACTGTGGCTGCAGCCCCCCTGGCACCTCCATTTCATTATCCCTCACCCTCCTGGGCAGCACCACCCATGCCTACCTCCCACACAGGTGCCCACCATGCTTGAACTAGTTTGGAATGCGGTGACCACCCTCCTTTCACATGCCAGGCCTGTTGAGGGTGCCCAGAGGCCTGAAAGTAGGAGGCCCAGAGGGGCAGGAGGCAGGAGGTTGCCAACCTGTCTTGTCACCTGTGGCCCAAAGGCTGTGACTGCCCATGAGCAATGGCTGGTGAGCAGTTTCCCAGTTGGCTCAGCTGATTGGCTGTGGGAGAGCACCTGGGCAGACTCAGGGTTCCAGGCATGCTCGGCCTCCTAGCCACACCGCCTGGTACAAAAGCCCTTATTTACCCCACATCCTTTGGATTCACACTTCTTCCTCTTCTCATGGCAAACTGTGAAGTGCTATGCCATCTACCAGAACTGACCCTGTGCCCTGATTCCCTTGAACATCAAGTGTGAGGTGGCAGGAGACTGACATGGCCCCACTTTTGTCTGAGCCCTCCCTTCAAAGCAGGGTCTGAGTCTTCTGAAGCCTGAGGCGCATCCCTGCAGATTCCTTCCAACCACTGAGGGGCTGCCACAGGGTCCAGGCTCCAGGCACCATGCCATGGGGCTGGGAGATTTCCACCCTTTCAGCCAGGTCCCATCCCTGCTGCCCTGTGATGATGGTGGGCAGTGCTACACCTGGCTCCCCACCAGACCAGGACATGTGGAAGCAATTTTGTGAAGGAAGAAGTGAGGTCATTCCATATAACTGGAGTTCCCCAAATGCATTGTCTGGCAGATCCAGGCCCTCCCTCCCCCAGGCTGCACCGCTCCCAGCTCCAGGCTTAGGTACAAAGGTAGCACTAAGGCCTTTGTGGGACCCCTGTTCACCAGGGCCAGGATGTCTGGACACCAATGGTGGCTGTCTGGTTCCTGTGACAGCCTCAAGTTTGGGACATTTAGGCCCCTGATGGCTCAAGGCTGTATGAGCTGATGGCTGTACTGGAAGTGGACACCAGCCTTACTGCCCCCCCACGACTGTATGTGAGTGCCCAGCACCTTCATCAACCTCAGAGTTTCCAATCAGGACAGGGTGAGCAGTAGGGTGTGCCCAGTGGGATCAGAGCAGAGCTGTGTGGAGGGAGCTGTTTGGTGGGGAGCACTGGGGTGCAGGGCACACACCCAGGGCATGGGTGAAGGCCATATTTCAAGGAATCAAAAGATGCTCAGTAAAAGATCCAGAATGAACGGACGGTGTGTGGGGCAGCTGGGCTAAGTTAGGGGGCGTATGTTCTGATGATTACTGTTATTACCACTCTGGAGGAGTCCAGCCCGGTCACCAGCCCACTTTTGAGACCTGTGTTGCCTTCTGTTTGCTGGTTTCTGTAAACTGCCTCCAGGGCACTGAAACTGATATCTGCAGGGCACAGCATGCAGGCTCAGGGTACCTGGGGGCTGTGTATGCCTCTGAGGATGTACCCTAAGGGATGGATGGTGGGTGGCTGCAGGGATTCTGGTCTTATAGGGGTGGGGTCATCACCAGCATCAATCCCCAGTCCAGAGGTGGCCTCCCTCAGGACCCCAAAGAGGCCGGATGGGGCATCCTGGGCACCCCCACATAGTGAATGTTGCCACCTGACCATGGCACGCTAGGGTAACCAGAAGCACCAGCTTTAAATGATGGTTTTCCGGAGACTCTGAGAAAGTCTGCTGCAGTGGGTGCGTTGCCAAGAGCTGTAATCCATTTCTCTAAGTATAAAAATATCTTCCAATTTATTTTATTCGTGGAACATAGCATTTCTACTTAAAAGGACGCTCAGCTGCCGGTTGTACGGGCTCAGGAGTGTGATTCCATTTCCAGCCCTGTGAGACTGGGTTTCCACCCTCATTGTCTGCAGGCTCTTGTGTTTGGGGACTCCCTGCTCTGCACACCCTTTCAGGGGCACCTTGGACCTCTGGCTGCAGGGCCCTGGGAAGAGCCATTTTCCAGCCTGGAGGCAGGACTGAGCCCTCCCTGGCAGCCCAGCCATCTCCCACCCCCTACAGCTTGGTCCATCTGGCCCCATGATTGGGGTGGGCTCTTATCCAGTGTTTGCCGGGGTGGTTAAATTGGTAAAATACACGTAACATTCACTGCTGGAATCACGAAGTGTGAGCCATCTCCACCCTGGTCCACAGAGCTTCCATCCTCCCACGGTGGAGCTCTGTCCCTGCTCACACCGACGTCCCTCCCCTCACAGCCCACAGCACCCATCATTCTGCTTTCTGTCTCTGCAAATCTGACGCCTCTTGGGCCTCACACAAATGGAATCCCACAGCGTTGGTGTGTCCCGTTTATTTCACTGAGTATCATGTGTTCAGTGCTGTAGCAAGTGTCTGCGCATCCTCCCCATTCAAGGCGGAGTCGCATCCATTGTATGCACACTCGTCACCATGGAGAGCACTGGGCGGCTTCCTTCCATCTTTGGCTTCTGTGAACTGGCTGCTTTGGACCTGGGTGTGCAGATGTCTCTGGGAGACCCTGTGTTTTAGTCTTTTTTTTGCTGCTGTGACTGAAGGACCAGACCAGCAGAATTGTAGAGGAGAAAAGGTTTATTTAAGGGCTCAAGGTTTCAGAGGGCTCAGTCCATATACAACCAGCTCCATCGTGGGAAAGAGTATGGCAGAGAGAAACAGCTCACGTGGTGATCAGAAGCAGAGAGAGAGAGAGAGAGAGTCTCCACTTGCCAGATACAAATATATACCCCAAAGCCATGCCCCAATTTCCACCTCTTCCATCCACACCCTACCACTTCAGTTACCACTCAGTTAATCCCTATCAGGAATTAATTCACTGATTAGGTTAAGACTGTTATGACACAAATATTTCTCCTCTGAACCTTCTTGCTTTGTCTCACACGTGGGCTTTTGGGGGACAGCGCACATCCAAACCACAAAACCTTGTTTCCAGCACATTCTGTTTTGATTAGTGATTTATCAAGGGCCACGCAGTCTGTGGCCCAAAGCTGGTTGTGGAGATTCCCTGTGGAGTTCAGAGCTTCCCAAGTATGTGCCACCCATGAAGCATATCCAGGGACCCAGAATTGCTTTGCTGTCCTCTCTGAGGCCCTGGTGGCCCTGCCCGAGGTCACAGGCTACTGGATACAGCCTGGCAGTGACTTTGGCCTGGAGTTGGGGACAGCAGACCCTGAGCCACCCCAAGGGCTGCAGTGTTCACACGGGAACAGGTGATATGGGCATGTTGGGCTTCCACATACCCTACACAGCTCTGTTCTAGGGAGCCACAGCGTGAACTGGGGCTCAAGGTTAGCCAGGGAATCAGCGGCAAACACTAGATTCACGATCCTGACAAAATCCTGCCTTCTGGGGCCTTCAGTCTGTGTGTGGTCACAGGGGAGGGGAGGCGGGGGCCACGGCCTGGTTTTGGGACTTGGGATCCATGGGGGATCATTGCCAGCTGGCTGGCCACTCAGAGGAGTAAAAGCTGTTCCCCTTGGTCCAGCTGTGCAGACAGAAACCCCAAGATGGACAAGCCACTACTAGTAATGGCCAATCAAGTTCAGCACCTGGCATTTGGGGCTGAAGAGGATTGAGGTGGTGGGCTAGGCTTGCTGTGGTGAGAAGTGTGGCAGAGGGAGCGGGAGGACAGTGGGCTGTGGGCCCTGGGCTGGGGATGGAGCTGGCTCACCTGGACACAGGTGCCCTGTCCCCACTCCCTGTGGACTTGGGGGAGAACAGGGGCGGGGTTTCCCCTCACCACTCCATGAAGTAGAACAATGGCTTGACAGCACCCTTAAGTCATGTCACCAGGCCAGGAGACTTGAGACCATACTTTGTCTTCGCCTTTGTTAGGTGACCATCAGGTCAGTGTTCCGGCCTCCATTCTCTCTCAGTGAGTTTGCCTGCTGTGCTTTTCTGTGGAGTCAAGTCTGACCTGAAATACCTGGGGAGGCAGAGCAGCCCCTACCCTGGGCTGGGCACCTAGGGCATTCTGTACCCTGGTGAGCCTGGGGTATGGAGGTGAGCCCGGCCAGGCAGGCCACACTGGCTGCACCTTGGACTAGGTTTAAAGTGGACATAAACCCAGTGCTGCCTCATGACCCTGATGCTAGGGCACCATGACTGGTCAGCTGATGGATGCCCTCTCGCTGCTTCAGGCCCTGCTGTAGTCTGAACTGTCTGTGTGTGGGCTTTTCCTATCAGCATGCAGGCTGCTGGTCCACCAGAGCCTCACTCAGTGATCCAGGTGGGACTGCAACTCTGCATTCTGACTGTGTGGATGCAGGTGCTGCTGGCCCAAGGCTGCTGGCTGCTAGCCTTTTGGCCTTCTTGGTCCCTCTGGTTGTCCCTGGCTGCTCTCCACATGGCCCCTAGAGAGCTCTGTGAGTGTGGACTAGATGGTGTCTAGAGCTCACAGGCCCTGTTGCTTCCTGTTGCTCTGCGGATTCACACCCAAGCCCTTCCTTTCTCTGGTGCTGAGGTGTGGCTACCTGTCCTGCCCCATCAACATCTCCCCCTGTGTTGCTACATCCAGGGTCCCCCACATTCACGTACCCGAGGGTCTTGGCACACCTGTCCTTCTGCCTGAAATTCTCTGTACCAGGCTTTGTAGGTGTGAGCCCTTGCTATTCAGCACTCAGCTCAAATCTGCCTCCATGGGAAGGCCCTGTCAATGCAGTCCCCAGCACAGCCCCTTCCCCAGGACATTGTTTTCCAGTGTCTTTGTGGCTCTTCCATGTTCTACGATGAATATGTGTTTGTATGGTGACTTGCCTGTGTCCTGTGTCCCCACTGATTGGAAAGTCCCTGGTGGACAAGAACCTCTGTCATCCGCCGCTGGGTCCCCAGTGATGATCAACTTGGGGATGGAGGGACACACTGTGGACTGAGGGGAGTGAGGGAGGGAGGGAAGGAAGGAGCAGAGAGGGGCGAGAAGCCACAGTCACTGTGGACGATAAATGCAGCCCAGTGGGGCCTCCCACCATTTTCCTTTTAAAAGAAGAGAAAACAAAAACAAAAAAAAATGAAACAAAACAAGAGTAGCCCCTTTGCGTACCAGCTGGGTGGGGCTGTGCTGCTCTGGGAGCCCTGACAGAGGCCAGTGTCCTGAGAAGGATGGCCCCTTTGTCCTCTGGGGGGTGGCCCTGGGCCCGTCCGCAGGATCTGCACAATGGTTTTCTCTGATGCCGAGGACGGAGCTCTGGGAGGCTTGGGCTCCTTGGTGAGGAAGGGTCTTCATGGGTAGAGGGGCCTGGCTCCCCGGTCTTGCCTTAGGGCAGTGGCCACCCCATCCCATCTTCATGGATAAGCCCCAGGAAAGTTGGGGGTGCAGCTACCACCATGGCTGGGCCAGGACACACCCTCCTCTGTTCCCAGGGCCTTGTGCTCCGTGGCAGGTGGTATCCTACCTCCTGCCAGGCAGCCATTTGAGGGGTTCCTAGTTCCTCATGGTTCCAGGAGGGAGACGTGCCCACCTCCTGGGCTGCAGATGCCACCTGCCTGCCTGCCTGGACTCCTGTGTTGAGAAAATCTCTGCAAACCTCAGATTCATGTCCCTAGCCTACATCGCATGCATGTCAGCCAGAGGCCGCACGTGGGAACATCAGTGGTGGATGCTGAGGGGAGAGCTGGTTGGCGAAACTGCTGGAAATTTGAGATTAAGCAACACCTGCTAAAACAGGCAGTAGGTGCACCCTTGATGCAGAGGAGACCCCCAGGCATACTGCCTAGGGAAATGAGGTGGCTTCAGGTTCAAGAGTGTCCCTGGCAGCATGATATATGGCAGCCAAGGTCCACCTCCTAGATGGAAATGAATGGTACAGAGGATGAATCAGTGGCCAGGGTGGAACCGGGGAGGTGTCCTAGTGGGGTGCTAGGTGTTTCTGAGTAGTCATTGAGCTGCACACTTATGTGAATGCATGTTTCTGAGTTATGCCCCCATAAACAGGTTCTTATAGAGATAGAAGCAGGAATGGCAGCTTCAGCCGGGGGTCCAGCTCTACCCACACTGTCTCTGCCACCCTCTCCTGGCTCACATTCCCTTTGTAAAAACAAGAAACAGATGCTCTGCAAGGTGTTCACCCCTGAAGTCTTGGGATTGCCAGCTCATGACCCTTGTGTCCAGTGGGGTGTGCCGGGTTAGTTGTCTTTGGATTCCTCGAGGGCTTGTTGAAGGGAAGCTGTGCCTCCTGCTGCCGTGGCTGGCCGGGCAGGAGAAGCACATGCCGCCAGGTGGAGTCTCATCCTCGCACAGCCACTGGGTCCCACTCCCTCGAGACTTGGTGGTGGACCAGTTCTCCCACCCTTGCGTGCACTTGAATGTGCAGTTATCCATCACCTGCATGGCGTTTTCCTTGAGATAGAAAGTTCTGTGCAGGGTTTGTGATTGGATAATAAGTCATTGATTTCATAAGAATTGCCTCCATGATTCATCACAATCCATTCTTTCCCCGTACGCACCCATTTTGCCAATGGGAACTATTCTGTAAGCTCATTGACACGCTGCGGGAATAAAGAGCGCATTGTGTCAATTTATAGTAACTGAATCTGCATAATCGCTGCATAATGAACAATCTGCACCATTCTTGCATGGGTGTGGGCTGCGTGCGCACGGTCAATGCATAGTAGGCACGCTGTGCAGGGCGCGACGGCCACGCAGGCTGAAAGGGAATCTTGTCTTAGTCTCTGCTCAGCACAGTTCAGCCACAGCTTCTGGCCAATGGGCTCCTGTTCAGATTTCAGGCCAAGGGTCTTGGGTGCTGCCCTGAGAGAGGAAAGGCCCCAGGGAGGAAAAGGCTTTGCACCAAAGACAGTTGGCATGGCTCCTTGGGAGCCAGGGCAGTGTGTGCTGGTGGAAGTGGGGGCAAAAGGGACAATGACCCTTGGGGAGTTGCTGAGTGGCAGGAAGGCAAGGGGCAGTTTATGAATGGGAAAGGCAAGAGGCTGGTTGTCCATGTGGAATCTCAGCACACGCGTGGAGAGGGTCCAGCTTGCTTGTTGGTATGCAGTTGAGGAAACAGCCCAGAGAGGCAGAGGGTTGAGAGTGGACAGCTAACTGAAGCCTTGCCTGGGGGAGGCTGGGGTGTGCTTGCTGCAGACTGGGCCCGCGGCTGCTTCCACCTTGGTTCTGGCCCATCCCTCAGGGCTAGGTGCTGTCTGGCCATGCCTCTGCGCAGGCTGGCATGAGTGGGCAGCTGGTCCACAGGCCATGCCAGCCTGAGGCCACCTCCTGGGAAGGGAATGTGGGGCTCCACTTTAAGCACGGGATCCTTGGGAGGGCTTGGAGGCCTCCACATGGGAAGCAGCCCATATGTGGCCCCCACATGTCCCCCATGATGTCACTCTTCTCATGTTCCCTGCAGGTGTATGTGAATGGAGAGTGGGTGACCAACATCAGCGAGGGGGGCAGCTTTGGGGAGCTGGCACTCATCTACGGCACCCCCAGGGCTGCCACAGTGAAGGCCAAGACGGACCTCAAGCTCTGGGGCATTGACCGTGATAGCTACCGGCGCATCCTCATGGTAAGTAAAGGCGGCTCAACCAGGGCGGAGGGCAGCAGCTGAGTCTGACCCCACGCTGTGGCCCAACACCTCACAGGAACTCTGGCTTTGCTCAAGGCAGATGTGTGCCTGCAAGACACTTTCCAGCCTCCCTGACAGATACAGCCTGTAAGGTCTTGGGTAGGATTCTGGAAAGCCTTTTAGAAGACAGGCAGATGGCTAGGGAAGTCCGTTTTCTTTCTCCTCTTTCTCCTTCCAATTGTCTGGAACGTGGGTATAATGGCTGTACCTCCAGCTGCCATGTTGGACCATGCACTGTAGAATGAAACCGGTTCACCAAGGGAATAGAACAAAGAGGTGTGAGGAGGGGCTTCCTGATGACTGGGTGGGACCACCCTACCGGGGCTGGACCACACTTCTCTCATGTGGGGATTAACCCTTGGGTTTTAAGCCACTGTAATTTTAGGTTTGTTCTTATATATAGCCATGTCTGTTCTTTGAGTAGATGTGTGTGCAGCCCCTTGTAGGGCAGTTGGGACCTCAGGCTGATGTGGTCATCTGAGGGGGTCACCTGGGCAGTTTCTGGACTGGAAAGACCCTTCCCAGCGGGAGGAGGCTGCTCTATATTCACCTGTACCCTACCCGCCGAGCTCTGTTCTCCTGCAGTGACATCAGAAGCACAAGATATGAGACAGACCGTGAGCTCACATGTACCTGTGTATGGATGGTTCCTTCTGGGAAACCATCCATACACAGGATGGAGGTGCTGTGGATGGAAAGCACAGGATGGAAAGCACAGAGAAGAGGTGGAGGTGCCCAGGAGCAGGGGAGGGTCACCATCTTATAAAAAGGCCTCAGAAATCTGCCCTAAGGTGACACTGGAGCAGAGTGCAGGAGGCCAGCACTCAGGCTGTGCAGGATAGCACTCAGGCCATGGGAGCAGCAAGGACAAAACCCTGAGTGCTGCTGCTTGGAGGGCTGTGGCCAGTGAGGACACCATCCTGGAGAGGAGCAAGGGCTCTGTCCAGAGAGGTGGTGGCATGCTCCCCCGAGGCCCCACAGCCTCCATCAGGTCTGTCAACTGGACTCTGACCTGGAGTACCCAGGACCATGGTAGGAGTTTGAGCCAACTTGGACCCAGTTATCTCTGGGCCTGCTTGTGCCATTCTGGTGAGGGCAGAGTGGCCCGTGGTGATAAGTATCCTGGAGAGTCTGAGCCCGGCTGCTCTGGTCTGGGGGTTTGCTTATAGTATAAGCTCCTGGGCACCTCCACCCCTTCTCTGTGCTTTCCCAGAAGTATATCGACTCTTCATCTCCAGCCCCTTCTTTTCTGTTGTTGGTTGCTGGAAGCAGGGTGCCTGATCTGGGGCAGCCACACCTTTTCGCTCTCTGTGCTTACCCAGTGGTGGCCACTGGGCTGGAAGCTTTTCCTGTCTGATTAGAGGTCAGGAGAATCATCGGTGGGCTTGCTGTGAGGGCTGTCCCTGAGACACCATTGCTCAGAGCCCTCTCCAGCAAGCCTGGAGATTGAAGAAGGAGGCAGCCATGGTAAACGCTTAGTAGGGAGAGCTGAATCCCGCTCAGCTCACTCCCCAGGGAAGACCCATGCCCTGGGCTACCCTCTACTCCACCAGCACTGTGTCTGAGACAGCTTCCTTGGGGTCTCAGCTGTCCCCTCAAAGGCTAGCCTGGACAGGGGGTGGGGTGGGGGGGGACCCCCTTTCTAAGGGGGGCCTGTGGCTGGAACACCTGAGAGGAAGCTGGGGGTGCCCATGGTATGGTTCAGGATAGGGCCCCAGGACTTAGTCATGGAGGCTTGGAGTCCTGCCCTATTGTGCTCTCCTGGTCCCATTGTGGGGACCAGCTTCCATACTGCATGCAGGGGTCAACAGTCTTCAGGGCAACCATTTCATCAGGCTCCATACTCAATGAACTCCTTTTCCACACACTGAATGGGTGCTGGTTGAGTGCCCAGCATGCAGCAGGGCCAGAGTTGATGAACGTGGGACCCTTGGAAGGACTTCCGTGACTCCTCCCTTCTCCTGTCTTAAATGTGCATACTCCTGTCTGCTGAGATCTCTGTGTAGGAGGGGTCCTCTGGGGCCTCCTGTCCCTTCTGGGTGCACCCAGCTGGGTGTTGCATAAGCCATCGTTTCTCCACCTCTACCCTGTGTCATTCCGGACTGGGATTTTTGCGGCTAGAACCTTATATTCAGGGAAACTCTCAAACCACCAAGGGAGCTGGCACTTCCTCTGTTTTAATTTTGGATCCTTGTGTGCTAAGGATAGCCGCGGTGGGGCTTGGAAGTCACAGAGCCCATGTATCAGGAAAGAAAATGACAGTACTGGGCAAATTCGGGCAGGAGTGCCCTGCAGTGCTCTCATTTGTCCTCTGGCTGCGCAGATTTGGATGTGTCTGTCAGGCAGTGTCCTCACCCTGTGTCCATTTAGCGCTAAGCTGGGATGTGCTGTGGGGTGTGCAGGAGATAGGGGGACACTGGTGTCTCCAGGCAGTGGACCAGTTCCCAAAACATCAACTTGGACTCCACATTCCGACTGTTGGATCCCAGAATGTCTGATCTGAAGGTTCTCAATGTCCATCTTTTTCCTCCAGTGTTCTGTGTTATTGCGGGAAGAATGGAGCCCCATTGGGGCTGGAGCAGAGATTGACCACTATCCCCAGGCTTCCAGGCAGGGGCCCAAGGAGGGCTCAGGGCTTCCCCAGCTCTCTTTTCTTGAAACTTTGGGTCCTCTGGGCACACGAACAATACCTGGGACCTGGTGTTGAGAGGTAGTGAATGTAGAATTCTGTGGTAGAAGCTGTGCTGAGGTCCCCAGAGCCCCTGTCAGGGGTGGCCTAAGGCCCTGGCAACCTGGGTCCTGTACAGAGGGCCCTTCCTCCCCCAGGACTCCTGACCAGGAAGCCTCAGTGAAACCCATCACTGAGGGATGCCAGCCATTAGGGTGTGGGTCCTCCCTCCTTAGCACAGGCAGTTGGACATTTGCACTAGCATTATGGAGGGTCCCTAGGCTGGGCTGGGCTTAGTGTCTTCCATTGTCTCCTGGGGGTCATGCAGCCTGGAAGGGGGACAATGTCTATACCCAGGAAATGACGCTGAGATCCTGGGCAGTTGGGAAGCCTGCATGCACATAAGTGGTAAAGTTTCTGCAGGTTGAGATGTGGGGGGCCTCGGGTATTGGGGAGCCTGCACCTTGGATAGACCCATTCGCAGCCATCATGGTGCATCATAGCCCCAGGCTGGGGTGGGCTTTGTGGAGTGTTGGACCTCAGACACCCCAGGCTCTAGTTTCAGTGCAAATGCTCTCCTGAGCCAGTGGGCAGAGTGGGAAGTGCCCACACACAGGGTCCTCGTCCATAGACCACATGCCAGTGGATTGGGGTAAGCCTGGCCTTCAGGTCCCAGGTCTCAGTGTTCCTGCCTATAAAATGGCCAATGGCTTCCCTAGCAAGGGCCCCAGTCTACTAGCAGCTTAGGAATGGATGGTTCCTTTCCCTCTCCTCTGGAGCTTTCTACTTTTCGAGGTTGGCCTGTCCAACACCCTATTACAGAGATCTGAAAACAAAGGCCCATGGCAGGTGCCAGTGAGATGGAGCAGAGCCAGAGTCAGGTCCCAGGCTCCTCAGGGAGTTAGCTGGGGTTGGCACCAGAATGCCATTGTCCCCCACACAAGGCCTACTTGGGATGATGGCAGACCTGCAGCAAGTCCCACTGAGTGGGGTCCCAGTGGCCTCAGGTCACAGGGTAGGCCTCCCAGATGTCCAAAGCTGGAACAAATGGCCAGGCCTCCAGTATGACCTTGCTTTCTGTCCATCTCAAAAGGAAGTGATGGAGGCGGCCCCTTCCCCAGGACCCATGCAGCTGCCTCCAGTTGTCCTGCAGGGAGAGATGGATGGCCCATGGAGCTGAATTTAATGTTTGAGGTTCATGGGGCAAAACATTTGCATTCCACCAGCTGGGCGTAATTGCTGGGTGGTCAGTGAGGATTTTAAATTATTATTATTTTTTAAATGCCTTTTTGGAGGCCAGCAGGGATCTAAAATGGTTTAGACTGGGTCGTGGAGGAAACCACCACCCATGAAGGTGTCCTGACCCACTTTGGTGGGTTGACATGCCATGTTCCACTGCCTGTGCCCATACTGTGTGTTTCCAGTAGTGCCCTTCTTGTCACTGGGGAGGCGTGGTTTGTTCAGGCTGCCTGCAGGGCACAGAACCACCTTCTATGCTATCTTGGTCCAGGTGGTCTTGGGTGACTTAAGGAGGTTTTCTTGGACCTGTTGGGCTGTGAGCCCCCAACCCTGTTAGGATTTTTGCTGGAAAAAGGGGAGCTTGGGGATGGGACTCTGGGCTCCTAATACTGGAACTTGCAGCTGTTTCAGCACTCCCTGGCCAGAGCTGATGGAGAAGCTGAGGACTGCCTGGGTCCATTCGTGGTGTCCCATGTAATCTTCATGGTGATTCTTTGGGGAAAGGCATTAGATATTCCTATTGCCCACGAGGTAGGTAGGCAGTGGCCGGTAGAGGTGTGATCTTATGCTGTCCCACAGCTGGCTTGTGCTCCAAGTCACTGCAGCCTCTCCTGGCTGGTCACTGGGAGAGGAACAATGGACAAGCCACATGCCACCCATGTCTTGGGGGCATCTTCTCATTAACCATAGTTGTTGCTGCTCCTGGTGGGCTCTGCCTTGGGGACAGCAGCTGCCTCATTGCTGTGTTCCTCAGTGCCTCTCCACCCTGTCCTTGCTCCATCCCACTTCCGTCCAGCCCCTCCCCGACCTGTTCTCGATGTTCCTCCCCTTTTTCCTCCTGCACCTCTGGTATCTGCCCTGACTTTTAGATAAGACCATTTCTCTTCTAGAACCTGACCATCTGGGCTTCAAGAATTGGCCTCTTGGAGCACCCCACCCCTGGTCTCTGGCCTCCTTGGACTGGAAACCAGGTCCTCGCATTAGAGCAGCAAGGTTGGCCCACTGGCCTAGATTTCAGTGCCTGTAGCCACTTTTAACTCTGCTTCCAATGATGATTGCTCAGTGATGATTATGGTCACGGTGATGGTGGTCAAGGTGATGGTGGTGATGATGGTGATAATCATGGTGGTGATAATGGTGAAGATGATGATGTTGATGTAGATGATGGTGATGGTGATGGTGATGAGGATAATGGTGGTGGTCCTAATTCAGTGCAATGAAGGAGAACCAATGGTGAGGGTCAGCACACTCTATTTGTAATCTGATCCCATAACTCTCCATGCTCATAAACCAGTCTTGTCCCCTCAGTGCCTCGGATTCTCCATTAGAATAGTGATCAAGTACTGGGGATATAGCTCAGTTGGTAGAGTGCTTGCCTCACATGCACAAGGGCCTGGCTTCAATCCCCAGCACAAAAAAAAAAAAAAGGAAAAGAAAAGAAAAGAAAAGAATAGTGATCAAGCTGGCTCCATGTTCTCTGTGTCTCTGACCTGGGCTGCCTTCCTTCTCTGAGATGTCTCACCATGGTCATGACAAGGCTATCTTTACCACCGTCCAGACAGTTCCTTGTCTGCTTCCAGTGGAGATGTAGTGAGACACCAGCCTCAGTTGGCTTCCCCCTCATCAGAAAATGGGAGTAGGGATCACTGCAGACAGGCACTGACCCATCCTCAGCCTCCTCCTCTGATCCTAAGAGCCCTCCTCCTCCCAGAACATGATGAGAAGCAGTACAGCTAACCTTGACTCCTATGGTTATAACCTTTAATCTGTCCCACAAGTGCCACTGTTACATCTCCACTCTATGGGGAAATGGAGGCACAGAGAAGGCACACAGCCTTCTCTTGCCCACTGGGCTATGAAAGGGTGGAACCAGGACTTGAAAAGGGACAGAGATCTCGTTCCATCATTCATGTGCTCACATTGGACTCCACACTGTCCTGAGGTTGTTCTGCATCTTTTCTCCCACGCTCAGTATCTTTACCCCTCTGAAGGGCAGAGACCGTGTCTGTGGAACCTCTCCCATGTCCCTGCCATGTATTGTTGTCTTCTATCCTTACATCACATGAGGGGAGGGTGGCTTGCAGAGTCACCAATGTGCCTAAGCTGCCAGCATTGTCACCATCATCACTACCATGATTTTCGTCATCACTGTGACTGCCAGTATTATCACCACCATCTTCATCATCATTAAAACCATCATCACTACCATCGCCATCATCACCATCACCACCATCACCATCACCACCACTATCACCATCACCATCACCACCATCACCATCATCATCATCATCATCACCGTCATCACCACCATCAACATCACCACCATCACCACCACTATCACCGTCAGCAGCAACTGAAGGAACATTGATTGAGACTTAGTCCTTACAACTACTCAGTGAGGCAGGAGTATTATTATCTCATTTCACCAAGGCTTACATCCAAATCTGTCCTTGACCCCCTGGAATGTAGTGTGCTTTGCCTGCTCTTAGGCTTTTGGGGGTCCTCTCTGCTGAGGCCCTGGGAGGTACAGGAGGCAGGGGAGGTCCAGGGGGATACAGGAGGCAGTGTGGCCTAGGCCCTCATCCTTGTACTGGGTGAGGGCCTGAGTGGCTACTATGGGAGGAGGGCTGGCTCAGCCCCAGCAGTCTGTGTTTCTGAATGTTGAGGGGAGTCGGCGGGTGAGCAGGGAGTGCCCGAGCAGCCTGGGGATGGGTGGGAAAGGTCGGTTCACAAGAAACCGTGGAAAAACCCTTGGTCTGGCCCTGTGGAAACTGCTGCTGGGCCCTGGGGACTCAAGAGTCATTCCTTCCCCACTTCACTGCTGCTTGCATTTTTGTCATAGCTTTCTGGGGACAGGCATTTAGTGCCTTTTCTCCAGCCCTTCCCCTGAGAGCCCTTTTTCCTTCTGTGACAGATCCTTCTCCCTTCCCTGACCTTCTCCCACGCCTGTCTCAAGGTCTGACCCAGCAGGGAGGGCATGGATGGAAATCTGGGATGCCTCCCCACTGCCCCACTGTGGAAGGGGCTCCTGTGGCAACCTCTCCTTTTCCCATGCTACAAAGCCACCAAGGGTCCCTTGGAGAAGACCTGAGCCTTTAGCTGAAACTGCTCTCAGTTCAGATAAAGCCAAGCTGCATCTTTTGTGGGGGGCTGAAGAGATGGGAAAGGGCCTGGAGCAGGAGGACCCTGCCCCACACTCAGTGGTGTAGCTGTGGACCAGTGCTCCCTGTCCCCTTTCTCCTCCTCCTTGGGGCCATTGTAAGTTATGACAATGTACACAGAGCTGAGAAACTGCCTTGCACAGAGCACTTGCAGATGTCACCCAATGTGACTGTTTCCACTCTCTCTGGTGAGACCATTGACTAGATGGGGGCAGATGCTCTGAATAGACCTCTCCAGAGGCAAGAGGTTCTGAGAGATCCACAGGCACTTGGGGTCCTCTGAGTGTCAGAGGTCAGCCTCTCATGTTTGATCTATCTCCCTTGCCCAGCATCTTCCAACAGATTCTTACTTAGTAAGCTGATGGTGGGTGCGTTCAAGGCTAACTTTGGCTTCAGGGACCAAGTGGCTACCAGTAGGTGTGGGGAGGAGCCATTGGGGATATCAATGCCACCTCACTGATGGCCAAGCCATGAATGAGCCTCCTTCACCGTTGTTGGATATCTGAGGCAGCTGGGAGGGCTGTCTGCCAACTGCCCGCAGGCCTTCCCCATCTCTGTTAGGATCAGAGTTAGCTGGACATCACAGTTAGCCATTGCTGAGTAACAAACTTCCCCTGAACTTGGTGGCCTCCAACAGCAGCGTAGTATTGGGCATAGTTTTTGTGGGTCTTGGGGAAGCACCTTAGCTGGGTGGCTCTGGCCTGGAACTCTCTGGGATTGTGGTCACTGGAAAGTAGGAAAGATGGAGGATTGTTTCCGGGATGGCTTGTACCCATGGTGCTGGTGGCTGACAGGAGGCAATGTTCCTCCTCTGAATCATGGGGACAGTATGGCAGGTGCCATAGTGACTTCTACAACTCAGTTTTGGAAATCTCCTTAGCATCCCCTTGGTTACCCAGGTCACCCTGTTTGGTGTGGGACAACGCATATAGGGTGTGGCCCTTGAGGGGGTACTGTCAGGTCCTCATAAAGGCTGGCACACTTTGGGCCATGGAAGCCCCTTCAGGAGACCCCAGGGAGGGAGAGGGCTGGGTGCAGGAAATGGTCTGGCTGGCACCAATTCATGGCCATCAGCAACTTTCAGGGCTTGGGATGCTTCCAGGGCCTACTTTGAAGAGTTCAGAGTTCATAGTCGTCTGGGGAAGTCTGAGAATGTTGAAAGAATTCAGGTCTGAAGACCCTCATTCTCCATTTTTCTTCCAAACAGGGCAGCACACTGAGAAAACGCAAGATGTATGAAGAGTTCCTCAGCAAGGTCTCCATCCTAGGTCAGTGGCTCTGTCCATCCCCAGGCCTCTGTGGCCTCCTGTGAGTACCTGCCCTCCAGCCCCAGATGCCTTCCCTGCCTCACATGGCTGGCAAGTGACACACGCTTGGTGTTAAGTGGGTTAGGGACACGTACACACACACTTTCTCACATGTACACATGCACAGACACACATCTATGGTGTGCACTCACTATGGTCTGTGGCATCAGTGTCCTCCTCCTTGGATCTGTGCTGGCTCAGCTCTCCCACTGCCTTTGATGCTGTCACCCTTGGTCCCTCAGTTTGTTTGTTTTTTTGAACTATGGATTGGACCCACGGCCCTTAATCACTTAGCTGTACCCCCAGCCCTTTGCATTCTTTTTATTTTGAGAAAGGGCCTTGCTAGGTTGCTTAGGGCCTCCCTAAGTTGCTGAGGCTGGCTTCGAAGTTGCAGTCTCCTGCCTCAGCCTCCCGAGTGACTGGGATTCCAGGCGTGTGCCATCGCGCTCAGTAGTCCTGTCAGTGTTGAGCTAGAAGCCAGTTCTGCTTCCTAGTAGCTGGGCAGATTTGGCCTTCTTCCCCTACCAAGTTGCTTTACTCTGAACATCGCTGTCCTGGTGACATCCTTGTGCCCTTGATGCACTTAGTGCTCTGTAACCTGGGGGATATGGAAGCCAGCAGAGGCTGCAGGTGCACCCTGGGCTGGCACATTCAGATGAGCACCCTCAGCCATTACGTGGGGAAGACACTGCTGAATCTTTTGCACACAGTGAAGCCGGTTGGGGTGGCATAAACCAGGGTCTGCACCTGCCCCTCTTTGCATCTTCCACCTGCAGTGACCCACCCAGCCCCAGAGCAGTCAAAGACCCCTGCGCATGCATGCGTGTGTGTATCTGTGTGTCTATGTGCGTGTGAATTCATAAGTTCAGTGTGATGGTGGTTTCCTTCCTTCTGGGGAAGGACTTTGCCCTGAACCACATCCTCTCTGAATTCTTTCGTGAAATGTTGAGATACTCATAACATAGAAGGGACCGACATGACCATTTTAAGAAGTGCTGTTCAGGGAAAAGAAGACACGCACGGTATTGAGCATCGTCAGCTCTGTGGGCCCAGCACTTAGTCATCACCCTGAGCAGAAATCCACCCCCTCCTGCCCTGGCCACATGGGTCCCCTGCCTGTGTCTGTGGACTTTCCTGCTCTGACATTTCATTTGAGTGGGATCTCACATGTGGCCTTCCTTGTCTGGCTTCTTTCCTGTGGCTTTTAAAATATGTCATACCTGGCAAAAGAAAAGGTCAGCACTCTCCTGAGTTGATTCCTAAGATTTTTCAGGGGCTGAGAGAGGGACATTTTATTCCCATGCAAAATGGAAACCAGGAACTTTCCTGTCCTTTGCCTTTGGGTCTCCTTACCTTTGAGCAGGAGGTGGTATGGCTGCCTGGACCATTGTCACTTGCCAATTCTCTCATTCGCTGCTGCTGTTCAAGCCCACAGCTGCAGAGTGGCATCCAGCCCAACACAGACCTCTTTCTGACCTTCGGGAGACCCTGCTGACCACCCCAGAACTCCAGCCTAGTACAGGCAGCTGAGCGGAGCTGATTTCTTCCCTTTAATGTCTCAGGCCTTTAGACACCTGTGGGCACTCAGCACCTGCCTCGCCCTGTCTGCTCATCTGTTTTCTTTGATGAATGCAAAGCATCCAAGTGTGACTGGCTCTTCCAGGGCCCTGGGGGAATAACTTCAAGATTCTGGTCCCCTCTTCAGCTTGGTCACCACAAGACACACAAGGGCCTCCAAACATGGCCTGTGGACACTGTGGTGGCCGGCTTTGGGAGGCAGCTGGCCTTCCCCTTGCCCATCTGCTCTCAGCTTAGGTGGAGTCCGTTGCTGTGGACAGGGCATTTTCCCCCGAGACATGCAGGAAGGGTAAGTGCACCTGGTGCCTCCATTTCGAGCCTCTCCTCAAAAACATGAGGCTGACCCGGCATGGGAGACTTCCCAGCCTGAATGGCCGGCTGAGGTGGTAAAGGTCACTGAGTCTCTTCTAGGGGCTCCTGTGCTGCAGGCCCCTTCTGGGTGGGGCCTAAGTACCTACCTCATATGTAGGCTGACTTGTCTGCAGCACCTCTTGGGACACTGGCCTGCATTTTCCTGCTCACATGGTAAATGTTGGAAATGCCTCTTAGAAGGGACAGTCAAAGGCAGACTCCTGTGATAGGCAGGGTTGACTGTGTCTCAAGGGATAAGGCTCCTAAATTGCAATTAAAAAAAACCAAACAACAACAACAAACCAAAAACCAAAAAATATGTGTTTCATGAATCTCCCCAGAGCCTTGAGACATTTAAAAAAAAAAAATTAGGACCAAGAAATTGCCATGTCCTTTACAGTTTCCTCTGACAGTTTTCAACCAAGATTTAAATTGTTGGGAGACTGAGCTTGCTCCAAATCCTGATTCCCAGACCTTGGATTATTGCAGGTTTCAAATGTCATGGAGGAAAAAAAATCTGCTAATCAAACAGGTGGAGATGAACTCTCAAGCAACTGATTTCAGAACTGAAATCAAGTTATCACGGCCCTCGTGAGGACATCAGTAAATAAAACCTGCCATGCTCCTGAACACTCCCTTTCTGCATCCGCTTCCTCCTGAACACAAGCTGTAATTTCACTGCAAAGTCTGTAGTCACAGGTGTATGGTGTGTGGACTGCAGGGCACACCCCCATCCCAATAGCTTTTGGTCTCACCAACTCAGGGCTACACACCCTGGCTGGAGCACTTGGCAGCCTGAGCCCTAGTGACTTCCTGGGGTTAGTGAGCAGCAATGAGCTTTGCAGTGTGTAGCACAAGCAGATCCTAGGGAGAGAAACCCCCTGCCAACCTAGATCTGAAATAAATGCTTTTCTTATTTTTATTTTTAGCAGCTGACCTACATAGATAGTATCTAAGTATAGGCCAATTTCTTTCACCAAAAAAGAAATAATCAGGCGATCATGATTTTCTTATAAAAGTCTTACATTATTATTCTTTTCTTCCTTCTGAGTGTTAGGAATGGATAATGTCAGGAAGGGATGGTGTGAGAAGGGTGGAAAGCACTGTTGAGTTTGCAAACGTTTAAAGATAAACTTGGCATTGGAATTAGGAGTTTTGGCCCCAAATAGTGGAAGGCCTGCTCTTTTTGGACATGGTGGCATTTGTGCAGTGCCAGGGTCTTTGATCAGCCGGCAATGGATGGTGCTGTTTTGACCACTCTGAATTATTCTCAGCTGCTTAGTAGCTGTAGGGCTCAGCCATGACTCCATTGTTTCCAAAAATATAGGCATCCCTGTTCTTTTGGCGATAAGTAAAAGCCTTTTCATACTAAGTTAACTTAGACTCAGTTTGCAGGGCCCATTATTTACAAGATCTGGTTGGTGTTGGGTGTTTTCCAACTGTATCTCCTGGCAGAGGGTGGGGTGTGAAGTGTGTGCATGTGAATAGCAAGATGTCCAGGTCCCAAGCGCAGAAGCACCCAGGAACCAGCTTTCTGCTCTCCCCTGTGACCTGTGACTCATCTTACCAACCTGGAGCTGAGCAGGGGAGTTTCTTGAGCCACATCCTTAGGAGAGCACCTGCTACCGCAAGGGGCCAGCCCTGACACCATGTTTGTCCTCTACAGAGTCCCTGGAGAAGTGGGAGCGCCTGACCGTGGCTGATGCCCTGGAGCCTGTGCAGTTTGAAGATGGAGAGAAAATTGTGGTCCAGGGGGAACCTGGGGACGGCTTCTACATCATCACAGAGGTGAGTCCTGCTCGTTACCCCGAGGGCGCTATGCTGGTCACAGGGCTTCATCCCACCCTGACCCACAGGTCCGTCCCACACCACAGTCCACTTGGGGCCAGTGGGATGATGGCCTCGTGTGCATGCCACGGATGTAGGTGTGTCTCTCAAGAATGGTGGTGGAGACTCAGGCCCCCACGGGTGAGCACATTGCACAAAACACACACATGGTGCAGGTTGAGTTGGGGAGCCAGAGTGAGATGGGTGAGCATGTCCCTGTCAAGCCCTGGTGTGGCCTGTGCTCCACATAAAGCTCCTGGGGGGCCTGTGTACATTTGGGGTGCACCAGATCTCTGAATTATTTCTCACAATTGCGCATAAATCTACAATGATCCCCAATTTTAAAGTTTAGCTCAAGAAAGAGATGGTGAATTTCTCCGCCCGAAGTGTATGAGTCACTTTGACCATGGCCCACATTGCACCCTCAGCAGGCAAGCAGCCCACTGGTTCCTCAGAGCCCCTGGCATGTGTGGGGGGCTGGAGGCACTGGAATCCATGGCCACCACCCTGGAACCTTCCTGAGATGGGTGTGCCACTGTTGTGAGAACAGAGGATCTGTGAGATAAGCTGCTTGTATGCCAATGTCTGCAGGGGGATGGCTGAGGGAATTTCTGCTCCTGATCTGAGGTGCCTGTCCACGCAGAGGGACACCCTCTCCCTGTTCACCAATGTGGGTAAGCTATCCAGAACTGGCCATTGCATTCACCCTGGAGGATACCCCAACCCTGGCTGGGGCAAATGCACCTTCTTGCTTGTGGGGAGCTTTCCTGACTTTGCAGAGCCTCATACAAAAGTGTCCTGATTCTTCTTCTTGGTCCTCAAGGTGAGAGGAAACCCCTGCTCACATCCTCTCTCGCCTGTTCTCCAGCCCTCCAGAGAAGAGGAGGGCTCACACATGGTGGAGTTTGCATGGCCAGTATTGTCATCTTGGGGTTGTTGACAGGAAACGGATGTAAGCAGAGAGCTCAACCCACTGGATATTTGGCCAATATGACCAAACTCAGAAGTCAGATTCTTTGTTTGAAATAACAAGCAGAAGCAAAATTTGTCTGCAGGGTTAAAGATGTGGGACCCTGTGTGTAGGCACTTACTTGCTCTGTCAAACAGGCCATGAGGCAGGGACCGCAGGAGGAAGGCCCTGGGGCTCCAGAATGGAGACTTCACCTGAGGCCTTCTCTTGGGCTCCTGGGCTGTGGAACCCTCACCAGCCCTCCCAGGGCCATGTTAAAGGTCTCTTCCTTCCCATCCTTGTCCCTTCTCACTGTGGTCCTCTCCTCAGGAAAGACCCAGAAGGCTGCAGAGTAGAGTAGGAGAAAGAGCAGAAGACCAAAGCCCTTTGCACCTGCACTGCCTCTGGGAAGCTTTTTCTTCCCTGGAGGGAGGTCACAGGATGGGTCTGGACAGGGGCAGTGACCCCTGCTGAGCTCAGTGGTAAGGGTGTGGGCCAGGTGCTGGGGGAACACTGCGTGGGGGAGGCTGGACTTTAACCTGGGCCCTAGAGAGCTGCAGAAGGGTTCCTGAAGGGCCCCCAGGGGACAATCCTCAGGAGGTCCTCAGTCCTTGGGGTAGGGGACTCATTCGACTACAAGTTTTCTTTAAAAAGAAAAGAGGAGGGAAGAATAAAAACCACAGGCAGAGCAAATTATGGTTCTGGTTGGCACTGAGGGCAGCCTCCGGTCGACAGTCCAGGGAAGGAAGCAGGCCCAGTTCTCACTCCATCACCCACAGGATTCCGCAGGCTCACACCCACCTTCCCCAAGCCTGTCCCAGCCCTGCGTAGGCAGAGGCTGCTGCTCTGTCACCTGGACATGGGGTGAGTGGCCGTTCCACACAGGACTTCTCTGAGGCTGCTGTTTAACTATGGAAGGGACCTGGGACCAGCAGAGCCATTTCAAAAACATCCAGCAAAAAAAATCACTCATATCCCTCAGTGTCTGAGAAACAGAGGACGATGAGTAGCATCCCCACTGAAGGCACGCTGAGGCTCCATCTACCGCCTGCATGTGCTGTCCAATGACCCTCTGCCACCAGAATCTCTATGTTTCTTTTCCTGCTGGCCATCTGCCCAAAGCCATGTCCTGCCCCTCCTGAAGTTCTGTGAGTGCTCTGTCTCTGCATTTGTGGCCTTTGTGTGACACTGTTCTGGGTATCTACAGGGGCCCAACCTCTTTCAGTGAATAAATGAAGATTTGTGCTTATCCATTAGCTTCCCACCCTCACCCCCAAAATTTGAAATATTAAAGATGGTCACTGTTCTTGGCTGTATTTCCCATGGAAAGTGCACTCAGTTCCCTCCCCTTGGATCTGAAATGGGCCCATGGGATGTAGCAGGAATGGTATGGCAAGACATTCAGGCTGTGTCACAAGAAGCTTGCCCATCCACAGCCTCTCAGGCTGGTTCTTGGGGCCCTGCTCTGGGATCCTCCAAAACAGGACTCTGCCCATAGCAGCCTTGAGTGCCCAGTGCCAGCAGTCAGCCAGGCATGCTCTCGGGTGGCTGCCCAGCCCAGCTACCTGGTGCAGCCTCCTGAGAGAGAGAGTTGCTCAGCCCAACTGCAGGATGGTGAGATTGAATAGCTCTCCTGGGTCGCACTGTCCTTGCCTAGGCAGTGGGTTGCTCTGCTGGCACCTCTGCAATGGGACAGTGTGAGCAAAGCCACAGATGTTTCTATTTTACATCCTTTGATAAGAAACTGGTATTCATGGACTAAACCTGGCCCAGAGGCAAATTTGCACTTGACCAGCATGGTGCTTGGTTAAACACTGGAATTCGTTGTTGATATATTAAAACCAGGAGATTTCTCACAAAAGTCTAGGTCTTTCATCTCTTTAGAAGTCTGTATCTGGCCACTCTGCATTCAACCCTGTCTGAGAGGCAGATGCCCCTTGGAAAGGGCTGCCCAGCCCATCTCCAGCCCTGCTGGCCTGATCAGCGGTCTCTACAGTACCTGGGTCTTTAGCCTCAGTTTGAATGGTCTTGAGACTGGGAGCAAGTGACTCTGGCTACTATAGACAGTCATCCTTTATTCCCTGTGGCTGAGGACTCTCCAGCTGAGCCAAGAAAAGTCACACAAATGTGTGTGACAGGTTGGGATCCCTGAGTGCATCTTCGCAGGACATAGAGGAAGTTGGCTCTGGAACTGAGAAGAGGCTATCACTGAAAGTGACTTTGTCCATAATCATGGTGTGGGGAGGATTAGGGTGTGCCAGAGGTTGGGTAGGGTCCTTGTATAATCAGTTATGTCCTGCAGAGGCCCCTCCACGTCTTCTCCAAGAGAGGAAGCAGAGGGCTTGCCCATCTATCTGCCCAGCGTGCAGGATGGGCTTGAACTGGCTCTTGCTCCCAGAGCTCTACCCTGAACAGCCAGCACACATCATGGGCACATGGACACCTGGTACCTTGGATTCCACATCCAAGAACAACAGCATCTCGCAAGCACAGCTTCCTGCATTTCCTGCCCCTGGGCTCTCTCCCTCAGCCTTTGGTTGACCTGAGAGTCTGCTGTGGTTCCCTGCTGTGCTCTGAGGGTTTATCTCTTCCAAGGTAGCTGCACAAAGAAGTTGCCAAGAAGGCAACTGGATAGTGGGGACCATCACTGCTTCTGGGAGTGACTTCTGGGTTGCTGGGAATGCCCCACTAACTGGGGGGCAAGGGAGCATGCAGATTGGGCTTTCCTCACAGCACCAGCACTGTGGCCTTTGGAGTGTAACCAAGGCCACTTCTCTCAACCCTGCAAGAGTACGTGAAGTGGTTGCCTTGGCAACAAGGATTTTTCCGGGGGTTCCGACTCCCTGTCTTGCTGGAACAGCACGTGGAGAAGCCTCCGCGTCTCCTCCCTCCACGTCTCCTCCCTCCACTGGGTGGGGTGTCCCTGTCTGGCAGCCACTTCTCAAGCTTGCTTAGTTGTCACATTTCTGCGGGTGTGTACTTTGAAGGCAAGTTGTTCTGTAAACCTGCCCTTGATGGGTCCCAGGTATCCTTCCTATGAGGCCTCCTGGGGAGGCTTCCTGGAGAGCTGGGGAGCCTCTCACCCATCTTTCCTCTTGCTCCATCTGCTGGGCTCACTGTCACCTGAGCTTCCTAATGGGTGGTCCCCACGGGCCTTCGGGACACTACAGTGACTGCCTGTGCGTGGCTTGCTCTGCTCTGCCGGAAGATGTGGTTTTTGTGGGGGCTGATTTCCACCGTGTGTGGGCAAATCTACAGGAAATTGGCCCCAGGGAACCAAGCTCTGCCTCAGCAAGTTTCTTGGAGGTGATGGGCAAGGGGAGCAGGGCAGCAGGATCCCCAGCCTACATATGATCTGGAGAGTCTCTGCAGAGGTGCCCCCCACCAGACAGAGGCATCTCTCCTGCCTCCCAGCTCTGGGCACACACATGGTCTGTCTGAGCAACTGCATCTGCCAACCCCTCAGACAACTGATCCCAGGACTCTGGGAGAACATGCTCCACAGATAGCGGTAGAACTGACCCTCTTCAAGTTTGCCTGTGTGAACCTGGAGGTGCAGCACAAAGACACGGCACCATGAGTAGGGGTCAGCCCTGCTGCCTCCCCAGCCACACCTCTCTGCATCCTGAAGTTGGGCCATCCTGGGCCAAGAAGCCTAAAGGTGGGACACAGTACTGGGGGAACAGTATTGGGACTGCAAGAACTGTCCCTCTGTCTGACAGGATGCATGCTCAATTTGCCTCCCTAGGAGAGCTGCACTGGGGCCTGGCAGGGAGGGTAGTATGGGTCCAGGACATGCCAGGTAGGGGGAGGCTGCAGGCTGCTCTGCTGCTCTGTGACCTCATCAGAATTCACATCTCTAACTGTGCTCTCCAGGAAAATGGAGTAGGATTTGGACAGGGGCTCATGTTCCCGCTGTGCATTCCTCAATTTGGGCCTGAGACCTTGGAGCGCCTGGAGGCAGCTGGGCCCAGAGCTGGTTCCCTATAAAATCTGGAGGCTGAAATTCCCCAGCTTGCTCCCAGCCAGAGGCCTGGGAGGTGTTGCCATAGAAACACTAGATTGGATTTATCTCCTCACTTAGCAAATTAATTTTATGAATGTCCACAATGTTGAAGCAACTGCAAAACAACACATTTCACAGCCGCCCTCAGGCCTGGGAACGCTCCACTCGCCAGAGCCCAGCCCCCTCCACGTTCCCTGAACCGCAGAGTGTTCAAAATCCAGAGGCCACTCTGGAAATTTAGAAGGAGGCTTCCACATGGGAGCATCCAGGAGCCCCAGGCACATCCAGCTCTGCTCGGGTTATTGAGCCGTGGCCTGTGCCCGCTGGCTTTGCTCCTGGCACTGCGGCTTCATGAACATGTTTATGCCTGGAGCATCTTGTCACCCACTGCTCCTGTGTCCTTTTCCCCTGCTCCTTTGACAGTTGTTAGTGCCATTCTTTGGTTCCTATTTGTCCTTCTTGGGACTTCTGCCTCGAGGAGCATTGGGGCCTGCAGGAGCTATGTGGGTCCATGCTGCACATATTTCTCAAGTGTGGGCTCCCTGCCTGTGGGGTTCCTGACCTGGAAAGAGGTGAGCACCATACAGGAGATAAACCCCACTGGGTCTGTATTCTAGAGGAAGTGAGGTGGCATGGGAGGATCGTGAGGGCTTGAAGGGAAATGAGCCAGGACCTGGGGCGGTGTGAGCTTGGTGGGCATCAGGGGGCTCAGGACCTTGTGCAGGAGGGAGCTGGGGGGCTGCATCTGAGGTAGGAGCCATCAGCATGTGTGGATGCAGGGGAGAGTCCAGGGCTTGGCGGTTTGATGGGGGACCGTTCGGCCAGGGATAGGATGTCCAGTCTTACTCTGGGTGCGATGCTGCCGTGTGGGTGGTGGAAGCTTACTTGCTGAGAATTCATGCTGGGTCTTGCATGGAGAGTCAACTGCAGAAGTGCTCAGGGAAGAGGCGGATCAATCAGAGGTGGGCAGTCACAGCTGGGTGATGTGAGAGCTCCAGAAGCAGCAGGGCTCAGGGTCTGCCGATGAACCATCTCAGTTGTGAGAGGAGGTGACCAACAGATGGGAGGGTGCAGTGGACATGGAAATTGTGGTGTTGGAGTGCAAGTAGAAGTTTTCCAGATGGAGAAAGAGG
The DNA here is from genome assembly GCA_020662805.1 of Glaucomys volans. Taxonomy (NCBI): domain Eukaryota; kingdom Metazoa; phylum Chordata; class Mammalia; order Rodentia; family Sciuridae; genus Glaucomys; species Glaucomys volans. The sequence continues at coordinate 125,469 of JAJEJO010005382.1, read as the reverse complement.
AGGCTGAAAGGGATCACACATTCAGTAGCACAAGCAGAAGCTCGAGGCACCAGGTATGGTGGCAGAAGGGGGCTGCGATGTGGATGCCGAAAGATGGCTTGTTTGGATGTGTGCCAACAGACAGACACAGAGCAGTCACATCTTGTCCTGAGGCCACAATCTGCTGGTGGTGGGGGAGCTGATGGGACGCTTTCAGCACTGCAGTGTCTCACTGCCCTTGGCTTCCTGGTTCCCCAAGGAGCCTCCCGTTTGACCTCCTGGAGCTCCACATTTGCTCCTGTGCTGGGATGAGCTCTGTGTGAGTCCATCTGAGTAGCTTGCTCTGGCCTTCCAGGATCCACTGAAAGAACTGTACCACCTAGCAGGGGTCTCAGCGCGTGGCGAGAGCCCTCCTCAAGGGTCCTGTCACTGCTCAGAACCACGTGGGCGTTGCCTACCCTTCCTGTCTGAGGGGGATCCCAGCATCTTCCAGAAGTGGGAGAGCCTGCCAGGTACCCTGGCAGCTTCCTCTGGGCTAGCTGAAGAGCTTTCCACACCTGGCACTGCCCTGATTCTAGCTAGTCGGGAAAGCTCTCTGGATCCTGTGTCTGGTGCTGGGGACTGTCATGGGTGTTTGCTGGCACATTGGTGTGGGTGGCTGTGATGGAGGTATCAGGATTCTTGGGAGTTTCAGACTCATCACTCCAGGTGTCTGTCTGTGTCTCAGACTCACTGGGGCCCTGAGCACCCCAGAGGGAAATAGTCTCCAAAAGGGTCCATGGGCTCTTGTCCCATTTTTTTCCCATTGCAGGACAATTCATCATACAGGGACTGGAAGGACTGCATGTTCCAAGTCCCAGTGTGGGCAAAACCCCGTGACCTGTGTGTCACAGTCTCTTTCCTGACCACAATCCCAATTGTCCCTTCCCAGTGGGCTGGATATTATTCCACAGCCCATGGGGAGCCGGGAGAGCCTCTAGCCACAGTGAGCTTGGCGCCCCAGACTGAGGCGACCACACCAAGCTGCCTTGGAGTGACAGGCTGATTTCCCAAATGTGCACCGTGCCTTTGCTGTGCGCTAGAGACTCAGCTAGTTTTTGTGTGAATCCGGGCACCTGTGGCAGACTGTTCTTTGAGAATTCCATGCAGTGGAGGAGCTGGCGGGAAGCTACAGAAGGTGGCCAGCCTTGAGCTTGGGACTCGGCATCCAGAGACGAGAACCTCAAAAAATCTATGGGACGACAATATACCATGAGTGAAGATGTCGACAGGGTGCTGCTCAGAGGAGAGAGACTCCCACCCCACGTGTGCAGTTCTCTTGAAAGTGTCTTCCCCGGGTCATCTTTCGGATGTTGTCAGTGTGAGAGGCACTACAGAAAGCATACCTTGCAAACAAGCACAAAGCATCATTTCCCTCGTCCCTGGCTCCCCAGACACCAGGCAGAGCCCTCAGGCCCAGGCTTCCCATTTCAGACATTTGGGATCCTGGTTCCCACCCGTCTTCCCACCGACATGCAGGCATCCAGACTAGACAGATGTGGAATGTGTGTGCAGGATTCCAAGGTCCTGGATTACCCTGGACGTGGCTCCTGGCACCGTAGTGAGGGGGGTGAAGCACCCACAGACCGTTGCCATGGTGATGAATGTTTTGGCCGGGAAAATCCTAACAGATGCAGAGTCCTGGACAAATCCATCTGTGGGGCCTCGATCCATTGCAGCCACAGCATCTGACCCAGAGCAGAGCTGCTGAGCAGGCTGTGGCCACCGGCGGCAGGTTGTGGGTTCCACTCCTAGGGTGCAGCTCCTCTCTTCCCCTCCTCATAGGCTTGGGGACACCATGAACAGGCCTGAGCTCCTTGTCCTGGGGAGTCACCCACCAGAGCCAACAATGGCCCATAGAAAATGTCCTGCTGTATTCTGAACTTGGCCTTCTGAGTCTCCACTTGGATTTACCTGGCAGTGCAGGCCCACCCTACTGCCCTTCCCTGCAGCTGGCTGTAGGAAGGGGGACTGAGTGAAAGACTGGAGTGGAGTGTGAATTCTCTTTGCACCTCAAGGTGCTGGGCCAGGCTCAGCCAGGGTTAGGTCAGAGGGGAAAGACCAAGGTCAGTTAAGAGGCTCCTTTCCCTCCTTGCTCTGTTCCTTTTTGGTGATGGTGCTCTCCACTGTTCTACATGTATTCACAGCCTCTCTGGGCATGAGACTCCTGTTGGGCAGAAGGGGCACTATTCAAGGTGCTGACACTTGGCATGGCCTGGGCTGGGCTCTGAAGGGTCCAGGCAGCACTGGATCTGGGCCCTGCTGCCCAGGTCACTTCATGGGAGCTGTAGGAAGGTTGCAGTTAGCCAAGGGTGGACTCTAAGACGACCTGCCCTCCTCTGGATCTAAGGGACACTCAGCCAGGAACAGGACCAGGGGACCAGTGTTTGTGCTTTCCAGGTTTACAGAAAGATCTTGCTGGTAGAGACCCCAAGGCCCCCAAAGGCTGCTCCAGACCACTGGTCTGCCTGTCCTTGCCCCCACATCCAACAGTGCAGGTGGCCCCTGAGGGATAGCCAGAGCATCCCTGTAACTGTTCTTGCTTTGTTCCATCAGGCACTAAACCATAAAGAAACAAAATACAGCCTGGGGTGGGTCACCTTCCTCCCCCATGCTGAACCTTGTTTCTGCTTTTCTACTTTAAAACATCACCATGAGTGTGTGCTCATGTACACTCATTGTAGGAACCGACACACATACAATGTGCACTCATGCACATAGATACACACCAGCATGTGCCTACGTACACACTGATGCATGCACATACGTGTGCACACCACATGCACAGGCATGCACGTACACCAGCACGTGCTCATGTACACACTGACACACACTCCAGTGTGCAGATGCACAGGCCATGACATGCACACTCATGTACACAAACACCAGCACACACTCATACACATTGACACACACCATTTTCACACTGACAGGCACACGTGCATATACCCGCTTGCTAGGGCTGCTGCAGTGCCTGGCGGGACCCTTGAGTCTGAACACCACATAGGCTGCTGGGACCCTGTGTGAACAGCCGTGCCTGGTTCTCTGGGTCTCTGTTTGCATTTCTTTTCCTTCTTGTGGGAGGCCCAGCATCTGCCAAGGCAGCCTGTCGAGGACTTTCAGGCCCATCCAGCCCTAATTGGAAAAGGAAATTGGGGTATCTGATGGAGGCAGGGAACAAGGCCTCTGTGCTCTGAACTTGAGGTACAGGAGTGGACCAGGACTCAGGGGTCAGCCCCAGGTTGGTGGGGGCTTGGCTGCTCACACCTGCCCAGGGTCAACTGTGCTTGGGGAGGTAGAGAGTGTGTCCCTCAAAACCCAGTTTCTTGGGACTGACAGCAGGGGTGGGGCAGGCTGTGGACTGAACCCCCATACCTTGTGAGGCCTCTGGGTCCAGCACACTGGTCAACCTGTGGAAAGAGTCTGTGCCTACTGTCCATTGATGGGGTGGGGGCACCCTGGCCATGGGGGCAGATAGCCAGACCTCACAGAGCAACATTGAACACAGCCAGGCCATGGCCGGGGAGAGCCGAGGTCAAAATGTTGCTGGGTCCCATTTGGGAAGAGCCTTGCCGGCCATGAAAGAAATCAGACGTTGCTCATGGGTGACGGAGACCCAGAGCTCTTTCAGGAACCTCTTTGACCATCCAGATGGTGGGGCAGAGAGGGGGCCGGGCTCTGGCCACCACACAGATGGCAGGTGTGGGCTGTGGTGGTGGAAGGGCAGGACAGGGGCAGGTTCCAGATTCTTGGGACGCAGAATGGGCTGTGCTCAGCCACTTCTGACTGGCATGGTTGGATGAGGGCAGAGGATGAGTCAGGATGTCTGTGAGGAAGCAGGTGCCTGGGGGGCCTCACTCAGCACTTGAGGCCACAGGGACCCCAGGTGGGTGATGACAGCCAGCTGCCTCCCTGCCCTGGGGCTGGTCCAGGCTACGCTCCCCCACCCCATCTTGGCACACAGCAGGACTGTTAATGGCCACATCCACCTGGGGCCTGTGTGCGGCCTGGTTCTTAAGCAGATGGCAGGGGAGGAACTGGCCACAGAAGGGCATTGGGAGCAGTACCTGACATGGTCAGCAGTGACCACAGCCCCTTTGACTCTGCTGTCCAGTTCACCAAACATCTCAGGGACACCTGAGTGCTGCCTCTACCCTCCTTTCCTGGAGCGTCTGGGAGCTTCATTACATCCATTTTGTGTCCACCCAATGGACAGCCCCTGGCATCAGAGAGCAGCAGGCAAACAGTTCTGCAGAAATAAGGGCCTTTCGACATGGGGCTTTCATTGTCTCACACTCTGGTCCCCAGATAGGGGGCTGACAGTGTCGAGTTGGCACCTGTTCCCTTCCTCAGAGTCCTGGCGCCGGAATCCATGTTAAAGTTTTGTTTTCCCACAGAAGTTGCTGGGCCGTGCCTTTGCCAGGGCCCCAGACCTCACGGAGGACCCATTAAATGTTGGCACAAAAACTGACCTCGGCTGCTCACCAGCCAGGTGTGTTTTCTCAGTCATTCCCAGGACATGCACGCACCCCCGTCTCAGGCGGCTGAGCCGAGGGAGGCTGAGCAAAAAACCATTGAGAAACGGTTCTGCTGGCCCAAGACACTTGCAGCATGCATTTGGGGGCTCTGAAAAGCCACCACCTTAGAGAGCAAAACATGTATTTTCATGGAAGGAAGCTACAGTTGAGCGTGGAAAGTCATAGTTGTGACAGTTGCTTTTCTACAGACACCAGAAGGTATGTGCTTGGAATCAGTACTCAGGAAATCACAGAGCACCTAGGTGGGATTCTGCAACTGCATCAGGTTTAATGTTCTGCATGTGTGCACACGGGTGTGTGCATGTGTTCACATGTAGGATTCTGCTTGGGCTTAAATACAGAGACACACAGGCAAATGAAAGGTGTATGTGAACATTGCAGGCTTTGCTTAAGTCTGAATTTCCCAGTTCTTGGGAATTTTTGTTAGAAGTGGGAATTTGATCCTGAGAACCAGCATTTGGTGTCTGTTACTCTCGTGTTCACACCTGGTTATAATCTGTCCCCTTTGACACGTGTGGGATGTTCTGCACATGTTGGGTCAGCCGTGCATCCTGATGCCTATTTGGGAACTGCTCAAGCTGAGGAGCCCTGGGTGGGCACAGGCTTCTGTCTGCCTGGGTTCTGCCGGCGTCAGGAGAAAGCTTTTGGGAGCCCATGTCCCCCGGCACCTCCAAGCACCACCATGCTGAGTCCCTTGTTGCTCTTTTCACTTTTCGATTACAAAGGAGTGAGCCAGAGTCTATGTATGGTAATGATGCTGAGTTTCTTTTAAAATATATTTCTTTCAATAAATCAAATAATTGTGGTGGTGCACCTTGTAATCCTCAGGAGGCTGAGGCAGGAGGATAGAAAATTCAAGGCCAGCCTAAGCAACTTAGCAAGGCCCTAAGCCATTTAGTGAGACCCTGTCTAAAAAAAATAAAAAGGGCTGGGGATGTTGCTCAGTGGCTAAGAACCCTGGATCCCATCCACAATGTTAAAAAACAAAAACATAAAGCAAATAGTTTGCTTCTTCTAAAACATCACATTGGTGGACTGGGCCACTATGGTCTGGACTAACTTGGTGGCCCTGTGAGACTCAGCTATTTTTCATGTGTGTGAGGCTCCCCTGCAGGAATATCACAGTTCCACATTCTTCTCTGAGTGGTGTTGGCTTTTGCCAGGCTCCAATGGACTTGGGCTCTTGTGCCTAGCCTGGCGTGAGTCCAGGTCACCATCCCACAGTAGTGAGCAGACCCTGCCACTGTTCCTTCTCAGTGTCCTTATCATCCCCTGGTCCCCTGCCCACCCTCATAGTGCCCCCTTGCTGCCAGCAGACCCCGGCTCCTCTGCCCAGCTTCTGTTCTCCTGATCTCAGCTGTCTGGTTGCTGGGGTGAGGTCTTGCCACCCTCTCAGCATCTGAGCCCGTGATGACGGTCCTCCCCAGGGATGCTGATCCCAAAGGGACAGGGACTCATCTATCATGTTCTGGGGATTATGTTCCCACCCCCAGAACCGTGCTCAGCAGAGAGCTGATGTTCAACAGATCCTCAGCTAACGAACAAGGTGGGCCTAAAAGAACACAGGGAAGGGCTCTGTGCATGATTGACCAAAGTCTGTGGATGGAGTGGGGGTCCATGCCTGCAGCGTGTGTTCTCCTGGACTCCCCACCCCGCTGGCTCACAGATCTGAGCAGCCATCTCGGGCCTCAGAACCTAAAGCACGCGGGGCTCATGGCCAGGCCAGTGGTGAGATGGAAAGGGAAAGCAGGAGGCCTGTCCTTTCCCCGAAGAGTCACAACTTTGTTGGTTCCTTTTATGGTTTTTAATTCTGTAGAATTTTTTTTTTTTTTCTGGTGGTGGAGATTGAACCCAGAGGCGCTTAACCACTGAACCATGTCCCCAGCCACTGGCCCCTGCTTTTTTTAAATTTTGAGAGAGGGTCTCACTAAGTTACTGAGGCTGGCATTGAACGTATGATCCTCTTGCCTCAGCCTCTCAAGCCACTGGGATTACAGGCGTGCGCCACTGCACCAGGCAAATTTTATAGAAAATTTTAAAAGTCAAAATAGTTGAAGGGAAATCAAGTGTCAGTAATCCCACACCTCACCTTCAAGTGGGAGTGACAACTTGCCAAGCCCTCTCCACTTCCGGGTGGTCTGTGGGTTTGTGACCTGGTTTCCTAGTGAGATTTGGAGAATGTGACCTAGAGTTTTGGCAAATGTGCTTTTCCAGCCCCAAACTCCATGTTTGTGTCCTCCAGTGTGTCTACCTGCCTCCACAGCAGCTGGGGACATGGGGCTTGGATGGGAGGGTGTTTCTTCGCCTTTCCAAGGCGGGAGATGCTAGCCTGTCTTTAGATAAAGCTGCGTAGAGAGCTGGGAACAGACAGCAAGTGCCCTGTCCTGGCTCCCCCGGCTTATGGACAGGTGGTCCTGTTACTGCCTGCCATTGTGGTCCATGCTCAGGATGGTGGATCAGTTGGAGCAAGAGGTCAGCCACTGTATGGGCCCTGCAGCAATCAGCTGGAAGCCAAGGAGCATCTCTCTTCCTGCAGTGTCTGGGTCTGTAGGGGTGGGGGTGAGGAGGGTGCCAGGAACACCTGCTCCTCTTCATGAGGACCCTCAGGCCAGGCCACCCATGACACCACCTTGGCAGATGTGACAGGGATAGGCAGGCTGCCAGCACTGCTTCTTATTCTGGTCATTGCATCCTTACCTTGTGAGTGCTCTATGTACATTTTGGCCCCATGGACATCTTGTTCAGGAGGTTCTGTGACCATTCAGGGCTTGCAAGTGAGGAAACTGAGGCTGGAGAGATAAGATGGATCACCAGGATGTGTGGCGGAGCCCCAGACTCAAGCGCAGGTCTTCTGGTTTGAAGGTCCAGCCCTGGTGGAGACCAGTAGCCCAGGGTAGGGATCCCCAGGCCCACTGACATGCTCCCCGTCCTCGTCCACTCTTAGTGGGACATGCAAGGCTGCCAGTCACAGGGCTAGGAGTGGGCAGAGGCTATGGGAGCTATCTGCTGCTGGGATGTGTGGAGGGTGAGGGTGGGCATGGGGTTTCCTGCAGGGAGGTGAGGGGCCAGCTGAATGGGGATTTTTAGCTCTCTTTAATACTGTGGTTTTTCATGGAGAGACCCTTCAGTGTCCTGAGAGTTGGGGGCAGCTCAGTGTCTGCAATGACGTGGCCTTTTGCTGCCCCAGGACCCACACAGTGTCCCTCCCAGCCCCTACTTGGGCAGCCAAGCTCAAGTCACAGCCATATTTGGAAAGGTGGAGGTGGTGATTTGCACTCCCCCGCAGCCTAGCACCCTCGGTGTGGGAGGAAGGAACCAAGCCCTGAACATGTCCCTTTGCCTCACCTTGTGGCTAATAAAGGGCGTTTTGACAAAGCCTCACCAATATGCAAATTCAAAAAGTAAATGGTCACTGGGTGCAGGGGCATATGCCTGTAATCCCAGTGGCTCTGGAGGCTGAGGCAGGAGGATTGCAAGTTCAAAGCTAGCCTCAGCAAGTTAGCAAGGCCCTAAGCAACTCAGTGAGACCCTGTCTCAAAAAAAAAGGGGAGGGGGCTGAAAATGTGTTTCAGTGGGTTAAGCACCCCTGGGGTCAATCCCAACAACAACAACAAAAATAACCTGGCTGGGCCAGTGCCAGCACCCAGGTGGAGAGGGCAAGAGCTATCCTGGCGCATGGGGCTGGCTCCTTCCCTGTCCCCATGGGGCACCAGGTCTGATGTTTACACTTGTCATCAGCTGGATTCACAAACAGCTGAGTGGCCAATGCCTGGAGGGAACTGGGTGGTGGATCCAGCCCACAGGGTCTGCTGATGGGTGTCTGGGGATTCTGGGCATGATGAGCACTGGCAGGGCCCTGACCCATTTCTTCCAGACTGTGGAGAGGTAGGAGTTACTCATTAAGCCAGGCACAGCCTGGCCAGGGCTGGTGAGGCTGGGTCAGGTGAGCCAGGGGAACTGAGCTCCCCTGAAATCAAGTGAGGTGCCCTGAGGGCCCCTCAGCTGCTGGGCACCAAAGGCTGTGAATGGGCGGCCCTGGGGACCTGGGTTACACCAACCCCAGGTCCTAAGGGCCAGGCAGCAGGGGCCTCAGTCTCTCTGGCTATAAAATGGGATTTGCAGCCTCATGCAGGTGCAGCTCTGTGGGTGGCAAAGGGCCTCGGGGCTGGGGCTGGTCAGAGTGAAACTTGGGCAGCCTTGGAGGCTGACCTCATGCACTGCCCTTGTCAGTGTTCAAACCTTAAAACTGGCAGTTTCTACTGGGTGATGCAGAGAGCCTGTCTCGACCCTTCCCAGAGCCCTAAAGGCTACAGGAGAGGAAACTATTTCTGATGGGAAGGATTTGCCCAAAGTACTGGGTCAGAGCCTACACTTTTGATCAAGCAGGACTGGAGTGCCGGCCCCAGGGGACACATGGAGTCTGGTGTGTGGCCTCCCAGACGGCCTGTCTGCCCTCACTGAATCTCTAATGTGCACTGCATTCCGCGGCGTCGGTGATATTCTGCCCCCAGCCTCTGCGTTAATCATTGAGCAAGCAATGTCTGCAGACCCCGCTCCCCCGTCGAGGGTCAGGAGGGGACCACACAGCTTGGCGGGTGTATGACCCTGCGACCACACTGCCCTGGGAGCCCCAGCTTGGCTGGACGGCTTCCCGTCCTTGAGTCTTAATCCAAGGTCAGCTTCAAGCGCTGGTGCCTATGACAAAGTACTGACCCCTGGGGAACATCCCCAGGATTCTGCTGCCACGTTGGGAGATGTGGCGTTGAGTCTTGGTGAGTCCAAATGAAAACAGGCAGGGACTTGACCAGGACATGAAGGGACCTTTGGGGAGGCCTGTCACCTGGTCCTGAGGCTGTGTGTGTCCAGGGAGAGGAGGGGAAGCAAATGAAGTGGCTGAGGCTGCACCATGGGAAGGGAAGGCCAGGCAGGAGACAGGAACTGGGGGGGTAACCTCCACTGCATGACCCCCAAATATGACCCCAGCAAGTGACCTCCATCATGTGGTCCCCAACTGGATGATACCCCTGCCACCAGCCTGATGATTCTCACATGCCCCCTTCTTGCAGGGCACAGCCTCTGTCCTCCAGCGCCGGTCCCCCAGCGAGGAGTACGTGGAGGTGGGGCGCCTAGGGCCCTCTGATTACTTCGGTGAGTTGGGGTCCCTCCCTCACAGACCACCATATCTCATCAAGGGTACTGGGTAGGGAGCTGCATGGGAGCAGGTGAATCAGGCTGACCCATAATGCTGCTTGCTGTGAGAGGCCTCAAATTGAGGTCCAGGGTCTCCCTGGGACCCCATGATTAACCGATCCTAGACAGTGACTGCCCCAGAGGGGCATGACCTCAGCAAGGGCAGGACCTGGGCGAGGGCTGCAGGGAACCCCAGCTTTCAGCTTCATGCTACTCTGTGTAGTCGGGGAGAGTGGGCCTGAGGGAGGTCTGACCTCACCTGGGCTCTCCCACAGTTGGGGGCTGGATCATGGGGGAGACCTGGGACATATACCACAGTGCCCATTGCGTGTAACATTGCTCCACAGGTTGCAGGACAATGCCTAGCTAAATTTGAATTTCAGACGAACAATGAATATTTTGCTTGTTTATATAAATACATCCCACTGGGTGCAGCAGTAGTCCCAGCAACTATAATCCTAGCAACTCAGGAGGCTGAGATAGGAGGATCACAAATTTGAGACCAGCCTCAGCAGCTTGGCAAGACCCTGTCTCAAAATAAAAAATAAAAAGTTTCGGGGATGTGGCTTAGTGATAGAGCACCCTTGGGTTCATTCCCTAATAGCAAAAAAAGAAAAAAAATATATATGTGTGTGTATGTGCCTCCCAAATATTTCATGAAACATATTCACACTAACAAATTTTTTGTGTAATTGAAATTCAAATTCACTGGCACTGGTGGTGATGGTTCTCGGGGTCTGGTGCAGAAGGAGAGGGTGTGGAGGCCCGGGCATGGGGCCCTCAGCCTGACCCTCCCTCCTTCCTCTAGGGGAGATCGCGCTGCTGCTGAACCGGCCTCGTGCAGCCACCGTGGTGGCCCGGGGGCCCCTCAAGTGCGTCAAACTGGACCGGCCCCGCTTTGAGCGTGTGCTGGGCCCTTGCTCTGAGATCCTTAAGAGAAACATCCAGCGCTACAACAGCTTCATCTCCCTCACCGTCTGAGCCCGCACCAAGCCGCAGCGTTCCCTGTATGGCTGCAGTCCCTGCTCCCTGTGTCTGGGGCCTGGGAGTCATGGGGAGGTAGCAGGGTGGGGCTGGCATCCCTGTGCGGGACCTCCCCTTCTTCTGGACTCATTTTTTGGAATAAATAACCACCGTGTGCATATCAAAATAAAGGGCAAGCAAACCTCTGAGACCCAGGAAGTGACAGGCCAGCTTCCCTCCCACACCCCTCCCCCTGTCCACCCCTTGTCATAGGGGGCCCACCTGACCCTCTCCACATCTCCTGGGCTATGCTTGTCAGGCCCCCAGCCCCAGGGGCAGACAGGTCAGGCTGTGGAGACTAAGCCAGCTCTGGGTCCTGCCTCGAGGCCCAGGAGGAGCATGAGGGACCCCAGCCACCCTTGTAGTTCTGTCCCCCAGAATCACAGGACACCACCCTGGGGCCCTGCAGACCCTGCAAGGCCAGGCTTATCAGGTCTAGGCACAAGTGTGGGACAGATTGTGTCAATGGGGGTGTTCTTTGAGGGACACTCAGGCTGGGGCAGAAGTTGAGGTCCACTCCCACAAGGTCCCAGAGGAAGCCAGGGGCCCCTTCTCCTGTCTTGGGGACCAGTCCACAGGCCTCAGGCAGACCCATAGGCCACTCTGTGCTCAGAGCACTGGGAGGAGCCAGCCTGAGTCTGGTGGCTTGTCCTCACCTCTTGGAAAGTCCATCCCCAGGTGGGCCAACCACACCCACCAGCCCTTGGGCAGCTGGTAGTCTATGGCCCCTCACTGGTTGGTGCCCAGAATGGACAGAATACATGGTTGAGCTTGGGAATCTCCAGGATCTGGCCAGCACTGTGCTGGGTCCTTTGGTTCTTGGAGTTGGGAGAGCCAAGCAATGTCAGGCCTCTCCTCTGCCCAGGGACCTTTGAGAGACTTGGAGGGAATGTGAGCTTTCAGAGACATCTGAACAGAGTTAGAGGACGAGAGGCCCTTTTAAGCTGTTCCCCACAGATTTGCCCACTTCCAACCTGAGTCCCAGCCCCACATCCCTTGTCTGTTTCCCCAGGTGCGAGGGAATATATCAAGTCAACCCAGCCGCAGATCCCACACCCCAAAACCATCCACTGGCCTGTCTCTTAAACGTGTCTCTAGTGCTGTGATGATACGGAGCTGAGGGAGCACTGAGGCTGTTGAAATGATGTGACCAACTCCATGTTGCCCTGCCTTGTGGTCCTGGGGAGGTGTCCTCCCCGCTGGCCGCCAGCGCCCCCTATGCCCTGGCCGTGCCCGTCCTGCCTGTGTCGTGGGCTCTGTGGACTTGTGTGCCCTCCTGCTCGTCTTGCTGAGTGCTGCATGAACCATTAAATGTGCAATGAGGTACCTCTTCCCGACTCGGGAGGTCTCTGTTTGGAATCTTTTCTAGATAAGGGTCTTTTTCTTTTTTCCTTTATTATAGTAACATATACATGACCCAATGTATTTGCCAAGCACACAGCTTGGTGTTATTAATTCCATTCACAGTGTTGGGCAGCCTTATCCTGGAGGCTACCCAGAGGACCGGGTACAGATCTGTGAGTCACAAATTCCTTGGTTTGTCCTCCTTGGTCCTTTTCTCAGGTCTGAGCCTCTCACATGCTGCCGACAGTTGGGCGGTGGCCTCGCTCCCCAGAAAGCATTTTCTGGAGGCTGGAGCTCTGATCAAGGAAATCAGGGATGCGTTCTGAGGATTCAGACACCAGTGGCAGTCATAGGCTGTTACTTGAGGCTCAGTCACCTTGCCCAACTCGTCCAGGCTGTGTTGGCCTCTCCTCTAGCATGGTGCTCTTTAGCCTCACCTTTCCCAGCTATAAATGGGTATAAGGATCCATCAAAGCCCTATGGTCAAATGAGATCATTACTGGCAAGAAGAGGCTTGTAGGACTACACCCGCATGTCTTGTGGGGACAATGACCTAGAATGGGGCCCCTCCAGACTGTGGACAGCCCCAGCCTTACCTTCCCCAGCTCAGTGGAACCTGCTGGACCATGGTGAGTCACTGTGAGGTTGGGCCCTGGCTGCCACCCTGGGGAGACAGGCAGCCCCACTGTGTGGGGCCTGGTGTGGGGAGTGAGTTTGTGTCTGGGGACCTGGGTCCTGCCTTCCCACGGCCACTGCATCCGGCCTCCAGGGCTCTGCTCTCCAATCCAGACAAGGTCTCTGGGGCCTGCTGTCTCTGCGCTGCCAGGAAGCCTGGGCTGACGCCCCTGGCTGTGCTGACCTCTCTCATCCCCCTCTGGCCTCCTGGGATATGACCAAATTAGGAAGCTGCCTGGCCCCACCTCCGAATGACCAAAGGATTTCCCTCCTTCCAGATCAGTCTGGTCTGATTCTCACTTGCATCTGAAGGGCAGGGACGCTTTGACTCTCCACCTGGGCCTAGAGACCTGAGACTCGTGGCATTATGGCAGGCCACCAAGGTCCTCAGAAACTTCATGGGAATTACTTAACAAAGTCAGATCTTGCATATATACAGTGGGTTTCTAAATCCACACTGAAGACTTTTATTGGTTGGGCAGAAGGTCACCGGATTGGTTTCCTCCAACCACCCCCCAACATTGACCACAGTTGGGGGTCTGCTCTAGGGCAGGCCTCTGAATGTCAGACCCCCCTCCAGGACAGAGCCCAGTGTCATTCCACTAGAGACTTCCCTATGGTTTGGACAGTCAGCCCCCTCACCAACCTCCTTGGCCAAACATTTGGTGGAGAAATTAGGCCAGGGTATTTCAGGACACTCTTGGCAAGGAGCCTGTGATTGCTGACCTCCCCGCAGCTGATGTGTAGTGGGTTGGTTGGAGGGCGGTTATGTCTCAAACTCTGATCTGCTGTGTGGTATCAGTGTCCTTAACTTTTCTGAGCCTCGCCTGTCTCATCTCTGAAGTGGGAATATTTGCCTCTAGGGTTAGACTTTAGCTTGAAATGAGACTGTACACTCAGATGCAGATGAAACCCAAAGGCTCAGAGCTGTTGCTACATGCAGTATCCAACTGCATCATACAGAGGGACAACAGCCATGTCCTGCTATCACTTGGACAGATAAACTGTGGAGCTCATGCATCCTGGTGCTGCAGCTCCAAAGGGCCACCCTGATCTGCATGTGGCTGCCTGGCACAGGCCTAGGTGCTGCCCTCTGGTCCCACTTGCAGCCTAGCTGCTGCCTGTCTTGTCCACTGCAAGCCTCCTTCTCTGCATTCAGCCACAGGCTCCCATGCTGGTCCCAGTGAGGGACACCTGGTGCTATTCAGGGGCCTGTTTGCAGAGGTGGTGATGTCCCAGCAGAAGCCACCTGCCCTGGGTCTGTTCTGCAATTGCCAAGTGTGTCACTCAGAAACCTCGTGATCCTAAAAACACTACTGTATTTAATGAATTCTGCAGGTGAAGCTTCAGACAGGGCCAGGGTGGTGTGTCTGCTTCATAAAGCCTGGGGATACCTGCCGTTGGGGTGCCCCAGGGCTTCCTGGGATATCATCACACTGGTCAGGCTCCCATGTGCTAAGTCTCTGGCGGGAGGTTGGTCCCAGCCAACCGGTGGAGGCCTGGAGCCCTCTCAGCCCAGGTTCAGTTACACACCTGGGCCTGGACCAGGCAGCCTCCCAAACTGCTGATATCTTTATGGTGGGATGTAGGAGGCAGGATGCTGGGGTCCTGGTGCTGAGGCCCCCTTCCCCTTGCTCAGGGGAGGACCAAGGAGACGTCACCCAATTCCTGCTGCTTCCTCCAGCAGGGGCCACCAGGCCCTTCAAGGGATCTCAAAAGTCTGTGCCTGTGTCCCAGCCATGATGTCACCGGAGCCCATGCAATGCCAGTATCAGCAGGGTGTTGAGTGTCCTGTGAAGGTACCCTGATATCACTTAGGAGGCGAGACGGCCACCGACTGCCCAGTCCCTTCACCCACCCACTCGCTCCCTCACTCACAAGCCCTTGGGGAGGGCACCAGCCCATGGGGCCGGGGCTGCATGGTGGCCCCTGTCTTTTCTCCATATCTTCTCTAGATCAGCAGTTGGAGCCCATGCCAGCTGTGTCTGAGGCCCTGTGGCACCAGATCCATCAGCAGCCCTGTGGGGCCCAATTACAAATGAGAATGTGAGCTCAGAGCAGGGAAGTTACCTGCCAGGCTACACAACAAAGAGGCCTCGGGATGTCGGGCCTGGGCCTTCCCCACCAGCCTGGGCCTGCCCTGGCCAGCTCTGCCAGTCTTCAGGCTATAAATCCTGTTTATGGTCCTGGTCACCACCCCATGGAACTGGCTAGATTCCTCCTCAGAGGGCAGCCACGCCTCCCCGGGAGTCCCCTGGGAATACCCAAGGGAGGAGGAAATCCCGTGAAGGAGGCAGTGTGGCACACTGATCAATGCTGGTTGAAGGCCACAGGATTGTGCCACACACTGGCTGTGTGGGCTGGGCAGGGGCTCAACTTCCCAGGCCCCAGTTTCTTCTACCCTGCATGTCTGGTGCAGTGAAGGCCTATCCTCGGGCTGATGGCTGCATCTGTGCCTCTGGCCTGGGAGAGGAGTGGGGCCCATGGGGAGTATTGGAACTGGACAAGGAATTGCCCTACGGCACTTCCCTTGGGAGCTCACCAGGCCCTTCCTTGGGTGGGTGTCGGTCTGAGAGGAGCTGGGGCAGCAGGCTCTGCCTACAGGAGCCCTGGTTACGGTGACAGTGCTGCGGTGCCAGGGGGCTTCCAGGCTATGTGAGAAGACGTGGCTTAGCCTGGGGCTGGGGGAACCTGCCCTGGGACGTCCTGGGGTAAAGAGGCCAGGACTGTGCTTGAGGGTCCCAAGGTCAGGTAAGTGAGTAAACAGGTAGAGAAGCCACAAGGGCTGCAGAGCACTGGTTTTGGAAGGACATGTGTTGGGGTCTCCACCCCAGCTGGGGAGCTCTTCCAAGTCAGGGGGATGAACCACCCGCCTCCTACTTGCAGAAACCTCTGCCAGGAGCCAGGGGTTGGTGAGCAGGGGCTGACTTCACCTGACCTCCTGGGAATGCTCTTGAGACTGGGAAGAGCAGGCTGCAGGGGGAAGGGGAAGTCCTCACTGGACTCTGGCCAGTTGAGCTTCCACAGGCCACGCCCAGCCGTCCAGCTCCCAGAGGAGGCCACAGCCAAGGGAAGAGAGATGTAGGTGCCGGCCCAGCAGGAGGGGCTGGGGAACCTCTGAAGCAGACAGGTGGACAGGGGAGAGGGCTCTGGAACCGCAGGACTCACCTGTGAAGCAACCCGACCAAGAGGCAGGGTCAGCAGTGGGCGGGTCCTTCAGTGCAAGAGGCAGAGCAGCAGTCCCAGCTGCCCCCTCCTCCAGGGAGGCCACCAGAGAGCAGGAGGTGGTAAAAAGAGTGCTGATGTTGGTGCATGCCTGTAACCCCAGCTACTCCGGAAGCTGAGGCAGGAGGATTGCAAGTTCAAGGCCAGCCTAGGCAACTTAGCAAGACCCTATCTCACAATAAAAAAAGGCTGGAGTGGGAGCTCAGTGGTAGATTCCCTAGCATGCACAAGGCCCTGGTTCTATCCCCAGCACTGGAGGGGGATAGCACTTGAAGATGGAGCAGGTCTTGGTCAGTCACTGATGACCTTCTAACCCTGACCCTGAGCAAGCCTGGCCCCTCCCTGAGTGTCTGCTGCAGTGGCTGCCTTCCCTGGACCTGGTGGTGACTGAGAGGGAATCTGAGGGTTTGGGGTGAGATTTTCCAGGAAACCCTCCTTCCCTGTCCCCAAAGCCCTCCTCCTCCTTTCCTACCCGTGGGATGACCGGAGGTCTCAGGGCTCAGATTCTTGGGTCTGGTCAGGCTGGGTCAGGAAATGATGGGCATGGAGAGGGGAGGGGAGGGGAGGTGGGGAGGACAGAGGAATTGAAAGTGCATTCCAGACTGGTGACGTGCCCTACGGGCCTGCAGGGCAGGGGAGGGGACGAAGCTGAGCTGCCCTGTCGGGAAGGTCCCTGAGATGAGGTGGGTGGGGCTGGACTAGAAGAGAGGAAAAGATCCTTGCCCTGGGGGTATTCCTGCCACTGGCTGCTGTCCTTCAGGGCTGGGCTCCAGTGCTGCCTCCCCCTGGAAGACTTCTCAGGTTTCTTGGCCCTGGATCAAGGGCTCCCTCCAGGCCACCTGGTGTACGCCTGGGACGGCCCTCTTTGCTCAGCGCACACTTGCTGTGTCCCCGGAGCCCATGGCTGGACTGGGTGGGTCATCCACACTTGTTGCCTGGTCTTTGGAGGCCCCAGGGGCATGGAGGCTTTCAGGGCTTCCTCTGGCGGGTAGGAGCTGCAGGAGGGGAGGGAGGGGCTGGGAGTTTGCTGTGTGCAAATCTATGAGCTGGTTTGGGCCAACCTGCTAGATGCTGTTCTAAGTGCTTTCTGCCAATCAGTTGCTCACCCCTCTGCGCTGGGACTCAGGGCCTGCCCTTGGACCAGGCTCAGAGAAACAAGGGCTTTGCCGAAGGCCATATGGCTGGTCGAGGAGGCTGGAACCTGCAGGTGGACACGGCTGGAGGCAGGGAGCTCTGCTTCCTTTTCACACTGAGGCTATGGCAAAGCCGGGGGAGGGGGGTGGTCCCCAAGGGGCTGCATGGGTGTCTTTGAGGGAAACCCCTTGGGAGAGTGGCCATCTAGGATCACCCTCCTGGAGCTTCATCACCCACATGGATTGTCCCCTCTGCCAGCAGGGCCCCTTGACTCCCCTGCTTCTGGAAGGCATAGTGGGGCCCTTCCTGGAGGCCCTACTGTTTTATAGGAGAGGTGAGCGTCAGCGGCAGGCAGAAGCTCACAGACCCCAAAGCAACCCAAAGTCAGCCTGGTCCTTTGATGCCCCTTCCAGGTTTTTGTGCCCTTGTGTGGCCACAGCAGGGCTGGCCCCAGTGACTGTAGTCAGGGTGAGTGCAGAGGAAGGTTCTGACTCCTGGGGAGGCCACAAAAGGCACTGTGGCTGTGTCTTGCTCTCTGGAGCCTGCGAAGGTAGACAGAGCACAGGCCTCTTGCCCACAGCCCCTAAGGTGCTGTTCTGGAAGCCTCTACTCTGGCTCCAGGCAAGCACAGCCTCTGACCCAGCTAAGCTTGTCGAAGGGCCAGCTCAAGACCTGTGAAGTAAGATGTCTTTGTTGTCATTTGGAGTCGCACATCTTGGGGTAGTTTGTTATACAGCCCAGAGACCTCCAAAAACAAGTATTGTCATTTCTGGGAAACTGAGGGCTGGTGTGGTCATGGGACAGGGACAGCCTGGGTGGAGGCTGGGCTGCCCCGCTGTGGCATTACCCTTGTCCCCAGGACCCCACGGCCTCCCCAGATCCTGGGGTCTTTGCTGGATGCTCGGGTGCTCAGCTGGCCTGGTTTCACTGAGGCCATGCTGCCTAGGGTAGTCTGCAGCTAGACAACTATGAGTCGCAGCAGGGTGGTGGCCCCGTCTCCAGGGGTTCTCAGAGACAGCAGGTGCTTGTAGGCCAGGTCAGACTCACCTCAGGCTTGCTACGGGGACAGTTCTCCCCTGTGCTGTCTTGTCTATATCAACCCAGTTAGGCAGAGCCTGGTGGGGAGAGCAGAAGGACAAGTGACCTGCTGTGATGGAATTGAAGTAGGCAGCGCCCTGGACTTGGCAGGACAGGCACCTTCAGGTGGGGGCTCCTCGCTCTCCCCTCACCCCCTCTGGCCTTGCATGGACAGTCCAGCAGGCAGATTGGCCCAGGACTTGACCAAGCTCCCTGTAGGCACCATCTGGTGGGTTTCTATTCACCCTGTGCTGCTGGGGTGGGCGGGATGGAGATGTGACCCAGCAGTCACAATTCAAATTCAAGGCTCACTCTGACCACAGAACGGACATCACCTGGAGCAAGGTTGGGGTGCTGGGCTGCTGTCTCACCAGGTGGAGCATCTCCACGGTTGGGTCATCAAGCCTCCTTGAGGTTGATGCCATGGGATTGGGATGAGCATGGTGGCACTGCTGTCACCATTGAGCAGCTGGGATCTGTTGGACACCTGGAGGAGGTGTTAGGATGTGGACTGCAGATGAGGACCAGAATCCTTGGGCTGGAAGTGGCTCAGCCCAGGAGTCCAAGGAGCAGCTGGAGGGGACTCAGACAACAGGGAAGTGGGGACATGGGAAGCCCCACTCTGCCTACATACCCTCTGGTATCCTTGCTGTTTCTCACGTGCCAAAGAGGTCCCTGCCCCAGGGCCTTTGCACTTACTGTGATTGGTCTGCCTAGAATGCTTGACTTAGATCTTCTCAGGACTGGCTCCATCTCTGATTGTCCTTTGCAGGCTACCTGAAGTGGTACACACCTACTTGTGTGCACACTGCTTTGGAGAGACTTGAGCTCTGGGAAGCCCCTGATGTAGCGATAATCCTCCACCTCCCATCCAGCCTAGCACCTTCACCTGTTTAGTGAGCAGATGAATATTTCCCAAAGTGAATTTCTGAGCTGGCTGTTACCCAGAGGAGACTGAGCCTCTGAGAGGCTAAACCACTTGCTCAGGGTCACCAAGGCTGGGGAGGGGTGGCAGTGGGGGGAGTTGACCAGATATAGGTCCTTACACCTGCGTTTTTGACATTCTGTGTCTTCCCTGGCTCCATATGAGGCTGTTGTATCATGCAGCTATGAATTCTGGGTGTCGAGAGATACAGCATGTAGCCATATGTCATTTTAAAGGTGTTGGTGGCCACATTAGACAAAGTGAAAGCAAACAGGCGAAATGAATTGTAATGTTTATTTAACTTCATATATCCAAAGTATTATTTTCAAACTGTAATTAACATAAAATATCTAATGAAAAATTTTACATTTCTATCTTTGCACTAAGTCTTCTAAAGCCCACCTGTTGTGAACTCCCAACAAAATTCTGGCCAGCTGCATTTAAATGCTCTGGGACCACACCTGACTGGTGCTCCTGCCCTAGATGCCACCTAGACTCTGGACTTTTTCCTGAAGCCATCAAGTGTCCCTTAATGTAGGTCTTCATCCACAAAATAGTCACAAGATGATGGTGGGCTCATGTGCTACATTAAATTTCATTTCTGGTGGTGTATTTAAAAATAAAATGAAAATACTTACGAGGCAGTTGAGAATGCACCGAGACACTGAGGTGCCTTCCCACTCCGGCAGCTTATCTCTCTCTGGGGAGCCTGAACTGGAAAGGCCTGATCCTTAGCCTTGGGGCCTGAGGTAATGACTTAATTAGCGCCTGTACCCGGCCCTGTTTGATCTTCAAGGAGTGAGCCCACACGCTGAAGCTACTTCTGGCTTAATTGCCAGAACCAAGAAAGCTTTGCCCAGAGATAAATGGGGACTGGGTGTCACACCACTGCCAGCTGTTCTGAGACCGGAGCTGGACACTGGGGCATAAGCTTCCAATGGCCCCTCCTGCACAGTCAGGGCCCTGTGGCCGTAGGTATGTGCTGGGGCTTCTACTGGGCTGGGGGGAGCTGGCCTACTATGGTCACCATGGTGTAGGCTGACAACTGTCCTCCTCTTTTCCAGGTGAGGGAACTGAGCTTAGGACAGGCTAGGGATAATTCAGACCAAGACAGCAAGGTCAAGGGACAGAGAAGGATCTTGCCTGTTGGGACTGGGGCTCTGGTGGGTGTGGACTCCAGTCCAGGGCCACCTGCATTGCGGGATGGCCACATCAATCTTCACATTCCTGCCTATGAACCCTAGGTGCAAGTGATATCAGGTAATTCAGATTGTGTATTTATGGAGGAGCCCAGCAACTAGGAGCCTCACTGACTGCAAAGGGCCTCAATTTCTCACTTGCAAATGGGAAGGAGTTGAAGCCTCAGGGTTGCCACTTGAGTGTGAAACGAAATTATACAGCGAAAGGGCTTGGCACCAGCTTGGCACAATCCAAGCACTCAGTAAATGTTAGTCATTACTACTAATAAATAACAATAATGACAGCAATAATTGAATGCCTCTTGGTACCAAGCCCTGGAAAGGCAGTGGCCAAGCAGTGAGGATGGTGGGAGGTGGGCTTTAGGGTAAAACGAGATTACACCTGCGCAAAGCGCTGGGCTCTGCTTGTTTCTTAATAAAGGTTGGTTGTCTCCTTCCAGTCCCCTGCCTGAGGGGGCCCCTGCTAGGTACAACCTACCTGAGGAAAGGCTGAGGCCCTGCCCGCCCCTCCTGAGTGCCTTTGTTGTTGGATCCTGTCGGGACGGAACCAGCAACCGACAGACACCGGCCAGTCACCCTGGTTGCGCCCCCACTCGGGCCTCCTTGGAGCACCTGACACCATAATTATGGCCCCTCGGGAACGTCGGGGCACATCAGGGACGCCCGAGATAGGCTGGAAGCATCAGCTCCGGGGTGACCGGACACCCGGACCGCCGGGTGCACCTTCTCTTCTCATCCACACCTCATCCTCGTCCTCCCAGGCTCCCCGCTGCTTCCGCTTCTTCTGTGGAGACTCTGGCTGACTTCGACTGACTTCGGGCACCCGGAGCCTCCCGCAAGCGCGCCGGCAGCCGGGGTCATGTTGTCTTGTGGGTGGAGTGGGGCCGCGTCTTCCCTGCTCCGGAGGCTGGCAGCGTACCTCAGGTCGGCGCCTGGGTCTCCAGAGTCTGGGCGGGGATGCCCCGCAGAGCCTGGAGCGCCGCGCCCACGCGCTTGGGCAGCGGCCGCCCACGCCTCCTCCAACTCTAAAGTATATTTAGCCTCATTATCAAATGTTTGCAGTGAACCGTGTGAACCGCCTAATAGCGGCTGGAAGTGAAACTCGATTCCCAGCCAGAAGAAAGCATGTGACCACTCCCACCGACAGTGCTGGCGGGACAGGTGCTGCGGCCCCCGCGCGCAAAACCGCGCCGGCCTGGCTCCGGTTGCACTGTCTCCTCCCGCGGCGAAGCTCCAGAACCCACCTACTCACTCAGCTCCCTTCTCCAGGGGTTGAAATGAGCACAATTGGAGTTCCAAAGAGCGGGAGTCAGGGGAAGGCAGAGTCCCCCGCCCCCCGTCCCGGCATGGTTCACACCCAAGCCCACCGCCTCTTGGTTTTGTCCTGGGGTGCCTTCATCTCCAGGCCTCAGAAACCTGGCGTCTAGGGGTCGGCTTTTTCCTGTCTTCCGAGGATCTGGAGGAGAGGAACGGGGCGGGGTAGGAGTCCGTGTCTCAAACCACGGTACCTTGGGAGTTCAGGGAGCGTGTGCCCGCGTACCCCAGGCGGCTCTCGCACGGCCGCTCGAGTTCTCGCCACAGCGCGGCGGCCACTGTTGTTGTGGTCGCTATGACGACGGGTCGCGGTTTTATTTTTAATAGCGGCCAGCGATTAGAGAGATGCCTGCGCCATGCTCCCCGCAGCTCCTGCGTCTGGGTGGTGCACCCTGATCCCAGCGCACTCGGACTCCCGCCCAGGGCGCCCCCTTCCGCGTCCCCAGATACCCCCCACCCCGCCCTCATCTCGAGCTGGGCGCCCACGAAGTGCAAGGCGGATAAGGGAGCAGAGGGAAGCTCCCGTCCAAGAACGATTCCTAGGAACCAGCGTCCTCCCTGAGGGGTTTGGGGCCCGGAGGGATCGGCACCCCGTCGGAAATGCAACGCGACCTTCCTCCTGGATTCCCACACCCACTGTCACATGGGTCCTCAAACGCCAACGAGGTGTCCTGGGGTCCCCTTTGCCCTCGAGGAGCCCAGGGCTCAGCAGGACACGATGCGCACAGCTCCCAGGACAAGAAGGTGAGGGTTTGACCTGGGTCCAGGCAGTGTGCTTTTGGTCGCCTTCCAGAAATCATCCATTGGGTTGCCTCTCCAAAGTCGCAGAAGGTTCCATCTGGACGGACCATGCCTGATTTTCAGGTGCTTCTCAACGTGTCCAAGTTCTCCCTTGTTCTGCTTTTCTGATCACACGGCAGGATCGCGGTTAGGGTGAGGGCTGCGGGCTTGTGGAGACCCGAGAAAGCGCTCTTTAGACGCTGCAGAAGCGCCGGGAGAGTCCCCGCCCTCCTGGTATTTGGGAGAAGGCGAGCGCCCCCAAAACACTCTGGACTCAGACTTTGAAATACGGGAGCCGCCCGCGGGGCTGCGCGCCTCCCCTGCGGGTCCAGAGGGAGGGGCTGCCACGGATGGCACGGTTCATCTGCAGGATGGGGGTGATGGTTGGGGCCGGCAGAATTCTCCTCGGCTGCCCTTCACCCACCGGGCGTCTCTTACTCTCCAGCCTAGGTCGTCTACCTTTGGGGTCCCCAAGGGCAGCCACCCCCCAGCCCTGGTACCTGGGAAGTACGCCCCCTCGAGGGAGGACACTAGCAGGCATCTGATGCTGCCGTCCGGGTCCAAACCCACTTGGTCTAGACCGGGGGTATCCACCGCCCGGGCACACCACCTGTTTCGCCGCGGGGAAGCGGTCCAGCCCCGCTCAGACCTAGTCTGCGCGCGTCTCTCCCAGTGCTGAACCTTGACCGGAGGTGGCGCTCTGTGCGCCCCGCGGCTCGCGACGCAGAACCCAGGAGCTCCTCACGAGCGTCTCCTTTCTCTTCTTTCCATCCTCTCAGTTCCCGGCTCAGGGTGCAGCCCGGCCTTCCGCGAGGGAGTAGGGACCCTGGGGAGCGCGGGGGTCACAAGAGAGGGATGAGGCAGGCAGCCCCCTTCCCGACCTGGGTTTGTTCCCACCTCGAAATGTGGGTGGAGGTTCCTCATTCAGGTGCCCAGGCTTCGGATCCTGGGCGGGGGCGCGTGGCAGCCGCCAGGTGAGTGCCCCAGACGCGCCCTTAAACCAGCCCCACCTCTCCCTAGAGACTCACTCCCCCTCCTTTTATGGAGAGGGGAAGGCAGGGGCCCTGGATCCAGACGGTGGAAAGCGGCCGAGCGCTGGGGCGGGGGCCGGGCCCGCTCTCGTGCCCTTTTTGGCGCAGCAGCTCTGGGCGCTGCCCTCTGCTGCTGCTGGGGCCCGAGAGAGGCGAGCCGGCGGCGGCGGCGCTTCTGCGGCGGCCTCCTCCCCTCCCCGCCCGGTGCCGCAGGATTGCAGCTGGCACTGGAGGGTGGGCAAGCTCGAGGGAGGGGCGCGCGGGGAACCCTGCCGCCTGTGTTCGGAGCCGGGCATGGGGCTTTGATGGATTTGGCTGCCTGCGTGAACGCGAGTGTGCTCACTGCAGTGGCGGTAGCGGCCGGGCCCTGCCCGGCCCGCAGGACCCCCGCACGCTTCCGAGGTGCGGGTCCCGGGCCCGGAATCCGCGGGAGGCGGGGGGCGGGGGCGGGGGAGGGGCGCGGCGACGGCGC
>JAJEJO010005382.1:72776-101124 GCA_020662805.1 Glaucomys volans | reverse complement strand
CTCTGCCGGCGGAGGGCGGAGCGCAGCGCCGTAGCCGAGGGCGCGCCGCGGCGGGGCGCACGCAGGCCTCCGGGCCGCGCCGTGCTGGGCCGCGCTGTGCCCGGCCGGGCGGCGGCAACAAGAGGAGGCCAGAGGCGAGCGCGGGCCGGCGGTGGGCGCGCAGAGCTGCCCGCAGCCCGCAGGGAGAGCGCGAGCCGGCAGCCGGGGCTCGGCCGGGCGTCCAGACAGGTGATCGGTGGTGCGGCAGCGGCCCCAGCCTCGCTCCGGGGTCCCTCTCGGGGCCGATGCCCGCAAATATGCGGAATTACCGGCCGGGTCGCTCCTAAAGCCAGCTCCGGGGAGCGAGCGCGGCGGCCAGCACCGGGAACGCACCAAGGAAGAAGCCCAGCCCCCGCCCTCCGCCCCTTCCGTCCCCACCCCCTACTCGGCGGCCCAGGAGGTTCCCGGCGCTGCAGGCGCGCTCTCCCTGTTCCTCCTCCTCCTCCTCGCTGGCGCCGCACTCACTGCTCGCGCCGGGCGCGCTCCGCCTGCTCCCAGCTCTCCGCGCCACCCTCCTCGGGGCCGCGTTCCCTGAGGGATGGTACTGAATTTCACCGCCACAGGAGCCCGGCTGGAGCGCCCGCCCTGCGGCCTCGCCTCCCCGCCGAGCCGCCAGCGCCTCGGGACGCGATGAGGACCTGGGCTTGCCTGCTGCTCCTCGGCTGCGGATACCTCGCCCATGCCCTGGCCGAGGTGGGTGCCACCCCCGCGCCCTGTCCCCTCTCTGGTTCCCCCGGCGCACGCCCCCCGCGGGACCGGGCGCCCCAGACTCTGCAGAAAGCATTTTGATTTGTACTAGACTGGTCAATTTAAAAAATTTTCCCAACTGGATTCTATTTTCTGCCATGCCTAAGTGTGTCTAGTGAGTCCACAGCGTGTTGCGTCGCTCTGCCTCGAAGGGACGGCGGAGCGACGAGGTGCAGAGTGGGGAGAAAGTTCGGGGGGCGCGGGCGCGTCTTCGGGGAGGGGTAGCCGGATCGTGCTGGCAATGCAGTAACGGGGTGCAGGCAGCAGAGAAGGGGGTGTGTGTGAGCCGGTGAAGCCCTGAGAGGGAAGCTGGGTGGCTAGTAAACAGGTAGAGGCGGCTGCAGCGGAAGCCCCAGGCTGGGCAGGGTGGGCATCGCTGAGTTGCAGCCCCGGGTTCGCGATCCCCAAGCCCCGCCAGGCTCAGGGCCCGTGCAGTCCGGCCCGCTCGGGGCCCTGCTTACAGGTGGCTGAGCGAGGCAGCTGGGGCCGGGCCAGGCGCCCGCGCCCTCCCACCGCTGGCGTCCCCACCCCCCGCCCGAGTGCCTAGGAGCTTTGCCGTGATGAATGACTTTCCACAGCCTCTGTCGTGGGAACTTAGTGCTTGAGCCCCCCAGCGACCCCCGACTCCCTTTAAACACCGAGAAGGAGAGTGGGGGGAGGCCGAGTGGTGGGGGTGGGCTGGGCAGGGACCCGAGAGCCGGAGGTGGATATTTAACCCTCGCTTTCCCTGCAGTCTCTCCCGCCGCCGCTGGATTTGGGCGTCCTAGTCGGCGCTAGGGCCGCGGCTGGGCCGGAGTCGGGTGGGGCGAAGGCGCGCGCGCGCGTGCGTGTGTGGTGAAGGGAGACCCTCTCCTCCAGGAACTCGGCCCGGGATTCCAGGGCGTGAAATTTAAGCCCCTGGCTAGATTAAAGTGTTAGAGCTGCCGCGACTTTCGTCGTCGATCCGTGACGCATTTCGACTCGCTTTTTCTAGATGTGGATTTCACTATTAAACCAGAAACTCCGCGGCCCCCTCGCCTCCCCCAGACCTGTAACTGACACCCCAGGCGAGGGTTGGAGTGTGGGGGCTTTTGTTCCAGCATTAAAGGCGGTGGTGGGGGCCTCTTTTTGCAAAGGGTAGACAAGGATGGGGGCGGAGAACTTGGGGACTCAGCCACCCCACCCTCGTCTCGGACTCCACGGCCCCGACGCGGTCCGTGTGGGCTGCGGCGCTGCAGCCCCCTCGGGCCTGGGAGGAGGCCCTGGGCTGCCGGACGCGCGCCGCGGGCGCTGACCGTGTGGTCTGCTTGCAGGAAGCTGAGATCCCCCGCGAGCTGATCGAGCGGCTGGCCCGTAGTGAGATCCACAGCATCCGCGACCTCCAGCGACTCCTGGAGATAGACTCCGTAGGTAAATCGCGCCCCTGCCCTTGGCACGGGGAGGGCGCGGGTGGCGGGCGGGGAGTCTGCGCGGAGCCGCCCCCCGCGCGGCCGGGCCGGGCGCCGCTCCGAAGCGCACCGAAAGGTCAGAATCC
Source organism: Glaucomys volans (assembly GCA_020662805.1). Taxonomy (NCBI): domain Eukaryota; kingdom Metazoa; phylum Chordata; class Mammalia; order Rodentia; family Sciuridae; genus Glaucomys; species Glaucomys volans. The sequence goes on along the minus strand of JAJEJO010005382.1, from coordinate 98,825 downwards.
ATTCCCCGGCCATAAACGCCCAGGCGCATGAGTCAGGCGTTTCTCCTCCAGTCGCCACTTTCTCTCCCAGCGGCGGCCGAGGGCTGCTTGCTCGCCGGGGGATTGTTTTCGCAGTTAAGGAAAACGCCGGGTGTCATGAGAAGTTCAGCCGCGGAGAGGGCGCCGGCGCGGCCGCCAGGTGTGCGGGCTGCGGAGCGCGGGACTGGTAGCGGTGGGCAAAGCCCTGGCTGGTGCGCCTGGCCCGCCGGCCACCTGGCTAGACCCTGAGGGGCGCGAAGCCTGTCCGGCCAGGGCCCCTAAGTAAGCACTAAGCGCTGGTGCTGCGCTTGCTCCGGGGCTGGGCCTCTGTGGCTGCTGGAGGCCAGTATCTTTCTCTTTTCGCGACCCAATAAAAAGGCACGCCTAAGACACATGTGCTTGGGGCTATTTTGGGGGCTCACTCCAGGAGTCTGGACGCCAGCCACTTGAGAAAACAGTTTATTTGTAAATGTAAAGTTTTAAAGCTCCGGTAGCAGAGTGGGCTAGACCCAAGGTTGCAAGAGTGAAAGGGGTCTCTGCATGGGGGCAGTGGTGGCGCTGGGGGCTGTGCTCACAGAGGACTGGAGAGAGCGCCTGGTGCTGGAGGACCAGGTTTCCTCTAGGTCGTCGTGGCGCCATTTTCAAAATTAACACTTTGGTACGCCATCCTGAGTTAACTAGGGAGGTACTCAAGCGGGAAAACATACTGACTGGTTTTTTAAAAAGGTCTGAGATGAACTTGTCAAGACGAGGAATGAAAGGCAGCCAAAGTGAAGAATTTTAAGTGAAATGAAGATTTTTCTCTCACTGCAACTACTCTGAAAAGGGGGGTGGTGGGGGAATTAAGTAGAATCACATGGTCTAGTCATTTGGAAATTTGTACCTAATTATGATGGTGGAGAGGCCCAAACTGTTTTCATTCCATGCCAAAACCATTTTCTAACAAGGCGGCTGGTTTCTGTAGTTTCTTGACCCAGGAAATCCTTCTCCTGATCCTTATCAGGAGTGGGGTAGGATTTCACTTGGAGATCACAGTTGGGCCTGGGGATTTTGACCCAGTCCCTTGATGTGCAAGCAGGGGGTGAAGAGTTTGGTTTGGGAAACTGGGGAAATATTCCCTTGGCATTTCTCTGGTCCCTCGTGGATTTGGAGACATGGAGACTGCCTCTGAGAAGGTTCCAGGGCTTTGCTCTCCTGGCTTGTAGGAGTGAGACCTTGTTGGGCTGGACCTCCTGTAGGTCAGTCTTTGGATGCGGCATGGAAATGGGCCATTCACTTTCTGCTGGGACCATTCTTATTCTGGTCTCTGCAGCCCCGCCTACCCCACCCCACCCCCACCCATTAACACTTTTAGCCTTGCAGCTCTGTGGGGTTTGCAGTGGAATTCCTGACCTGGGGGCTTCTGGGCTAGAGCCTCTTTTGGAGAATCCAAAGGGAAAAAGCCAGGGGTGCACTGATAGTCCTCAGGCTGTTTTCAGATTGCCTCTATAAAAGGGGGACTGCCTCTCCCTTCTGCCCTGGGGAATGCAGGGGTGGGTCAGAGTGCTATGGTCCACCTGTCAGACCTTTGGGTCTGAATAGGATTCTCTGAGTGCCTGGGAAATTTTGAGAGAGTGAAATGAGGGCCTCTGGAGACTGTCTTGCTTCCCAGTGTTGACCTGGGGTGGGGACCCTTTGTGACAAAAACCCCAGTGTTTCTCCCTCTCCCTGGTCTACATCCCCTCTTCCAGGTGTGGAAGCAGAAGAGTCTAGTCTCTGATCAGAGGACAGGAATGGCCTGTTGACTTCTGAACTTGTGTAGGCTTCTTCCTGTCCCCATCCCCCCTCTTCCTGACTGAGGGGATTTGCTGGGTGTTGTCGACAGCCATGGTGGCCAGGTCTCTGAGAGTAGGCTGCCCTTAGGTCTACTTTGAGGTCCATCTGGCCTGTTAGGGGTACCCTGGTCTGGCAAGAGCCATTTAGAAGACTGGGGTGGATGAGGAAAGGCCAGGTGCTGGGAGAAGCCCAGTTTGACTACCAGCTGTGGGGTTCCCCAGGGGGTGGTCCCTAGGAGGACTCTTAGTTATAGGTCCCTCCAGAGCATGTCTGTATATGGGGAGCAGGGAGGCTTTGGGTGTCTGGTCCCCATCTTTTTTTTTTTTTTTTTTTTTTTTGCGGTGCTGGGGATTGAACCCAGGGCCTTGTGCTTTCGAGGCAGGCACTTTACCTGCTGAGCTATATCCCCAGCCCCTTCTGGTCCCCATCTTGAGTGGGTGGAGCTTTGTGATAGGCAGGTAACACATCCATTGGATCAGTTGCTCCCCATTTTACAGATGAGAAAACTGCTTTCAACCTGATCTCTTGTCCCTGGTGTGGCCAGACCTCCAGAGGCTGTGGAATTCCTGGCCCAGAATGTCACTGAGCTGGGAGTATTCCACAGTGTACATATAAGGGGATTTGCATGCGTCTTTCAGTGACCAGCAGCCATAGAGTTTGGAGCCTGTGTGGCTAGTCGTGTGGCAGCCAAGCCTTGTACTCTAGAGTGGTCTACCTGGATGCCCGTGGGTCATTGAGTAACTGATACACAAACATCCCTGTCCTGGCCATGAAGACCTGACCAGGACAGGGCAGGAGGAGTCTCTCTTGTGAATTCCCATATGTCGTATTGTGGACACCTTCATGGAAGACCAAAGGGAAACTACTTGGTGAACTGTCCTGAGAGTGGCTTCAGGGGATGATTTGTGCGGGGCTGCGAAGGGTCTCATCTGAATTCCTGCCAGAGCATAGATCATTTGGCCATATCCCCAGAACGAGGGTCTGCTTTTGGCTTGTGACCACCTATCTTGATAGAGGAACAGAGAGCAGGCTTGTCTGAGTAGGAGCTGCTTGCACTTTCTCATCTCTAAGGACATCACTTTCTCATCTCTACATCAGTGGCGCTGAACTTGAGGGCCGAAATTCTCTCAGTGCATTAAACTGGGCAAAGGGGCCTGGGGTGGGAGTCTGAGCCATTAGACACTGGTCCTGAGGGTCCTTTCACTAGCCATTTTTCCTTGTCTTGTTCCACTTCTTTGGGCCTAGGTTTCCTTGCGGGGTGAAAGGCTGATAGAGCCTACTGTATACCCATAAAGGTTAAGAACCCAGGGCAGTTGAGCCAGCATGATGGTGGTGAGGCATCAGATTTCCTGGTGTCCTTGTTGAGTCTCCAGAAGCTGGAGTGGACCTTGTCTGTTTGGCCATGGCAAGATGGGCACCTCCTGGTCATGACTCACAATGTCACTTTTTCATGAAAAAGTGCTCCTTGTAACAATTGGTTGATGGGAAATTCTTATTGCATGAGTAGTTATGTTCTGATCTTATTTTGGGTCTCAAAAAAAAAAAATCAGTGGCATTGGAACATTGAGTCATTTTAAGTCAAAAGTTGGGCTCTGCTCAGCCTTCGTCTTGGACATTCATACCTTATGCAAGGTTTTTGGTTCTCGTTTTAATTGTGCAGGTTCCAGATATCTCAGGGAAGAGGAGGAGGCCGGGGTTTCTGCTGTTGGCTGTGGATGCTTGGGTAGATTGGGCAGACAGCAACCTTGGGTGCATGTCCTGCACTGGTGTTGGTTTCTACCTGGGCTAGGAGCTGGGAGGTCCCTTGAGCTAGAGACGGGAGGAGGCTGCAGGATAGGACCCAGCAAATCTCGGAGAGTCCTGGGTGTTGGACACATGCCCTGGGACTTCCTGCTGTGTCTGGAGGGCCTAGGCTGGTGGTATCGACTGAACCCAGGTATGGGTGGTGTTGGCTGGTCTGTCCACATGACAGGTGGTAGGACTGTTTCCTCTTCTTCAGTCCCAGAAATTGGAGGGTCTGAGACTCTCTGTGGTCCTCCTCCCTCTGCAGTGTGTGGGGATGGCGTTCTTGGTGTGGTCTTAGTGCTGGGCTGTTGCTCTGTGACTGTAGGCACATGGGTCTTCTCTACTTGCCTTTCTATAGACCACCTCCCTTCTCTGTGCGGCACTGGGACTCCTGCCTCAGGCCTTCGGCCACTCCTCACTTATAGTCCATGAGCGGCGTGTTGCCCTTCTGCTGGTTTCTCATGGCCTCTGGCCCTCAGGGCAGACTTATTTCAGGAACAAGTGGGGGCTGGCTCATGGCCCAGTCTGGCCTTGTTTCTGATGCCCCTCCAAGGTTAGGACACTTCATCCAGGATTGGTTTACGGGGGCAGGGGCCACTCAACACCAGTAGGAGCTTCAGGAGCCCCGTCTTTCAGCTCATTCCTGTGGCTGTGGTGGAGCCTGGGAGATGGGCCCAGCTGGGCGGTACAGCCTCTTGGCTTTGGGTTAGATGGCCTCAGGGACTTTCTTTCTGACCTGGTTGAACCCTCAGTGTGGCTTCATTGGAGAAGGTGCCATTGGGAAGACCACCTAGAGCCCCTTCCTGAAAGGGTCTCAGTTTTTCCCTGCGTTTTGGGGACACTGACGGGACATTTTTGGCCTGGTTATGTTTCATTCATTGCACATCCAAGAAGCTCTGAGCGGAAGTAGAGGGCCCAGGGACCCCACCTGTCTTGCTAGGGGAGGGTTGGACTGAACTTTCAGCTCTTCGTCCCAAGGGGGCTCTGAGGGCTGATGGGGACCCTGGCTTTCAAGCCCCTAGGGCAGACCACACAAGTGTGAACAGTTGGTTGCCATGTTCTCTTTCTACCCATAGGAGCCGAGGATGCCTTGGGAACCAGCCTGAGAGCCCACAGGGCCCACGCCACCAAGCATGCGCCAGAGAAGCGGCCTGTGCCCATTCGGAGGAAGAGGAGCATCGGTGGGTTCAGGAGCTGTGTGGGGGGAGGAGCTGGCCATGAGACAAAGGCTGGGCCTGCTCCCCCAGCTCTGGCCTCCTGCCCTCTCAGAGGCCGCCCTCCTCCACCTCCATGCGGTGTCTCCCGCCTGCCTTGTGCTGCAGTCGTAGTCTGGGCCAAGAGTTTCCAGGAGAGGAGAGCCATCATAAATTCCTTAAGTGCCCCGTCTTGTTGGGGCCTGTCTACATGGAGGCCTTGCTGGAAAACGTGGCGGAGCTTAATTTCCAGTTCCTAATGTGAAGCACTAGCGCTCTGGGCCTCTAGCCACAAGACGGGTGCAGCCGGGTATGCCAGGCTTGGGGCCTCTGGAGACACCTTTCCCAGTGCCCCACCCCACTCATCTATCTCTGGGGCTCCAGGCAGGCCTCCTTTGGGGAACACACTTCTATAGAGCCTGACCTGTACTCTTGGGGTTGGGGGTGACCCACTTAGTCCCATTCCATCTGAGGGTGCCACCACTGATTGTTGGGCTGTGTGACTCTGGGCAAGTGGATCCCCTCTCTGAGCCCCAGGCATCCACAAGAAGGTAGACTTTCATCTTTTACCTTTGAGTGTGATATGTAGGTGATTTCTAGCTGCTGTGGGCAACAGATGTTACTGGTGCGAGCATGCATTTCACGCCCTCAGATTAGACTCCAGCCAGGTCCCTTCGTCCATTGCTCAGGATTCCTAGTCCAGGCTGGGGGTGGGTGGAAGGCCTGTCCCTGGAGGGGAGCTTGGAGTGGGAAGTGTGGAGCAACTCCTCCCAAATACCCAGAGCAGTATGTGGAGCCCAGGGCCTGGGGGCTTCTCATGGCTGCTCCTCCCTGCTGTGTCTAGAGGCCCTTGGGGGTCTCTTTACCCTGTGGACAGGAACCCGGTGGAGGAACTGGCTACCTCCCCTGCTGGCCCTTTGTTAGAGCTTTCGATTCCAGTTCAGGATGATTCCAGTTCAGGCATATCCGTTTCCTGAGGGAACCTGCAGAAGACGGGGCCGCTTGCCCTGGAGTGTGGGGGCTGTAGGGCGCACATAGGTCATGTACCCGAGGGGGTGCCAGCCCCTCTCTCTCTGGCTGGCTTGTTGGGCTGGGCCTCCTGCCCTTTGCTGCTTCCATCTTCCCCAGCTCTTGGCCTAGGGTTCAGATGGGCCCTCAATGTTGCTGGGGGCAGAGGGAACAGGCTTTTGGGTGGTCACAGGGCGTGTCCAGGCCCCTTGATCCCTGGCTGGGTTCCCTAGGCATGTTGAGGGAGCAGAGCCTCCTACTGGTAAGCCCCGGGGCTGGACATCACCAGGCGCCCATGACCCAGTGACTCTCCAGGCCTGGTGGCTGATGTGGCCTAGTAAGGGTTATCTGGGGAGGAGGGTATGTACCCCAGAGTCCTATGAGGACTTCCCACCTGGTGGGCAGGTGAGATCCTTAGGGCTGGGGTGGACTGTACTGAAGACAGCAGGGCAGGAAGTGGCTGCTGCCTTCTCCTTGGGGGCCAGCTGGGTGGCTTCTTGGTGACCTCTGTGAGCTAGACCCCAGGTGGTGTGGGTTGCTGCTGTGTGTGAGGTGGGCCCAGGGTTTCTTTTGGGTCTTTGGGGTCAGGTCATTCCCTTTGCCCACAGCCGTGTCCTTGCCCCTGGCTCCTGAGTGGCTGCTCACACTGGGGGCATCAGTGATGTGGGCTCAGCTCCTTCCTGGGCTGGGCCCGTTCAGGCTGGGTGGGGCTCGGTGGGGTCAGGAAGGCTTGCACGCTTGCTGTGCTGTGCTGACAGAAATGGAAGTGGCCTCTGTGTTCACCACATTCTTGCCTCTGCAGAGGAAGCCATTCCTGCAGTCTGCAAGACCAGGACGGTCATTTACGAGATACCTCGGAGCCAGGTGGACCCCACGTCTGCCAACTTCCTGATCTGGCCCCCGTGCGTGGAGGTGAAGCGCTGCACCGGCTGCTGCAACACGAGCAGTGTCAAGTGCCAGCCCTCGCGGGTCCACCACCGGAGCGTCAAGGTGAGCCACCACACCAGTGCAGCGCGGGGTCTGCTTGGTGCTCCTTTTATTTTTTTCTTTATTGGGAAGTGAACCCAGAGGGACTTTATTTGCGAACCACATCCCTAGTCCTTTTTATTTTTGAGACAGGGTCTCACTAAGTTGCTTAGGGCCTTGCTAAGTTGCTGAGACTGGCTTTGAACTTGTGACCCTCCTGCTTCAGCCTCCCCAGGCTCTGGGATTACAGATGTGCGCCAACACTCCTGGCTGCTAGATGCTCTTATGTGGTGGAGGATAAGGCGCAGCTTAGGGAAGGCCCAGGTGGAAGTGGGTTGGGGCCCAGTGACCTGGTTGGCGTTGTTGGCACCAGCCTGTGGTCACTGAGGGCCAGCACACAGCTGGCTACAAAGCCGTCTCTTAGGCAGGCTCAAGCTACGGTGGCCCCAGGGTCAGCCCTGGGGGATTCATTCTCATGGTCACTGTTTTTCTTAAACCCCCTCAGTCCTGGGGGCAGATTTTGCTGCTTCAGTCCCTCTGGGCAGCTGAATCAGGGCTGGTAGCTTTCAGCCTGAGTTATGGCTGTGGGGACTGGGTCTGTCCCTTTTTGGCCCCATGCGTCCTCTGTGAGCAGGTCTGAGTGGCTCTGACACTGGGGTCTGGTCATGGCCTCTGTCTTCAGAAGGATGTTGGAGGCAAGTGTCTTGGGTGTTTCTGGGCTCCTGTGAGGCCAGCCGAGGCTGGAATCTTTGGGGCTCAACTGGATACTCTTCGGACACTGCAATCTAGACACTGACTCCAGTTAGTTGAGATACCATTATGTCCTGCATGACCCTCAGGACAAGCAGATTCAAACTGGGGTGTGGCAGGCCTGCCAGGCATAGCTCCCATCAGCAGAGCAAGCCACTTTTGCTTAGCCAGGCTTTTAATGCCAGGGGCCACTTTTCCTGGATAGAAGGATTCCTGGAATTAGGGTTGAAGTTTCATTTCTGGGGCAGTGTTGGAACCCATTCCCGACTCTATGAAAAAACCATTTCTGATTCCACCATGTATGTGACTGTTCCTGGAGGGAATGCTGGGAAGTGCTTTCTTCCTTAAAGGACCCCCTTGCCAGGTCTTAAACTCAGGGTGGAATGCCTTAGACTTATGGCTGAGACTTACTTTTTCTTTGGTACCAGGGATTGAACCCAGGGGCACTTAACCACTGAACTCCATCCCCAGTCCTTTTTTATATTTTATTTAGAGACAGGGTCTTGCTGGGTTGCTTAGAGCCTTGCTAAGTTGCTGAGGCTGACTTTGAACTCGAGATCCTCCTGCCCCAGCCTCCTGAGCCACTGGGATTATAGGCATGTGCCACCATGCCCAGCTAGTTAAGACTTACCTTGACCTCCAGGACTTGGTCCTTGTGGAGCCCTGGGAGTTGCGTGAGCAGATTCCACATCTTACTGCTGGATCTCCCAGGCTGGCACTTCCCTTAAAGGGCCCAAGGGTTTCCCGGGGCTCAGGGCTTGTCTGGGGAACTCTCTTGTCTGTGGGGCAGACAGTGGGGGCTGACTCAGTCCTCCTAGTGGACAGGAATCACTTCCTTAGCATGAGCCCAGGCCATCTCTACCCCTTATGTGACCCTGGCCCTTTCCTTGGGCCTCATGGCTCTTACCAGTGGTATGTTGGGGGTGATTTGGGGTCACAGAGTCTTGAGAGTCTGGGATACCTGTTGTCTTGTTTCCCTGGGCACAGGAGTAGGTCAGATCCAGATGAGATGTCTCATGTGGGCACTGGGCTCTTCCTATGGCCTCCAGCCTTTGGGACCCCCCACATTCCCACCTTTGTTTCCTCTGGGGTGAGGATGAAGAGTATTTATTCCCAGCTAGGTAGTGGTGCCTCCTTCCTTGGTCCTGAGTGACCCAGGTAGGTTCAAGGTCTTTTGGCCTGGTGCCCTCAGAGGTGCCCTTCCTGGGCGAGGCCCCCTTCTCCGCACTATGCAGGAGTCATGCTTTGGCCCTGTGGGTCTTATCTGCCCAGTAGGGTTGTGGTTAGCCAGAGGGGATAGAGTCTTACAGCTGGAGTCTGACTCTTCCAAAGCTCCCTCTTGGGGAAGGTTCTCCCCCTATCCATCTGGTCCCAGACACTGGGAGCTCTGGCAGAGGCAAAGAGGTCAGCAAGAACAGGAGACCCCTTGTGGAAGCCAAGCAGGAGGCCTGTCCTGCTCCATTTGGGATTGAGGCAGATGACCTGGACAGGGGGAAGTGGGCCTGCAACACAGGCTTGTTTGGAGCCAAGCACCTATATGAGTGGGTAAGGGGTCAACAGGGCCAGTTGGAGCTGGGGAGGCCTATGGCAGCCTTGTCCACCTGGAAATCCAGTCTTTATGGCCTTCAGAAGAACATTTTCAATCCCCTTTCATGCAATGGCAGCAAGACTGGGAATGGCCACCCAGTGCAGCCCAGACTGGTCAATCTGGCTTGGGTGTCTGGTGGTCTTGCTGGGGTTGATGACCAGCCCCCTGTGACTTCCATGGGGGCAGCTCAAGGACCCAAGTGTTCTGGCCACTGTGTGGGACCTGGACTGGTCTTTCCTCTCTCTTGTGGGGATGTGTGGAGAAGAGGCCTCAGTGTGGACCTGGTACCTGCAAGGATTGCTAAGCCACCACTGACCATCAGCCCTGGGAAGAGGCCACCAGGGGTCCCAGCCATGCTTCTCTGTCCTGCTTCACACTGTCAGCATTTCTCCAGACCCCATCCCAGGGGTTGGGAGAGGGGAATGGAAGCTGACGTGGATACTGTTGGACAAACCTGGCCCACAGAGCCTCCCTGGTTGGCCCAAAGTCCTGGTCCAGAGTGTGTGATGGTCTTCGCCTGGCAGCGTCCACCCCTGGCTCTGCACTGTGGGGCCACTGTGAGGTCGGGAGCGGGGACCCGCTCTGAACTGCCATCTGATCTGGCCCTGCCGGAACCAGCAGCTGCTCCTGCTACACAGGAAAGGTTCAGGCTGGTGCCTTTTAAGGTAGTCTCCAGCCAGGGTCTGGTGGCATCCGTGCATGGTTCCATCAGCTCATCTCCATAGCAGCACCCAGTGTCACCACCTGGCTCTGTCTGGGCCATGGCTCTGCTGGGCAGGACCTCAGGCTTCCAGTAGGTGTCTGCTCACCAGGCACCCAGGATGGGCCTCTCTCCATGGTGGAGGCTGAAATAGTGTTCCGGAGGTAGTTCCCAGTGGGTCCATCAGTCATCATTGGGGTCCTGTGCAGGGTCTGGGGAAGGGGTGACTGTAGTAGTCTTGGTCTCAAGTGAAGGGGTCTCGCCTCTTCCCTGTGTGAGGGACACTGGCATGGAGAGGCTGAGTCAGCGTCATGGGTGATGGTGCCTGCTAGGCTGTGAGCCCTGGAGTTTGGAGTCACTGCATTTGAGATGTTGGCTTGGGCCCTAGGAGCGGGCTGGGCAGGGCTGCCATTCATACCAGTTTGAAGTCTGGTGTTGGCCTCCCTCCTGGGTTGGGGGAGGACACACGTGAGGCCTGTGGACCCATGGCTTGCTCCTGTAGGGCCTCACTGTGGGTTTGGCTAAGCAGGGGTCTTCTGGATTCAGAGGGATCTCCATTTGAGTGGCAGGCACAGGGTCTCTGGGGTGAGGCCACGTGACCTCTGGACTGGGGCTCTGTTCTTTCTAAGTCCAGGCCTCTACCCCTCGAAGCCTGGGAACCCTGAGCGTGGCTGCCTGCTCGTCCGCACCTTTTCCTTCTCTAAAGTGGGCCATGCTGTGCTCATGCGGCTGTAAGGGTCACAGTGAGTGGTAGTGTGTGTCTGCCCTGTCCCGAAGCTCCGGAACGATCAGGACCAGCCCTCTGGGAATGTCTCTGAGGGTGACATTGTGACTGGGGAATCTTGGTGGCTTACCAGGGTGGGTGTAAGTGGATGTCTTTGAAAAAAGTGGGAGTCAAGGTATTGGGTGTGAGAAGGTGCTGCCCATGTGTCCTAGACAGAGGAGGCGGGGGGACCCCTGTTGAGGGCACGACAACCCCAGTTGGGAGCTGTGTGGGACCTCAGGGCCTGAGTCGGGGTCCCCAGAATGTCATAGTCTCTATTTTGAGAATTGGCTTTTGTGGAGAAGGTTTTGGGGAATTTAATATTCGTAACGTGTTCTTGGGAGAAGAATGTAGCCATTTCCTGGCCAGACAGAGGTGGTGGAGCCGCAGAACCCTCGCAGGCCCAGGAGCAGGTGCAGCTGTAAATCGCTGTCTGTTTTTCTCTGATAAACACGGGGCTGTCTGGAGAGAAAGTGGGCCCCCAGACTAAAGCGGCCCCCTCTGTGCCCCTCTAGGGACCATGAGGGTGGCATTGCTGGAGTCCCAGGAGCCCACCCTGCTCATGGTACCCACCTGTCTCTGGAGAAGAACAAGTCTGCTTCTGGCCTGGGGGATGGGGGTTGGCCTGGTGGGCTGTCTTGGCTGAGCCCAGACCCTAGTGTCTGCCCTGCAGGGGGATCTTAGTGAGGCTACTGTTGACCAAAGAGGCTGTGCCATCCCCAGGGCCAAGGCCAAGACCAAGACAAGTGTTTGCCTGAGTCCAGCCCCAGGGCTCTAACAGCCCTGTCCTGCTTCCCTGGTCCCCCAGAGAGGCCAGGGTGGCAGGGATCAGAGCACCCACCCACTTGGGTCTGTGGCCAGAGCCCCATGGGAGGGAGGAAGCTGCTGGGCCCAGTTTTGTGCACCTTAGGGTCCCTAGGTGATTAGCATGGAGACAGACTTGAACTCTGATTCCTGGACAGCAGGGGTACGGCTGGGTGCTGTTCTAGAGTCTTACTGAGGTTCGTCTGTAGGGGGACTATCCCATCCTCAAAGGGAAGGTCTCTGAGACCCTGCTCTGCCTGCTGGCCACCACGACTACCATGTGGAGCTTGAGGACTGGAGAGTGGGCCGTGTGGGAGCCCCTGGGGGCCTCTAGGCCTGGCCTCTCTAAGCAGAGCCTGGGCTGATTTGGGGGGATGGGCAGGCTCTGTCCCAGCCCTGGGCAGTACTGCAAGGGCACCTATCCCTCCCCAGCTCCCTGGGTGGGTAAGCTAGATGTTCCCATTTCACTGGGGGGGCCTATGTGTCTGAGGGCACAGTACAGCTCGCAGGCTCCTCCTCCTGGGCCGTGGACCTGGGAAAGGGGCAGGTGTAGGCTGGCTGAGGCCGCTGTGTGCAGGTAACTGGTGGAACACCCTGGCCAGGAAGCCCAGGGCATGGCTTGCACACCTGCCTCCAGGCCAGCATCTCTCCCACCTCCTGACGTAGCGAAACCTCCAGGGCTGACCCATGGCCCCCGGCCACACCCTGCAGTCTGAGCTCATACCTGGCAGCCTGTGTTCACACCTGAGGCAGCCCACGCCAGTCCACACGCCCGCCAGGCACCCGGCACCCTTTGCACTCCAGGTTAACCATTAACACAGCTGAGGTGGCAGCCGCGGCAGGGTTCGGCAGAGCCTGGTCCCCAGAGCCTCAGGGTTGGCTTACCTGTGGGCAACTGCCAGCCCGCTAGAGGGCCAACCCCTCCGACTGGGGTCCTCTTGGTTCCTGGCCCCCATGCCCTTTGGGAGGCTGTGGGAAACCTTCCTTTCCTTGTCCCCTGACTGTTGCAAAGCCAAGGCCCTGGGCTAGAGCTCCCTGACCTCCAGGGGCCAGGGTAGCCTAGGTGAGCCATGTTCTTCCCAGCCTCAGTTTTCCCTTGTGAGGGAAGGAGTAGGTGAGCCCTGAGGGCCTTCCTGGTGTAAACGCAGATGGGTGTACAGGGCTATGAGGGGCTGGGCTGGAGCTGCTCCCCAGCCTGTGTTCCAGGTGGCCAGTGGTTAGGGGCAGGCTGCCACTCATGCTTTTGGGGTCATCTTGGGCTAAAGGCTTCCCCATGCCTCAGTTTCCTCTTCTGGCCATGGAGATGATGACTCCTGTTTCCTTGCAGGGTATGGGGATTAAACAAGTGTTGATCTTTGCATTTGACCAGGGAGAGAACTGCTTCCCTGGGCAGATGGCTCCTCAGTCGTTCTGGGGTGAAAGGAGCTGCTGGGTGGGCACTGCCCATGGTCATGGGCTGAGTGCTTACTCTGTGCACATGTGTGTGCACGGGGTGGATGTGCTTCCCATGATGGGTGTGTGCGTTATGGACGTGTGCACACAGGGGTGAACTTGCTTCTCATGGTGGGCATGTGTATTTATACACATGTGCACATGGATGGAGAGCTGTGTTCCTATGACCCACTGTGTGTGGTCTAGGGCACAGCCTGTCCCATGCGGCTGGGGATTAGCTTCTGGTCCCCCATTTTTGAACACTTGGAGGTTGAGCCTGGGGCCCTCTGCTTCCTCCTGCAGCTTCTGGGGAGGGGCTGTGGGGCAGGTCCATGCTGTGGTTCTGTGCCCAGTGAACTGTGGGGGCTGGTGCTCATGGATGAGGGGGCACCTGCTGAGTTCTGGGTGGCCTCCAAGCAATCTGCACTTGAATGGTGGTTCTGTACCCACTCTTCCTGGATCCACCTCTTGTGGCCATTGTGGCAGCCCTGGGTTCTTGCCCTACGTTTCTGAGAAGGGCAGTCCTTCTCTGAACCCAAGGAGAGCCTCAGGCCTGGTGTGGAGTCAGCCAGTGGCCATGGGTCTTCATAGTGGCTGGGACCATGTGGGGTCATCTTCTGGCCTCTGGAGTCCAGTCAAAACTCTTTAGAGGGCTGTAGGCAGGTGGAGCCAGAGACTCTCCTACAGGAGGTCCAGCACCAGCCCAGCTCAGCAGCAGGGCTCTGTCTCCAGCCAGGGCTTCTTTTTCCTCACTAGTAATAAAACACATATTTGGAAACATTCCTGGTGCACGTAAACATGGAAGCAGACACCTTCCCTGCCCACCTTCCCTGCCCAGCCATGTGCGGCCCTTAAACCTCCTGGGCATACATGAACCTTTGGGTTATTTTAAACAAAAATGGGACCAAGGTTGTTTTCACCTGACCCCTGGCCCCCACCTCAAGGGAGGATGCCCGGGAGGAGGGCGCAGGGAGGTTGGAGGTCAAGTTCAGGCTGTTCTCTGTCCTCCGCCTGTGGAGGGCCAAACCACCAGGCCCAATATCATGGTGTCCAAAGCCCGCAGGTGTCAATGGCTCTGCTGTCTTGGCAGGTGGCCAAGGTGGAATACGTCAGGAAGAAGCCGCGGTTGAAAGAGGTCCAGGTGAGGCTGGAGGAGCACTTGGAGTGTGCGTGCGCACCCTCCAGCCTGAGTCCAGACCACCGGGAAGAGGAGACGGGTAAGTGGCTGCTGTCATGCTCTTGGGGTTCCTGGAGGCCTGGCTTCAGGGACATTGGGGAGGAGATCTGCCACCTGGGGAGCACAGGATAAGCTTCTGAGGCTGGAGAGGAGGGTTCAGCCTGATTGAGGCTGGCGGGGTCCTTCCTTTGGTTCTCTGGGGTGCTGGGCATGAGTAGGTGAGACATGGCCACAGAGCCCCTGTTCAGGTGGGCAGCAGGAGCAGATGGAAAGGGGGTGCTGGACATGGCCACGGCCTTGTGATGGGGTCCTGGCCTCCATCCTGCCGGGCAGTGTGTCCCACACCAGCGAGGTGCTGTGACCCGCTCTTTTACCAGCCCTGGGTGCAGAGGAGGGGACGCGGAAGTGTCTGTGCCAGGGCGGATCGAGCTTCTTTCAGAAAGATAAACACCTCAGGTATTTATTACTGCAGCTTTGCTCGACAGCCTCCGAGGCCGCTCATGGTCCCTGCCCTTTCATTAACAGGAAGGCGTAGGGAGTCAGGTAAAAAACGGAAAAGAAAAAGGTTAAAACCCACCTAGAGCGCCAGCCAGGTAGGCCCCGCCGCCGGGCGCTGGGATGCTGCAGGGCTGGGAGGCCGATCCACCGATGATCACTGCAGCGAATCAGCTTCCCTGGGGCGGGCGCGAGGCCTGGGCTGCGTGCTTGGGTGTCTGCTGGGTGTGGGCTCCTTGCAGCTCCCCCTCCCTTGGCTTCGCTCTGCTCTTCTTGATTGGGCTGCAGAGCATCACACACAAGTGGAAGGGCTTGGGATGCTGGAGCAGCGTGGTGACTGGTGTTTACCTGTTGGGACCACCTTCTGCCCACTCCACTGGCAGTTGGGGAAACTGAGGCCTAACCGGTTGCAGATATGGGTTGTTGAAGGCTCAGAGGGTCTGGAAGTGCTTTATAGATGTACAGGGCTGTTGGCTCCTTTGGAGGGTCTCCCAGGAACCCCAGCCAGGGCTTGCTTTCTCATGGGCTGTCCTGGGAGACACTGGAAGTCTTTTGCTTCCTAAAGGAGGAGGGCAGCCCTAGGCCTTCCCAGCCTGGGTCGGCCTGTCTGGCTCAGGAGGCCAGAGCCTGTCTGGCTTGGCCCTTCCTCTTGGCACGTGGGCCTCTATGGCATCCAAGACAAATAGTTGTTGTAGACTAGAGGAGATTCCTCAGAGATAGTGTGTCTGAGAGCCCTGGCTCCTGTTGGGCCATGTGGCTGGGGACGTCTGCCAGTCCAAGGGGCTCTGGAGGGCTGTGGGTTGGGCCCATTTGTGAGGACCCCTTGGGAGGAAAGCACCCACTTGGCATCCCTGAAGCAGCCCAGCAATGCTCAGTCAGGGCCTCTGCAGGCCAGGGTGTGGTGAAGGGGTGGTTCCCTGCCTGCCCCTGA
Organism: Glaucomys volans; assembly: GCA_020662805.1. NCBI lineage: Eukaryota > Metazoa > Chordata > Mammalia > Rodentia > Sciuridae > Glaucomys > Glaucomys volans. Next base: position 83,401 of record JAJEJO010005382.1, on the reverse strand, counting down.
GGTCCATTCACGGGCAGTGAGAGCGAGCTGCCAGGGCCAAGGAGCACTTAGGCTCCAACTTCGGGTGGATCATGTGTTGGAATGTAGGATGCAGCGAGGTAGGTTGGAGCTAGGGTGTGGCTCAGGGATAGAGCACTTGCCTAGCATAGTAAGGCCCTCGTTCCATCGCCAGCATCGAAAACAAAAACAAAAGAGCCCAACATAGATCAGTCTGGCCCCAGGGAGCCCTCTGTCTGGGGCGGGATGGCTTCTATCCTCAGCTACTTGTATGACCCAAAATGGCTGCTAGAACTCCGGAAACCTATACTGGAAGAAAGGAAGGCAGGGAGAAGGGCAAAAGAGCCCTTCTGGGCCTCAGTTTCCCTATCTGTATAATGGGAGCATGGGGTTTGCTCTCAAGACACGTTCTTCTGTGAGATGCTGTGAGCCTAGTCCCAATTCTTTCAGGATATTGCAACACGGTTAAGATGGCAAATTTGATTTCTTCAAATCTCACGGGCAAGTTTAAATCCTAAGGCTTGCACAGTGTGTGCCCCCGATTGGGTCAACTGCCTCAGCAATACGTGCCTGGTGGCCCAACCTCTGAGCCTCTGTCTTTCCTCTCCCTGCAGATGTGAGGTGAGGATCAGCAGCAGCCCTCTCCTGGGACACGGATGTACATGGCGTGTTACATTCCTGAACCTACTATGTACGGTGCTTCATGGCCGGCCTGCGGTCTTTGTTCTCCTCCGTGAAAAACTGTGTCCAAGAGCACTCTGGAGAACAAAGAGACAGTGTACATTTGTTCAGTGTGACGGCAAAGCGAGTATTGTAGCGCTCGGAGAAACTGTAAGCTTCCTTGTCAGAGACAGAGAGAGAGAAAACAAACCACAAAACACGACACAAACAAAACGGACTCCAAAAACATCCAAGCCGTCGGCGGAAGGGCGGCCCCGCGGGGTGGAAGCGCAGCCCCGTGGGGTGGAAGCGCAGTGGGCTCGCGGGTGGATCTGTCTGGGCCGCGGTGCTTTCGCCAAGACGGAGCCGGGTGTGGGGAAACCGGGCCTGAGGCCACCGTGCGGGCACCTGCTCGCTGCAGCGCTCGAGTCTGGGGGACCCTCCCGGGAGCCTTAAGTGGGTTTTTTTACACCATAAAGTGATGGAGTTTTTCCTTTTTACTCTTTGCCTAGCTTTTTTTTTTTTTTTTTTCCTTCCTTTTTTTTAATTATCTCTTGGATGACATTTACGCCCATAACACACGAGGCTGCTGTAAACTGTCAGGACAAAGCGACGGTATTTTTCCTAGCAGGATGCAAACTAATGAGATGTATTAAAATAAATGCGGTATACCCACCTATGCATCATTTCCTACATGCTTCTGGCTTCCTGTGTCTCCCCTTGCCCCACGCACTTCGTATTTCTCCATTTAAGCCATTTCGAGAGGACTCCACGGGAGCCCTCGATCACTGTCCTGGTGCCCGTGGCAGAGTGGCTCCCCACCGCAGTGGCGTCGGAGCAGAACCTGGAATCTTTATTTTTGGTAAAATGTTGTGCTTTGCTTATATTAACAGAAATGTGTGTGTGTGGTTTCTTTGTCCTTTTCATTTTGATTTGTAAAGGTGACGTTTGTATTTTTAATATTATCAGTTTTATCTACCTGCGAACCTGCTCTTTTTTTTTTTTTGAACCAAAAGAAAAAAAAAAAAAACAACCATCATGACTGATGCCATGGAAAGCATTTTTTGTGGTCATGTGTTTCTGGTCTCTCGTCCCTGTGTCCCGTCGCATGGGCAGTTGTTGGGTGAAAATGGGAACTAGAACCATCCGGCTGGTGCCTCTGGACCTGGCTGCACATGGGCTCCTGAATGCCACCGCCCTTGGGCTCCAAAGTGGACAAGGATGGGCCAGAGAGCTCTCTCCTCCTGTGGGGACGAGTGTCAAGCAGCGGGCCCAGCTATCTGTGACAGCTTGGCCTAATGCAGGATGTCTGGAGGCAGGTGTCCATCTCCATAGTGCTGGTCCTTATTAAGTGTCTTCCATGCCTCTCCCTCACACTGTGGCTTTTGGCCTTGCATTGAAGCCACCAAAGCAAGCCCGGAGGGTGTGTGCTGGAGCTGGAGGCCTTTGTGGAGTGTCTCCACCTCCTCACTTTGGATGGACAGATGCTGTGCCAGGTGCCGAGGCCCTGCCCAGCCCCCTGTACCGTCTCAGGCTGCACCTGAGATGTACTTCTGAGGCATCAGGTGTGTGAACCTCTCATTTGTGTTTCTCTGAGAGGCTGCTGTACTGCTCAGTGTGTGCAGGGCCATCTGGTGAGCTGCTGTGTCCATTAAAACAGTAGAGCACAGGAACCTGGCCATGTGGGGAAGGGGATCCCATAGCAAGAGGCCAGGAGTCCTGGGCTGCTACAGAGGGGTGGTGCTGGTGGGAGCTGGCCTGTGGGCTTCTTCACCACTTCCCAGGTGATGGCCCTGGTGGAGCCCAGCGGGCCTCTCCTGTCCTTCTGGGGAGTCTGGCTTGGCAGGCAGGGTGGAGGTGGGGCTGCAGGCCGGGGAGGCTGTGGTCTGTGGCTGGATTGTTCTAAGCCTCCGCCCACGCCTGCAGCCTTTGTTGCGGGTCTGTCCTGCATTCCTGGCATTTCTGCTCCTGCCTGCACCCCCTCTGGCCTAGCCTCGGGCTGCACCTGGGTGTGGGCCCAAGAAGACAGCTTCTGCTGGGGAGGGGTGGGGGGCCCTCTTCCATCTTGGGAGCTATAACCTTGAGCCAGGGCCTCCACCTGCACCCATGCGGAGTGGAACCACAGCTCAGGGTGGTGAGGATATTGCCTGTCAATGTGCTTGGGGTGGGGAGTGGGGGTGGGGGGTGTCTTGGCATCTCCTACCTCCTGGTGCTGTGACCTTGGGATCAGGCCACACCAAGCCCTGGTGTTTCCAGGTCTGAGGATGCAGAGGCCGAGCAGTGGGGGAGACAGGTCCCCATACCTGCCTGCTGTTCTGAGCTCCCTGCAGCCTTTGTGGGCTCCTTCTCTAGTTCCAGTTGCCCCTCTCCATCCAGGTACCCTGGTCTGTGAGCTGGTTGGACCAGACTGGCTCCAACCAGCCAGCCCCAACTATCCCACTACCTGGGACTGTGCCAGGTGAGGCCAGGCCCCAGAGTCAGGAACTGCTGGATCTTTGCCTGAGTCTGCAGAGGAATGCCCTTGGTGTGGACCCTGCAGGTGACCATGACCTCTCTGTATTCAGCTTTGGGTTCCTCTAGAAATTCCAGGGATGGGAACTTGGGCCAACTTGAGGGTTGTTCCTTTTCAAGATGGATCTGTGCCTTGAGATGCTGTGACTTATTTGGGGGGGACCCTGAAAGAATAGTCCCAGGGACATGGTTCTGGGGTGGGGAGGCAGGCAGCAGAGGAATTCTGAAGAGGCCAGGTGTGTCTAGGAATCCTGTCTCTCTGGGCCTTGGAATCCCTGCCCCAGTGTGAACCATGCTGGGAGCCCCTGTGTGGTATGGACCTTGGCAGCCCCCCGCCCCCCACCCCGTGCTGGCTTACTATTCTGACTGCATGTCCTTTGCTGTTCACTTACTACCACCTCATAGAGTTTCAAAGAAACATGTGTCTGGATCCTTCCATGAGATGGGACAAGAATTGCTACAGCCGGGGACTGCCCCTGCACAGGAAGAAGCTGAATTTGAGCTCAAACCTCAGGCATTCAGGACCCTCTGCACGCCTGTCCCCCTGATGGGGGTGTCCTGGACTGCTGCTCATACCCTGTGTCACAGCTGAGAAACTGAGGCACAGGAACCAGTCTTTAATCCAGGAGCCCTGATGTCCGGTGCCTCTAGCCTGGGGCCCCTCCTGTACCTCCCTGACATGCTGGGACTTGCTTGGCCAAGGCCAGTGTGCAGTGTCCTCAGGGGTGCAGTCAGCAAGTGCAAGGCCTTCAGTATCCTCCCTGGTGAGGTAAGGTGAGGAGATTGAGGGACTCGGGCCCAGACAGCCTCCCAGAGTGCTCAGGGGGGATTTGAACCTGGCCCAACTGCCTTCACCCTGGTGCGATGCTTGGATCCCGGGCCCGGTTGCAGCCACCTTAAGGCTTGTCCTGTTGAGGGCTGTCATTCCTGCTTCAAGTGGGGGCAGGGGAATGATGATAAAATAATAGATCTCCATTCCCCAGGCCAAGCCCCGGGCTGATTGCTCCACAGTAGTCGTGTGGCCTGGCCTGTGTTCCAGACGGCTGTGACAGACGGGTCGGTGTTAAGCTGTGCTTTGGATTAAAAGTACGTTAGTGACAATGCTGTGATATTTCATTTTTGGCTCTGATAGAAAGTTTAAAATAGTTTGATTTAATTTTTTAAAAGAATGTTGATTTGAATTAAAAATTCATTTGCGCAGGGTGGAGGCAGCCTGCTCATTGTAGGTTTGGCAAGCGGCCTCTTGTGACTGACTTGTTGTGAGGGGGGTGGATCCTGGGGCCTCTTACCTGGGGCAGGATCCTCCCATGCCCACCGGTGGGCCCCCGGTGCCAGCCCAGTGCCCATCAGCCTTCCTAGACTGTGGGAGCCTCAGTTTCCCCATCTGTAAACCAGAATGACGGTGACTGGGAGGATTGATGAGCCCGTGGGAAACTCCCCAGAGGCACCCCAGGGAAAGGATGTGGATGTGCCACATCAGACCCTTAGCTCACCTGGCAGCTCTGGCCCATGCTGCCCCTGTGCCTGGTCCCTGGCCCAACCTCTTAGGGCTCAGGCCTCTGTAGGAAGGAGACCCTGAGAAGCCCTGGAAAGGGCCCTGTGGGATATTGGGGCCTCTGTGTGGGCTTCTTTTTGGGGACAAGTGGACCTTCACTGGCTCCAACCTCTGACTTTAACCTCTCTGATGCTCCACTGTCCTTTCTTCTCACTGCAGATACGCACAGGCTGTGGTCTCCATTCTGCTGCCTGCCTCTACCTCAGGGTATCCCAGCACCTTCCAGGTGAATGCACAGGGAATCTGCTCACCCTGCCCTGTCCCACCTCCTCCTCCATGTTCTCCAGCAGATAGTGGCAGTGAATAGAAAGCCAGCCAGACTGGCAGAAGCAGAAGGAAGGGTCGGGCAAGTCTCCCTCAGGCCCCCAGCTCCTTGCCACTCATCACGAGGCCAGGCTTATGGTCCCCCATCCCCAGGGGCAGCTGGATATGTGGTTCTGGACCCCTGGCATGCTCTGTGCCCACACAAATCCCAGCCAACTCACTGCTGGCTGAGGTGGACCCTGACCTCGGGTCTTGTGTCCATTCTGCTTCAGGGTGGGATTGCACTGGGAGCTGTAGCTAGGAGGTGGGGAGGGGTGCCCTGTTTGAAGGTTGGGCTCCAAAGTGGACATCTGGAGTGCCTTGGCCCCAAAGACCCCAAAGTGGAGCCTGAAAGACTGGCAGAGTTCATGGGAGAGAGGTCCCAGGAACAGGAATAGGGGCTGGGAGATTGAGCCAGGCCCCTGGCTCCACCCTGCAGGGTCCCTGAGAACCTTGGGAGACACCTCAAAACTGTCAGCATTTCTTTTTTTTTTTTTTTTTTTTTTGTGGTGCTGGGGATTGAACCCAGGGCCTTGTGCATGCCAGGCAAGCACTCTACCAACTGAGCTATATCCCCAGCCCCTCTGTCAGCGTTTATGTTGGGCCTGTTCCCATAGGCCAGGGGTCAGATCTGTACCTGGCCATGCGTGTGCACACCTAGACCTAGAGACTGCCTGGGTCCTGGGGCAGCAGAGGTAGGAAGCCATGGGGGATCATGCGGGGGCACCTCTGACCTCACGGTCACTGGGAAGGTACGATGGAGCCCAGAGCTGTTTGAAGAGTGGCCAGCACATCATGTGTGTGTCTGTGCCCACTGGCTCGCCAGGCCTTCTGTGAGCTCCACACTGCACTGTTACCTGAAGGACACAAGCAGTGCCCTCCTGCACTCCTGCCCTCTCTGAACGTCCGCCGTGTTCTGCCTCTTACCATGAGACTGAGGACGTGGAGCAGCCCTGGCCTCCCTGCTGGCTCCTGTCTGCCTGCTCGGCCTCAGCCATACGGGCTGTCCACGGTGGGATGGGAGTGGGTCTGAGGGAGCCCACAGCGGGCCCTGGTGGAAGGAGCAGGGCTCACGGGCAGGCTTAGAACTGGTGCACCGCCAGCCAGGCCCTTTGGACTAGTGTGCAGCTACAAATGACAATTCTCTGGGAGCTGTCCCCAGTCCCTGTGCATGCTGTGACATTGCTGTGGAGAGAGCTGAAATTTCAGGGTCTCTAATGGGCCTGGCCAGGAATGTAGACCAGCAGCGCCCTCCTCAGAGTCTGAATTTGGGTCAGGGAGGCAGAGTGTCTGGGAAACACAGATCACTTTTGAGGGTGGGCATTAGAACGTTGCTCTGTGGGCTCTGCCCACGGTGTGACCTTGGACTCCCCCCCAATGGCCTTGGGTGAACTTATTGTGTGGCCTTGATTGAGTCCCTCACTGTGACCTTGGTGAGCCTACTATGACTGTGGGTGACCTCACTGTGACCTTGGATGACCCCACTATGACCTTGGGCTGGATGCTGTCCTGGTCAGCTATCATGAAACAAAGGGGACTTGGCCCCATGTCTGGGGAAGACCAGGGGTCGCTGAATGTGAGGGAGGAGCAGGGAGGGCTGGTCCAGGTCAGCTGTGGGACCACCCCCTGTGCACCCTGCACTTCCGTGTGGGAAGAATGCACGGGCCCCTTCCTGGAGCATGGAGCCGTGCACTGAGATGCAGGCAGGGTTGGGCCAGGCAGCCTCTAGACAGGAAGTTCCAGAAGCTTTCCTGCCACTTACCCCCAGGCAGAGCCTCGCCCTGGACATCTCGAGCTTCTGTCGGTGACCTCACCAGTCTCATGGCCTCAGACCCTCAGGGCTGCAGTCTGTCTTTTATGGGTTCACCAGTGTCACCAGAAGAGACCCTGGCCCAAGAGAGCTTTGAGGAGGCAGGGTGCCAAGGGGCAGCAGGCTGTTTGCTCAGCTTGAGTCCTTTTGTGCTGGGGTTCCAGGGCCTGGCTCTCAGCATTCACTCCTGGGTGGGAGCCAGGGCCAGCCTGGCCTTGGAGGTGACCACAGTGTGCAGGAGGGGCCCTGCCCCAGCACACCCCCACCTCTGGAGTCCACCCCCTCCCTGCGGGCACTCAGACGAAAAGCGTGTGGTTTCTGCAGAATGAAACGGCGACTGTTTCCAACCATGCCTTTGAGCCGCCAAAAAATGTGGAGTATTCATTATCTGGCCCCTAGCCTGCCGATTAGTGGGCAGCGTTCCTTGGAGGGCTGACCTGAGGGCTGCCTTGCCACGCACTGGGCATCCGTCCCTAGAGTGCCTGCAGCCCCAGATCCCTGCCCCTGCGGGGGTAGCGGAAGCAACCCTCCTGCCCCTTTGTGGCCCGGACATGGGGCCCTACCAAGTGCCACGATGCCCAGAAAGCCCTTTATCATCTAGATAGCACACAGACCCCTCTGCTGCTGCCTAAGAAGCCCCTCACAGGGCAGAGAACCCATCCTACGCTCCAGCCTCAAGGTGGGGAGCACAGTGGTGACCCCCTCACCTTGCCTGAGGGACTCTGTACCCTAAGAACCTTCCCAGGCATCAGGGCTTCAGACCCTGGAGACAAATGTAGAAACTGGCAGGGCCAGTCTTGCCTGCTGGGGTGAGGGTCTGCGTGCCCATGGGGAAAACCCTGGTAGCCCCGTTCTCTTCTGAGGTGTGTGGGTGTTTTACAGTTTTGGGGGGTCTGGATACTTGTCCTGGGGCAGTGAGGAGGATGCATGAAAAAGGGGCAGGGCCAGGCTAGGGGGCTATGCTTTCTTGTACTTTGAGGGGTGGGAACTAGCAAGGCTTGTGTGGGAACACGTGCTGAGATCCCCTCTCTCCCTGCTTCCACCTCTGAGGCATCTTTGTTCTGACTCAGCCCTGCAGGTCCCCAGAAACTGTGGCACCTGGAGAGCAGGGGCAGAAATCTCATGCACAGCCCCCAGCACCCCTAAGAGATTCCAAGGTCTTGTTGGATCCCCAGGACCTGGGCCTTCTCCTACAGTGCATTTCTGAAGAGAAAACAACCGCTGCAGACTTGCCAGGACTTGATCCCACAGAGGCACAGCCACCTGGAGAGGAGGCTCCAGTACCTGTCAAGTTGGAGGCTCTTAAGTAAGCCCCACAGGCATCAGTGAACCCTACCTGACCCCAGAACAATTTCTCCCATCCTTTGCTGGGCCAGGCCCTCTGTCCTTTCCTCCAGCTCCCTTGAGTCTCAGCAGCCAGGAGCCAGGACTAATCCTCCGAGCAGCACCAACCCAAGACTTCCAGGACTGAAAAATAGAAAGCCAAACCTATATTCTCAAGAAGTTCATTCACCGCTTATCCACTATCTACCATCTACCATCTATCTGCCATTCATCTCTTCATCCATCTATCCACCATCCACTGTCCACCGTCATCTACCATCATCTACTCATTCATCCATCCATCCATCTACCCATCCATCATCTAGCTATCCACCCATCCACCATCCACCATCTGTTCATTCATTCACCATTCACCATCCACCATCCATCCTTGGCTTAACAGAGAATGCACACCAAGATAGTCATTGAGTCAGCCTGGTGTAGAAGACAGAGAAGTGAACTGAAAGTCAGTCTTGTCCCTAATGGGTCAGTGACCTTGCACAGGGACATTCCTCTCTTTGACCTCAGTGTCTTCATTTTAAAAGTGATTGAACTGTTCAAGTAGATCAAATTAGACCAGGATTGCCCCAAATTTTGTATACAAGATGCAATGATGAAGGTTTATGACCATGTTTTCTTCTAAGAGTTTTATAGTTTTAGTTCTTATATTTAGGTCTTTGGTTCATTTTTAGTGAATTTTTGAATATGGTGTGAGGTAGGGGTTCAAATTCATTCCTTTGCTTATTGAAATCTAGTTGTCCCAGCATCATTTGTTGAAAAGACTATTCTCTATAAGAATCAACTGACCATAAATGTGTGGTTTTGTTTATGATCTCTCAATTAATATTCTGTTAATATGTATGTCTTTATGCCAATTCCACACTCTTCAACATTGAAATTTGCAGTCAAATTAAAACCAGAAAATATTAGTCCTCCATTTTAGTTCTTTATTGAGATTATTTTGACTTTTTTGCATCTATTTGGATTTTAGGGTCATCTTGTCAATTTCCACAACAAAGGTGCTGGAGTTTTGATAGGGATTGTGTTGATCAGTTTGTAGGTTTTCATCTTAACATTACATTTTCCAGTCCCTTAACAGTATGTTCCTTGCAATGACATTTGGTTTTCAAGGTACAAGTCTTGTACTAATTTTGTTGAATTTATTCCTATGTATTTTGTTCATTTAGATTCTATCGTAAATGAAATTGTTTTCTTAATTCTGTTGTGGAGTTGTTCGTTGCTAGTCTATGTTGATTGATTTTTATATATTGATCTTGTATTCTGCAACTTTGTTGAACTTGTTTAATAGCTCAAGTGTGTATGTGTGTGTGTGTGTGTGTGTGTGTGTATTCTTTAGGATTTTCTGAATATAAGATCATGTCACCTATAGTTAGTAGTCATTTTCTTTCTTTCTTTTCAACTTATATGCTTTCTGTGTCTTCTTCTGTTTCACTGCACTGACTAGAACCTCCAGGAGAACACTGAACAGAGACATCCTTGCCCTGCCCCTGACCTCAGGGCAGAGTGAAGTCCTTCACTATTAGATATGATGCTATGGGTATTAAGTAGATGCCCTTTATCAGGTTGAGGACATTTTCTTCTACTCCTTTTTTTCCCTTGGGGTAAATGCTGCCTGGTCAGGGGTACAGTCATTATTTTTATGTGTTGTTGGATTTGAAAAAAATTATATTTAGATAGTGGTGGTTTGGTGGTTTTCTTGTGATGTATTTATCTGGTTTTGTTGTTAGGGTATCTCTCTGCTTCTGTTTTTTGGAAGAATTGTGAAGCATTGATGTTAACTCATTTTTAAATGTTTGGTAGAATTTACCAGTGAAGCTGTCTGGTCCTGGCCCTGGGATTTTCTTTGTGGGATGTTTTCTTTGTACCAGGGATTTAACCTAAGGGTGCTTAACTCCTGAGCCACATTCCCAGCCCTTTTCATTTTTTATTTTGAGACAGGATCTCACTAAGTTCCTTACAGCCTCACTAAGTTGCTGAGGCTGGCCTCAAACTTGTAAACCTCCTCCCTTGGCCTCCCAAACTGCCGAGATTACAGGCATGCAACACCACACACAGCTGGAATTTTTTGATTATGAGTTCAATCTATTGCTTATAATGAGTTCATTTTTTCTTGGAGTCATTTATTCTTGAGTTGGCTTGTGCGTTCCTTGGAATTTGTTCATTTCATCTAGGTTATCTAATTTTTGCCCCACATTTGTTCATGATATTCTCTTAAAATTACTTTTATTTCTGTGAGGTTTGTAGTAAAGTTCCCTGTTTTTATTCCTGATTTTAGTAATTTGATTCTAATTTTTTCCTTGGCCAATGTAGCTTAAGCTTTGTCAATTTTGTTGAATCAAGCAAGTTGAACTAACCCTTGGTTTTGTTAATATTTTCTATTGTATATCTATTCTTTATTTTACTTACTTCCCTTCTTTAAAAAAATATATATATATTTTAGAGGGG
>JAJEJO010005382.1:24181-72676 GCA_020662805.1 Glaucomys volans | reverse complement strand
AGGGATTGTTTCGACCACTGAGCCACATCCCTGGCTCTATTTTGTATTTTATTTTGAGGCAGAGTCTCACTGAGGTGCTTAGTACCTTGCTTTTGCTGAGACTGGCTTTGAACTCATGATCCTCCTGCCTCAGCCTGCCCCAAGATGCTGGGATTACTGTCTTGTGTCACCGCACCTGGCTTCTCCTCTAATCTTTATTTTTTTATTCCTCTTCTTGTTTTGGGCTTTTTTGCTCTTCTTTTTCCAAAAGTTTCTTAAAATGGAAGATTAAGTTGTTGATTTGAGATCTTTCTTTAATTTTTCTTTTAAAATGTAGGGTTTTATGGCAATGAATTTCCCTGTAAGCATTGCTTTAGCTGCATCCCTTATGCTTTGGTGTGTGGGTGTGTATGTTTTCATTTACCTATAAGTATTTTCTAGTTTTCCTTGGGTTTCTTCTTTGACTCATTGGTTATTTAGGAAAATGTCGTTTAACTTCCACATTTGTGATTTTTCCTAAATTTCATCTTAGTGATTTCTAAGGCCATCTGTCACCATTGGAGAATATATTTTGTATAATTTCAATTATTTTAAATTTATTGAGACTTGCTTTATGACTTAACATATAGTCTTTGTGCTCTTGAGAAGAATGTGTGTTTTTTTATGGTTGAATGGAGAATTCTGTTAGGTCAAGATGGTTTATGGTATTGTTCAGGCCTTCTATTCCCTTGTTACTCTTCTGTCGGGTTGCTCAGCTTCAGTTCATTTGTGTATATTTTCCTTGTATTCTGCAACTTTAAAACATTCTCTTGTTACTTCTACTTTGTTAGTTCTAGTAGACCTTTTCTTTTCCCCCTTGCTGGAACTCTTCAAGTTTTCTGCATGCCCAATCCTGTTACGTGGAAATAAGACTAATTTAATTTCTTCCTCTCCATTCTGCATGACTTTAAATTCTTGCCTATTGTAGTGGCTATTATCTTCAGAGCAGATTGAAGTGATTATAGAATGGAAATCCTTTATTTATTTATTTATTTATTTATTTATTTATTTATTTATTTTTTTGGTGTTGGGGATTGAACCCAGAGTTTTGCACATTCTGAGTTCACAAGTTGTACCACTGAGCTATACCCCTTGTCCCAACAATCTTTATTCTTTTTTTTTTTTTTTGAACCAGGGATTGAATGAACTCAGGGACACCTGGCCACTGAGCCACATCCCCAGCCCTATTTTGTATTTTATTTAGAGACAGGGTCTCACTGAGTTGCTTAGGGCCTCACTAAGTTGCTGAGGCTGGCTTTGAACTCGAGATCCTCCTGACTCAGCCTCCCAAGTTGCTTGGATTACAGGCGTGCGCCACCACGCCCAGCCAATCTTTATTCTTATTCTTAGGTAGAAGTATTGAGCATTTCAACATGAAGTATGATGTTTTAAAAGGTTTTTTTGTAGATGTCTTTAATCAAATTGAGGAAATACACTTCTGCTATTAGTTTGCTGAATTTTTTAAAAGCATGAGTATTGAATTTTATCAAATATGCTTTCTGTGTCTATTGAATCTTATTGTAGGTTTCTGCAATATTAATTTCTATTAATATTATGATTGGTTTTTCAAATGTTAAGTTAGCCTTGCATCCCTGAGATAACTCCATTATGTATTATTCTTCATATGTATATTATTGGTTTTATTTTTCAGTAGTTTGTTCAGGATTTTTGTATCAGTGCTCAAGAGAAATATTAGCCTGCATTTCTTTCTTGTGGCGTCTGGTTTGGGATCAGAGTAATATTCAGAGAGACACATATCCACAGACACACTTGCAAGAATCAGACGCGGACACCCACAAGAAGTTGCTACGGTCAGACACCAGATCCAGAATCTCAAAACCCATCAAAGGAAACCCATTTTCATGTTTCAGTGCAGATGATCTGGGTGATTTTGGATATGGCTGTTTCCTTCATAGTTTATTAAATATTCTCCAAAGCCAGGGTTTCTGCTGGCATCCAGGATGCCATTGGCTGGGGGATGCTGTCACAGCACTGTGTCCTTGTCTTGATCTACTGTCTCCTTCCCATGGCAGTGGCCCTTGCTGCCCAGCTGTGTCTTACCCCAGCCCCTTCTCTGACATGGGCTGCAGGAGCTTATGGAAATGAAACATCAGGACTGTGGTAGGGCTGGGAGGCATGTGAGTAGATCCCATGAGCTGTTGCTGCTCACATGGCTATGTTCCTGCTGTGGGGTCAGGTCTCTCTCCTGCAGGATGAGCAATGGCCCCTGCAGTCCGTGTGGTGGTGGGCGTCTAGCAGCTCCACACAGGGCACTGTGAGACACACCTGCCCCAAGTTGGATTTGTACCTTGGCAAGGGGTTTGAGCAAATAAAGTGCTACAGTTAGGAGGTAAAGGACCTTGCCTGGAAGCAGGTCTGGGGAGGCTAGGGGAGCTCACAGAAGGAGCTGGTCACCTCTTGGCTTTGTTCTGGGCAGGGGCCTTGGCCCAGAGTCAGGAGAATGATGGCGGGGGTCTGTGTGTAGTCTCTGCAGGTGGGGTTCCTGCAAGCCTCCTGCACTCCACACTCTCAAGGCCTACGTGTGTGGTTTTCCTATTACAAAGTGAACTTCCGACTAGGGAAGGTTGTGCCAGCCCAGGGTAAGTGGGGATGCACAAGGACCCCAATTTGGGTCCAGATTCCAAAGAGGTTCTCACCTGAGAAGCCAGTCCTCCTTCCTCCTCCTCTCTACACCCCATTCATGGGTTTAGAGTGATAGGTTTATGGAGCTGGTCTGGGGACAGGGGGGTATTGAAGCCTGGGGTAGGGGACCTAGTTCTATGATTAGAGTGGTCCTGGGCCATGCAGAGTATGCCCCACCCATGGGTTAAGGGCCATGTTTACTCAGTGTGGTTGTAGTGTTAGGGGAGGTTGGCAAATAGCCTTTGGTGGCTGACCTGTGCTGTGGGCTTTGGGATGGCATCCAGCACCCCTAGACCTGTGTAACTGTCCCTGCCTCCTAGGGCTCTGCCTCTGCCTTTCCTACATACTGACCTGTAGTGACAAAGGGACATTTCTAGTGGTAACTCCAATGGCTATGGGAAGGGACATGTGGGAGGGGTCGAAGCCTGGGAAGTGCCTGTCATGTGGCTGGAGGGTCCCTTCCCAACTTCAAGTTCAGAGGAAAAGACCTGAGCATTGCCGGCCTTGACAGGCGACTGAGCAATGTGTCGAGAACCCCTGGGTGGGGAGGGCCTGGTTTCCTGGCAGTGTCCAGGGCCAGAGATGGAAGAGATTTGCCTGAGGACACACAGCAACTCCTCAGGCCCTTCTGGTGTCCAATGGACTCATCTCAGGTCTGGAGACCTCAACCCACAATGCAATTGGATCCCAAATACCGGCAGTGACTGTCTGCAGAGAGTGTGTTGGGGGGGAGGCCACACTGGAGGGGGCTGGGCTTCTGTGCTAGATCCACAGCAGCCCGAAAGCTCCCTCCGGGGAAAGTGCACATAGCATCCTCTCACGTGTCTCAGAATCCTGGCATTCCCCCTCAAAATCTGTCCTAGTTATGCTGGAGATCTCCTGACCCCGAACACTTTCATCTATGACAGAAATTTCATCTCCATGGCAACACCTTGGGAAGCTGCAGCCTGGGAGCAGAACTTTCTGAGCAGTGAAGACGATCCGTGGGTTTCCACAAAACAGCCGAGAGCAAGTCCTGTCTCTGGTTTGGGTGGGAATGAGTGTGTGGGGTGTGGGGACACAGGGAGGAGGGCTTGCACCAACCTGGGTTCTGGCTTCAGCCTGACCCAGCGTGCCCCGGTTGCACAGTGGCTCTGAGCAGCACCTCTGTCAGGCTGGGCAGGACACTCATTACCCATGCAATGGACCCCCCACCCCTGCCAGAGCACACTTCTGTGCTTCAGCAGTGGGCAGCAGGGATGGGGGGTGGGCAGGGAGGAGGTCTGCTTGCCCCGGGGAGCTGCAGCACCCAATCTCTGTAGCCCTGAGGAACAAGGCTGGAGACCCCTCCACACAGGACTGGGGGCAGCCTCCCAGGCTCAGCCCAGATTCCACAGCGAGGGAGCAAGCACTGGTCCATCGAGGCTGCGGGTGTGAGAGGCTTGTCTTGGGGACAGGCAGATGCCCCATTCTGGAGGACCTGCCTGGGTTCCTGTGTGAATTGTGGCAGGGTCTCCCCTGCCTGGACTGCTTCCTGGACCCCAGAGAGAGGACGGTGGCCTACTTGGGAGAGGGCCTTTCTTATCAGGGTCCTGGGAATGCTGGCTGGCTGGTTGTCCCCTTCCATGGTTGTGGCCTGGCCTCCTTCATAGGCTCAGGGGCCTGTTTGACCCTATTTTTCCTGCTGACAACAGTGAAGTGTGGTGGGGGCACCTGGCACCTCTTCTGCTGTGGTTGGACCCCAGAGAGCGGCCTCCCCACTGTATATGGACCCCAGCAGTTCCTTTCACCAGAGCAGCTGAAATTGTTCCTCAGCTGCACGTGAAGCTGGGGGTGGACCTCCTCAGTGAACCCCCAGTGGGGCCAAGAGGCATGGTGGACTGAGCCCCACGTGGGGTCCTTGCTCACCCATTTCAAGTCTGCCTTAAGAAGGGGCCATATCTTCTAGAAAGGAAGGTCCAGGGCTGTCCCTGCCTGTGACTGGGGCTGGCCATGCCATGCTTCTCAGTGTTTGTCCGGGTCTCCAAAGAAGTTGTCCCTTGCTGCCAGTGTGCTGGGCCCAATGTGAGAGCCATCATGAGACCTGCCACGCAGCCATCTGAGAGACAAATGAAAATGCTGAGCGCGGTTCATTCATCTCTTCCTCCCTCTCTCCCTCCCTCCTTCCGTCCCTCCTTGTGAATTCCCTTGGGTGACCTTGATCCTTCTCACAACCCTGCCAGGGATGTCCCAGTGGAAGGCCCACCATGACTGGGAAGGGTGGGCTCCTGGCCTTGGGTGACCTCTCTCCTCTCCAGGTCCCCAGTTCTCCTGGGCATGAGGATGATCACAGGGACATTCTGATTTAGAGTCACAGACTTGATCCTGAGCCCTTAGGAGCCTGGACAAAGCAGGGTGAGGCCTTGCTGGGCCCCTGCAGCGGCCTCAATCCCCCGCTATGTGGAGCCTGCTCGCCTGGGGCCACTCTCCCCTGGAGAGGAGTATGGGCCTCATTTCCTGTGTCCCGCCGCCTCCCCTGTGTCAGGGCGCCAAGGGAGCCCGTGGTGTCTGCACGGCACCCGTCCGACCTCAGCCCTCAGGTGAAACAGCCCTGTTTTAGGAGGAAAACCCAATTTATTTTTGAACTTGTTGGGATAATGGATTCCAAAGATATGAATAATTCATCTCTCCACTTGCTGTCCTCCTGAGACAGTTTGGGGTCAGAAGAAATGGCTGAATTAATGTTGTGTTTTAATGTGACAAAAATAAGAGCTGAGAGACTCAGGGGTGTTTGAGTCCCCATCCTGGTCGTGAGGAGTGTTTGCTGGTGGCTGTGGAGGGGTCTCATGAAGCCACCCGTCTCCTTGTCCCCACCGGTCTGTAGCAGGTGGGTTGATGACTCCCTGGGGGAGGCACCTGGGTGGAACCCATTCCCCCCTGAGGCCTGCTGCCCCAGTGGCCCCATCTCCACAGAAACAACTCCACTGGTTCCCTGTGCTCATGCAACCCTATAGTGACTCTTGTTCTCCTGGGAAACCTGTGGAGGGGTTTCTGCCACCTTAGGATGTCTGCTGACCTGTCAGTCCAGTGCTGGAGGGTTGTCTTAGTGGGAGGGGCCTTGATTGCAGACCACAGAATTGACAGTTAATTGGCGTGGAGAAGGGAAGGACTGATGAGAAGGCTGAGGACATAACAGAACTGGGTGTGGTCTGAGAGTTGGTGCCAGGGTCGCACGCAGCATGCTTCTGGGAAGGCTGATGGACAATGTCACCGTGCTGCTGGTGCTATGCATGATGCCTACTGTATTCCTGGTGCCTGTGTCTGTCCTTTGAGATTTGAAGCCCTGGGCAGAAGTCCGTTCCAGAGAAAGAGGCTAACTCGGCACCCTGCTCATACTCGTGTACATGAAAGGGGGTTTGTGTGCTGGGAGACTAGGACCCCAATAGCACAATCAGCAACACCTACCCTGGTGTGGTGGATGCCCCTTCCCTTTCTCTCCCTGAATGAGACGGGTAGCCCAAGGTATGGCCATGTTGCTGGGTGGACGGGATGTAGGTTATTTCCAGGTCTGGCCCCTGAAACTGTCTACCCTGCCCCAGCATGATCCTCCACCCTCTTCCCTGACTGCTGGTTGAATGGAGAGAAATCAGAAGCCAGAGGCCCCAGAGCTGCTCTCAGCTGGAGCCTGGATCCCTGTGTGACCATGTGGACTGCTGCGGTCTTGACAAGAGAAAGAAACTCTTCTGTCAAGCTGCTGAGATTTTGTGGTCTAATAATAATTAACTGCTTTAAAAATTATAAAAAAATAAAACATGTGAGTCAGCTTAGAGTGGATTTCTTCCATGAATGAGGAATCTGGTGAGTCAGGAATCCTGAAAACACTGGCCACTAGAACCCACTCTGTGAATTTCCCCACAGACCCTGGTATTGCCTTTGGAGGACAGTCATGTTTTTTTATTCTAAATTCTGTGCTCTACTAATGAGAGGATTTCTTCTTCTTCTTCTTCTTCTTCTTCTTCTTTTTTTTTTTTTTTTTTGGAACCGGGGATTGAACTCAGGGGCACTCGGTCACTGAGCCACATCCCCAGCCCTATTTTGTATTTTATTTAGAGACAGGGTCTCATTGAGATGCTTAGGGCCTTGCCTGTGCAGAGGCTGGCTTTGAACCTGCTATCCTCCTGCCTCAGCCTCCCGAGCCACTGGGATTACAGGCATGTGCTACCACGCCTGGCAGGATTTCTTCATTTTGAACCCAGGAGTGCTCAACCATTGAGCCACATCCCCAGTCCTCTTTATATTTTTATTTAGAGACAGGGTCTTGCTAATTTGCTTAGGGCCTCATTAAGTTGCTGAGGTTGGCTTTGAATTTGTGATTCTCCTGCCTTAGCTTCCCAAACTGCTGGGATTACAGGCAAGCACTACCACACCCAGTCTCTAATGAGAGGATTTCTTTAGAAAAATATTATTTTTGGTACTAGAGATTGAACCTAGGGATACTATACTACTGAACTACATCCTCAGTCCTTTCATTTTTTTGAGATAGTGTCTTGCTAAGTTGCTGAGGCTGACCTTAAACTTGCCATCCTCCTGCCTTAGCCTCCTGAGTTGCTGGGATTATAGGCATGTGCCATCATGCCTGGATTAATACTTTCATTAATACAAAAGGAATACGTATTCACTTTAGACTAAGTAGCATGAAGACAAACAAACTTCTTATGATCCTTCCAGCCCAAAATTCCTGGTTTGGGGTTTCCCCTCCAGTCTGTTTTCTGTATCTCTCTGTCAGTCTTTGCTGGCTGCCCCCAGGTTTGAGGCCCTCCTCTGTGCTGGCAGTATGACTCCAGGACCAGAGAGAAGACTTCTGAGGACTCTAGAAACATCTGCCCAACTCTTCAAAAGTGACGAAAGCCTCCTTAGATGTTGGTGGATGATAATGTGATACCTGGAGCCGTGGCCATCATTTTGTAACCACATGAGGACAGTTCTGAGATCTGAGGTCCAGCAAGGATGACAGGGCAGAGAGGAGAGATCCTGAGTCCTGGAATGTCACATGACTGCTGAGTGCATCAGCATGATTTCTTGTGGCACGACATAATGCACTGCCTTGGTTTATAGTCACTGGGAGTTGGTGTTTCTGTACTTAAAACCCAGAATGACCTAGGTTTGTCTCTGCGTGTGCATAGAAATTTCCCTTCTTAACCTTGATGGGGCCAGAGGTTTCCGCTGTGCGGATGGAGAGCTAAATGACAGAACGAGAGTCCAAAGAGCTGTGTCCCATTCCTGAGCTTCAAGCCTGCCCAGTTCTACGGGGCAGATGCCAGGGTAGGCACCTTTGGGGGGTGTCCCCTCTTGTCACTCAGAGGCTGTCCAGGGTGTGCCTCATGGCTGCTCCTAGCTGCAAGACACTGCCATGCAGAATCCCTTCTCACTGCCTCAGGAGCTGTGGCCTGAGTTGGCACAGCCTGTGAGGCCAAAGCTCCGGTGGATGGCGCTTTCCCACAGAGTGCAGAGGGACTGAGTCAGCAGGGCTATTCCTGGTGTTCCAGTTACTGGATGCACCGTCTGAATTTGTAAGGCAGGTTACGCTCCTTAGAAACCCAACCTGCCCTGGAGCCCCAGGGAAGCTGCCAGGACTATTTTGCTGCCAGCTCTCTGGCCTTCCCTTCTCTAGTGGGGAGGAATACGGGGTCTGGCCTGGACAGGCTGTGTGAGGAAGTTCCAGATCTTACTCCAGGGTGACTGCCTTCCCGAAGTTTCCTGGGTGGTACGGTTTGGTTGTGAAGTGTCTCCCAAAATCTCATGTGTGAGACAATACGAGAAAGTTTAGAGGTGAAATGATTGAGTTATGAGAGCCTTAACCCAATCAGTAAATTAATCCCCTGTTAGGGATTAACTGAGTGGTAACTGAAGGCGGGTAGGGTGTGGCTGGAGGAGGTGGGCGTTGGTGGCATGCCTTTGGGGTATATATTTTGTGTCTGGCAAGTGGAGTCTCTCTCTCTCTGCTTCCTGATCATTATGTGAACTGATTCCCTCTGCTACGCTCTTCTGCCACGATGTTCTGCCTTACCTGGAGCCCAGAGGAATGGAGCCGGCTGTCTATAGGTTTGAGACCTCTGAAACCATGAGTCCCTAAATAAACTTTTCCTCCTCTAAAATTGTTCTGGTTGGTCTTTTTTTCACAACAGAAAAAAAAAAAAAAAAAAAAAAAAAAAGGCTGACTAAAACACTGGGTACCAGCTGCCTCCTCCTTGGAGTTCCCGCCCCTCCAGCCCCTAGGGTAACGGGCAGGTGTGGTATGATCCCCAGAACCCAACTCTGAGC
This sequence comes from Glaucomys volans, assembly GCA_020662805.1. Lineage (NCBI taxonomy): Eukaryota > Metazoa > Chordata > Mammalia > Rodentia > Sciuridae > Glaucomys > Glaucomys volans. The sequence goes on along the minus strand of JAJEJO010005382.1, from coordinate 63,736 downwards.
TTGCCTGGCCACCATGTTGGAAAAATGGCCTACTACAATGGGGGTCTTCAGAACTACTCACCATAGTCCTGCACGAGCTTAGTCCTGGGGTATGTGCTGGTACGCAAAGACTGGTCCAGAACTCCTGTCTCCCTGTGTCTGACACTGTCCTTGTTTGAGGTCATTTTGGAGACCTGAGTGGTCCCTCATTAGACCCTGGCTCCCAACATACCTGGCCCTGCCCTGGTTCACTTGGGAAGGGCAAGAGGAAAAGAAGGCAGTGAGGTGAACCCCCTGCTCCATTGTGCAGATGGGAAAATGGGGCTCAGACCAGGCTGTGGGATCACCCAGCTGATCAGACCTTACCTCAGGCTGTTCCTGTCTGTGGATCCAGAACTTTGCTGCTGGGGACCAATGGCATTACTGAGCATGCCTGGAAATCAGGTAGTCAGACATGTCATGGCCCCTGTGTTCCCTCATTTGCTCTTTAGTTACTTATTCATCAATTTATCTATCCAGACTATGTAGAGAGTGCATCATGGCCAGGCCCTGGGTGGGCAGAGGTGAGCCAGATTTTGCATTTTGGAGGGGGAGCCAGATGGTCATCAGGGTTATTCCATCAATGCTCAGAAGATGATGAGGCACAGGGAGCCACAGGTGGTGGTGGGTGGTGTCCTGGTTGGAACTATTGCCCCAAATTCAAACCCACCTAGAACCTGTGGATGTGACCTTATTTGGAAGATCACATGACTGCTGTCCCAGGAAGAGACAGAAAAGACAGGTGCACACCCAAGTCTCTGAACACATGCACATGTCTACACACACAGATGTAACTAGTTATGAGCTGAGTGAGGTTGTCCTGGAGGAGGGTGGGCTAGAATCCACCACTTGTATTCCGGGAAGACAGAAAAGACATACATGTACATGTACACATACACACAGGCACACACCTATACATGCATGCACACGTGCATAATAACATACACATGTGAACATATGCTTACACACACATGGGTGTGAGAAACCAGGCAGAGTTGGAGTGATGCAAGTCAAGGAGTGCCCTGGGTTGCTGGCAATCCCACTGGATGCTTGACGGAAACATGTAGCAGAGTCCTCTCCAGAGCTCTAGGAGGAGCCTGCCCCACCATCACCTTGATCTCAGACTTCAGCCTCCAAAACTGTGAATGAATGTGTTGTTGAAGCCCTAGTCTGTGGTCCTCTGTCATGGTAGCCTGAGCAGAATTACAGCTTTCAGCTCTAGACTCCACAAGAATCCCTGGCTGGGCTCCCTGCCTCCAGATCAGCACTGTCTGATAGAAACTCCAATGATGCATTCTATGCATTGCCCAATATGGCAGCTACTGGCCACATGTGTCTACTGGGTGCTTGAAGTATGGCCAGTGGGGCTGAGGGTCTGAATGTTGAAAATTTCATTTAATGCTAACTTATTCAAGGGCCTACACATGGCTAGGGGCTAATGTGTTGGACCAGGAAGCTCTAGTCCTGTGGCTGCCCAGTCCTAGGGAGACAGTTGCTACTCTGGAAGACCCAGTTGTGCAGGGACCTCAACCAAAGAACTCAGCAAGGTGCCCACATGGGGAGAGCAGATTTGTGGATTTCCCAGCCTCCACGCTGTGTGTTGCCAGGGGTGAACCAGCTGGCCCCTGGGCCAGTCCCTGATCAGTTTGTCTTCAGGCTCAGGTGTGTCTTGGATGTGGCCATTCTTGTCCAAGCTTTGTGGAAGTGGCCTGTCTTCTTTGACATCCGGTTTTGATTTCTTCAGTTTAAAATACCCAGGGCTTTGCCAAAAACTCTGACTTTGGGGCAGCTGCCCCAGACCCTTGTGAGTGTTCACTTCCTAGGGATTAACAGAACTGTTTTCATAGACTCTGCCACCAACACCAGGGAAAGCTTCATGGTGGCAGTCACTCTTTGTCAGGCTGCTCATCAACCTCTTCTCAGGGTTGCATAAACATGAGTGGGGTTCTCAGAAAGCAGGAAATGCCCATCTTGGTTCTGGGAGCCAGGGTGCTTTGTAGTCACATAATTACCATGAAATGAACACCTTGGCTTCATTAGGAGAAGGGAAGAGGTTCCTGATACAAGAGGCAGAGATTTGAAAACAGGATTTAGGAATAACCTTCAGCTGGGCTTCCAGTGAACGGGCACCAGCTCAGGCAATGGGGCCTTCCACACAGGCTCATCCCACTGATCTGCCCAGCACCAGGAAGGCTGCGGGACCAGGCAGGGGGGTCTCTAGAACTGGCCATGGTTTCTGGTCTACCACTCACTGGGGCTAGAAGACTTGACACAGCTTATTAAAGGAAATAGGGTCAAGGGTTTGATGATCAGGGGGGCAGTGAAGGTGTGATGGTGATGCAGAGGACAGACAGTGGTGTCAGGGGTGATGGTGATGAGGAGGTGTGACGGTGAGGAGGTGGGGATGAGATGAGGGTGATGGGAAGATGATGATGGAGGTGATGGTGAGGAGGAGGTGATGGTGTGAGATGGTGGTGATGAGGAGGAGGTAATAGGATGAAGAGGTGATGGTGAAGAGGAGGTGATAGGATGAGGAGGTGATGGTGAGGAGGATGGTGTGAGATGGTGGTGGTGAGGAGGAGGAGATGGTGTAAGATGGTGGTGGTGAGGCCATGGCCAAGAGGAGGTAAAGGTGATGGTGAGGAGGAGGTGCTGGTGAGGATTTGGTGCTTACAAGGGTGTGGTTATTTTCAGCAGGTGATGGTGGGGGTCATGAGGACATGGTGGCAATGAGGAGGTGACAGTGGTGTGGAGGGATCTGGTGGTCTTGAGGACAACGGTCCCCTGCATCCAATAGGTGCTCAGTGGTGGTCTGCTGGGCTGATGTGCGACGTGTTTGTGTGTGTGTGTGTGTGTGAGAGAGAGAGAGAGAGAGAGACAACATGGGGTGCTCCAGGGCTCCCCAGCTCTCTTCTCCACAGTCCAGAGTGTTTTCCTGTCAGAAAATGGCCAAGAATCCAAAATTCTGCAGCAACTGGAGCGGGCGAGCTGAGCGATGGGCGTAGAAATCCGTGTTCGCAGCCAGCAGAGCACAGCTGTTTCCTCTTGTGGCTTCCACAGCTTCAGATGATTTGTGTTATTAGAGGAGATCGTGTTTGCTACCGACCGACAGCCCTGGCGGCCCTGGGGAGGCAGACGCCCAATAGCCACACGATAACTGGGCCAGTTCATCCCTTCTGTGTGTGAGGATGGCTGGGGCGTTGGCTGCTGGTGCAGTGTGGATGGCTCCCAGCTCGGGCGGAGCCCCCACGGTCCCCCAGAAAGGGCTGACCCCTGGGTCTTGTCTCCTGGGAGCACAAGGGAACCCTTGCTGGCTGCGGCAGACCAGTTCCCTCCTGCCATCTCCTCTGTGCCCCTGGCCGCAGGGTGGTCTGTGGGGATCGGCCCCTCCCGGCTCTGAGTCAGCCAGCAGTGAAGTGCATCTGGGGATGCCCAGAAGCCTGTCCCCCTCACTGGGTGTGGGCCTTGCATTGCTGTCACTCCACAGTGATACAGGAGCTTCTTATCATGGGAAAGGGTCCCTTCTGCCTTGTGGGGGTGGAGAAGCTCTCCCCACTCCCCGTGCATGGAAACCTGCCACCTGTAGGTGTTCAGTGGCTCACAGAGGGTCAACTGCAGTCGCAGAGGGTCAGGGGAGGTCCCTGAGATGGCGCTCCACCTGTAGGGGTCTGGGTGGTCAAGCAGGGGACGAGCCCCTCTTGGAGTGCCAAGCAGATCTGCAAACAGATGTATTGGTTTTTGTTTTGTTTTGTTTTGTTTTTTAACTGGGGATTGAACCCTGGGGTGCTTAACCACTGAGCCACATCCCCAACCCCTTTTTAAAATTTTTTTGTATTTTATTAGAGACAGGGTCTTGCTGAGTTGCTAAGCGCCTGAGTTGCTGAGACTGTCTTTGAACTTGTGATCCTCCTGCCTCAGCTCCTGAGCTGCTTGGGATTACAGGCATGTGCCACCGTGGCTGGCAGGTGTATTGTTCTTGAAGAGGTGACCTGTGCTTCCAAACACCCTGGCCTCCCTGACCAAGTACTGGGGGCGGGCCCCTTGAGCTATTTCCTAGAGCAGGTTGGGGTAAGGCTAGGACATATGGGTGTTGACAGGGAAGAAATTAGTATGGTTTGCTCTGACCTTGGGATTGAAATTTGGTCCAAACTTTATTTGAATATTTCACTCATAAGTGGGTTTTAAAAGTTTTACCAAGGATCCACTCTGGTGCTTGTGTGCACCCTGCCCAGCTAGCTGAATCCAGACGTTCTCCAGTTTGGATTTGATACAAGGACAGGGCTGCTGCTGCCCCTCCCCAGTGCTGGGGCTGCAGGCTTCAGGGAACCCAAGACCCCAGCCTGAGCAGCAGTGGCCACCTGTCTGCCAGTGCATCCTCCATTTCACGCTCTCGGTGGCTGCGGACGCAGCGGAGGACGTTGAGAGGAGCTGCTCCCGCCATGCCTGCCACAGCTGCCCTGCACCTGGTTCTATGGGAAATGGTGAAATGAGATTTTCTCAGGATTCTTCTTTTGGGGGTTGGGATGGGGTGGGGTTGGGAGAACCCTCCTGTGACATGCTAAACCCCTCCATGGGAGGATTTATTGCATAAGCATCACACAAATGTTCTGGCTGTTAAATTGTTAAGTGAGTGTGCTGGGACTCTGTCCTCCTCTCTCCAGGCCAAGCCACCACCCTTGCTGACTTTCTATCAGGGAGCTGGATGGCCGGGGTTGCTGAGCTGCAGGGTGGAAAACCTTCTGATCGCTGCTCGTCTGGGTTCACAGTTTCTGCTGGAGGGCGCCCAGCTTGGCGCGGCCAAGATGAACACGTCCTTTATGTGTTCTGGGTCCCACATTGGCCTCTGTGTTATCCTGGCTGCCCCGCAGGGCTGATCAGAGGACATTCTCTGCCCTTCCTGTAGCCCCCACACTGCGAGTGGGGAGGGCACAGCCAGGGCACAGTCCCTGGTGGGGCAGGAAGATGGAGTGCTGGGTGCATCTCTGGTGTGGCTTGCAGAGTGACCTTGAGCCTCCTGTTCCTCTCAGGCCTTAGCATGGTTAGACACCTTCCCTGTACCTCAGCAAATCCTCTTTAGGTTGTGTGAGGAAGAATCTTGTTGACCCTGGGTTGGGACAAGGTCACAGATGAGGCTGCTAATTGGTGGATAGGTGTTCAAACCTCACAGACACTGCGTGGCTGGCAGTGGCATTCCTGTTTAAAAGATGACTTTGTCTTCTGGGTCCTCTTGGTTCACTGTGTGAACCCAATACAAGGCTGACCAAGCAGACCCTCTCCCCAGGAGCAGCCAGGACTCCTGTGTCAGGAGACACACGAGACAGGTGACATTTCAAAACAGGAGACACACTCTGGCAGTCTCCTAGGACTTGGTCTAGGGAACATGCCTGCTACTTACTCCAAAGGGGTCTTCCAGCCCAGGTCTGGGGGACTGAGGAAACCTCTGGGGTTTTCCTGGAGCCATGTCCTCCATGAAGCTTCCAGTGCTCCTGGTGTTTGGGAGGCAACCCCTACCCTGATCACTAGGGCTTGGCTGGGCTCCTGATCATCTCATTCAGACATCACAGAAGGTCTTTCCTGGCATCTACAGGCCACTGGGCCCTGGGCACTAAGCAGGGGATTTTCCAGGCCAGGTGGGACCATGCACAACTGCTGCCACCCCCTGAGGCTGCTACTGCTGCAGGGCTATGGGCCTGGTCCCCAAGGAGTGTCAGCCTGCAATCTCAGCTTCGAACAGCAGGTCCCGTACTGTGGCTGTGTGGCACACAGTAGGCGCCACATGTATGCCCACCAGAGTTAGGTGCAAGGAGGGGTTGGGCTGGGGGCCAGACCCCTGGGTCTTCCTATGCTGTGGCTCCGCACCCCTCCCTAGCACCCTGGGCCTCTCAGCAGGATGTTCGGTTGAGGGAAAGGCTGGTTCCAAACTTGGAGCTGGCAGGGACAAGACCAGCCTCTGTCCCCCTAGGGTCAGTGCAGGGCCAGGCAGTGGGCAGAGGCCGGAGGTGGCCCAAGAAGGAAATGGTTGAAATTTGCAGCCAGGGCAGGAAATGGACAGAGTGTCGAGGAGGAGTTGGAATGCCAGCTGGAATGCCCCCCCCCCCCTAAGACCCGAGCCAAGTCAGGAAGTGCCTGGTGTCTTGGCTGGAGGAGCTCTTGCCCCACTGGGTGGGTGCCTGCTCAGCGCCACCTCCGGTTCCCAGCTAGTGGCTTTAAGGGGGAAGTTCAGAAATAGAAGGGGCTGCAGGCCAGGGGTCCTGCCTCTGCTTTATCTACGTGGAACTACTTCTTAGCTCCCTGCTAGGTGCACAAGGCCCCTGAGAAACTGCTGCCCCCGCAATGCACTTGGGATTCTGCATGCTCTTTCTGATGCCACACTGCACACAGTCTTCTCTCCACCTGATTCTTCTTCCCGTGGAAAATCATCCAGTCTTTGCAACTTGGCAGTTCCTGGATCAAGCTGTCCCTGAAGCATTCTACCCACATTTGGTGTGTTTCCTTTCTTCCCCAGTTTTACAACCCAAACTTGCTGCCTCAGGGTCACCTTCCCACTCCTTTTTCTCCCTCACCAGCCTATGGGGTACCTGATAACAAGGCCTGATCTGACTGCCTGGCACATCCCAGCACTCAGTTGATACCCAGGGTTTGCTGAGCTTAGCAATGTGGGCTCTTGTCATTTCAGTGAACTCCCCTCAGCTGCCAATGAGGGCATGCTCTGCCCATCAAGGCGCCTGTGTGGCCAGTCCTTACCCAGCACCATTGCTGTTGCTCCCCACTCCAGTGCTCTCCGCTCTGCAAGGCTGATCATACTGGTGTCAGCCTGGTGTCAGGCCCCGCTCTGCAGCTCACCAGTTCTACCTTTCAGACCTTTAGCTTTCTTCTCTGAAATGGGCGAAATGCTGGCCTCCTGGAGGCATGGGGAGACCTGGAGACTGGTGCTTGGTGGAGACTTGGAGCTGCGTGCTCAGCAGCCCTGTGTGCGGGTCATGCTCAGCACTGCGGAGGCCATGGCACCCACCCCTCACAGGTGTCCTCAGCAGAGAAGGGCCCTGAGGACTTCTTGAGCACAGGTTTCTAGGCCCCGATGGCCCCTGTGGGATTCCTCTGTGGGGTAATTAGCATTCCAGCCCCTCAGAGTCACCTGAATAAAGAGGCCTAGGGCTGACCTGAGTTCCGAGCAGCCCAGCTGGCCTTGCCCCATGGCTACGGTTTTTCCCTGTGAAGGCCGCCTAGGTGGGGCACTGCTGCTTCCCCTGAGAGCAGCCTGGGTGCAGGGCTGGCCCAGGGGCTGGAAAGTCGTATTCACACTGAGCTTCCAGAATCTTGTGAACCGTGACTTGTGGATTCCAGCTTTGCCTGGTCTGTGTCCAATGGGCACCCCCAGAAATTAAGGCCATGTGTCTAGCTCCTGTCACCCTGCTGTTGTGAGGTCCCCAGAGCAGTCCTCACAATGGGGAGGACTCCCATTTGAAAGAGGAGGAGGCTGAGGCATCAAGCTGGGGAGGTCAGTGTGGCGCTGTGGCCAGCAATGAGTGAGCTAGGAGCTGGTCACGTGCTGAGGCTCTCTCAGGTGTCTTCCCAGGGTGTCCAGGGAGCCACAGCCAGGCCCTGACCCTGCCAGACCCCAGGTTGCCTGGCCAGGTGAGAAACCGAGGCATGGACAACTCACAGAAAGCTGCAGAGTCATGGTGGGGTTGGGTGGCCTCTGTTGTGTGACTCTGTTCCTGTCTGCTGTCTGGGGACAACTCAGGCTGGTCCCTCCCTGAGTGTCCAACAGGATGGGCCTGCCCCAGTGTCTGGACATGGGTTCACCGACTCCTGATTCCCAAAATTCACTGCCAACCCTCAGATGCGAGTTAAGGAAACATTTATTTTAAATGTAAACGGATCTGGTGGAGTTCCTGCAGGGCCTCTGTGGAGGCAGCCCCTGGACGGTGAGGCCGGATGATATAAATAGGGTGCAGTTGTTGCTGCCCGTAACAGGAGGGCTGAAGGGAGGCACAGGGGTGGGGTCAGACCCCTGGCCCTCTTCTCAGTCTCACCCTCTCTCAGCTGGGAGTCAGCAGGAGGACAAGGCCACCCACCAGCAGTGGGAGGAAGACTCCTGCTGGTCCTTCCAGCAGCTGTGGCCAGCCGGCTGGAGGCCCGTGGACACCCCTCCTGGTTCCACTTCCCTGCCTCCACCAGACTCCTGAAGGCTGGTGCTGAGTCCATCTCATCTTGTTCCCCTGAGCACTGAGAGTGCCTGGCCAAGGGGCAAGGGTCTTCTCAGTGGGATGCCCTATCTAAAACCGCACACCGACCAGCCTCCTGGTGCAGGGGTGGGAGGCCCAGGCTCCTACCATTGCAGTGGGGATTCCAAGCAACTCCTTGAGCTCCCTCCTGGCTCTGGACTCTCCCTTCCCAGAGGACCCCGCGTCATCGGAAACAAAAGCCAAGAATGCTGAGGGGCCCCTGGGGCGTGTGACAGCATCTGGCTGGGCTCCAGGAATCACCCACAGGCATGTCAGGGAGCTGGCGGGCGGCCAGGACGTGTCCCTGCGGCTGCCCGTGGGTGTGCAGGCGGGCGGGGGGCCCATGGAGCAGACTCCTTCCTGGGATCATAGGGGGAGTTTTAGTCTCTAGCCATGAGAAAGGTTGCCCAGTCCCCGAACCAGAGAGCCACTTGGGCCACACAGGCCTGGGGACAGAGGGCAGGGCTGGAAAAGTCACAGGCATCTTGGGCCGCCAATGTGAGTACCACTCAGAGTTGGGGAAACCGAGGCTCAGCTGGGGGAGTAATGATGTGTCTGGCATTTATAGTAACTCACACACTCCCTGGGGCAGCACCTGATCTCTTCCCCATGTCCCCAGAGTCCAGCCTTGACCTTGCACCTTGGCAAAGGGATTTGCTCAAGCTTGCTGTGTGAACAGCAGTTTCTGGAAAAACTTTGCACCAATAGCCCTCTGAGTTGACATCAATTTGCCCCTATATTATGGATGTGGAAACTGAGGACAGGTTGATCCCAAGAAGTGTGATTCAGGGCTTGGACCCTCTGCCTTGGCTGCCCTGGGCAGGGCCTGAAGAAGGCCAATGAAGGCAGAGCGTGGTCTGTCCAGGGCTTCTGGTTGTCCAGGGGCCCCTTCTGTCATATGTGGGGATAGGATGGAGACTAGCTTGGCGCTGGAGGTCTCTTTCCAGGTTGGAGCCAAGAGGGAAAGCCCTGTGGAGACAACTCAGCTCCAACCAAGAAACCTTGACCTCAGGGTCAGAGGGAGAGACAGATGGGTGACTTGCAGATCCAAACCTCATGGAGGGTTGGGACATGTGGAGATGTGCTGTGCAGTTCTCCATTAGGAAAGGTCTCCTCTGTCTGATCATCTCTGTCCATGGCAAGGATTTGGAGACACCCAAGTGCTGTATTTTACATGGCAGGTGAGTGGGGATGGAACATCAGCATTGGAAGGACAGTCAGTTCATCTGGCCTCCCTCTCTCCTCTGCTTTTACAGGTGGAGAAACAAAGGCCTGCCTGCACTTGTGCTGAGAAAGCTCTGGAAGGACCTTTTGTGAAATTTCCTTGGTGGAAGGGAACATGTCCAGAAGCTAGGCACAGGGCTGCCCAATCTGCTGGCCTTCCAGAGCATGACCCCAGGAGGCACATTTCTGCATTCCCATTACTGAGGATGCGGAGCTGAGTCTGTTGAAGTTTCATTTCCCTGTGACCCACAGAGCCTCTGAGTCTGCCTCTCCTTCAGGCCCAGCTGGCACTGATGCCCAGGCACTCTGAGGCCATAAGTCTCCCTTCTGACATGACTCCAAGGGTGGAAGTCCAGGGCCTGGAAGCTGGAGAGGGAGATAGACAATGGTTCTCAGCAATCATAGGTGATGAAGGTTCAGGAATTCCTTGTGACTGAGTGGCTCAGTGGTTAGAATTCAGACTGCAGGAAGTAACAGCTAGGCTCTGCTCTGCTTTGGCATACCTTCACCTTCCTGGCCCTGCTTGCTTAGCAATGAGATGGCCCCTGAGCACATGCACCCCAAATGGTGGCAGGGCATGGGCAGTGGGTATGCAAGCTCTGTCACAGGAAGCCACAAGGAGCTCACGGGTGGCTCCTGAGCCGGGTGGGGTGGGCAGAGGCAGCTGTCCCTGTCTTTTTTTCCTCACCAGAGCCTGAGCAAGGCAGCCACTTCACTCCAAAGACAGCAACACCTCTCAAGAATGCCATCCGTGGGAAGATGCCAGGGACCCACGTGGTTCTGAGCTCAGAGGCTTAGGCTCCCAGAGGACTCAGTATCTGGCCCTCCCACCCCAGGCCGTCGCCTCCTATAACTAGCTCAAAATGAAGGCAAACTAAATCATAAAAGAAAAATGGACAACTTGCATAACTAGGGATCCTGGTGTGGGGTCAGATTCTGGCCTCTCCTTACCACCACATGCTCCTGGAACGTGGCCCACGTTGCTTTGTGCCTCGGTTTCATCATCTTTGAACTGGGGTGATAGAGCACCTCTCTCAAGGGTCTAATATGAGCATTCACGAGTTCATGGATTAAAGCCCTTGGACCATGTTTGGCATTGCACGAGGGCTCAATGAACATACATTTTGAGCTTTGAATTTGACACAACCTACAGGTTTGCTGCAATCAAAATAGGTTCCTTTGGGGTTTGGGAGGTTGGTGGGTGTGAGTGTTCATGCACATGAGTGCTTTGTGTCCACTGAGTGGGTGGCTAGCTTGGCCTCCTCTGGTCCAACTGGACAGATGTTCATGGCACCTGGGCAAAGGTTGTTGCTGGGCCTCCCACCCAGTGGCACTTACTAGGGTTGTGAGGCAGTCCTGGTATTGGGAAGCCTGTGTCTCCATGGACATGATGGGCAGGTGTCACATCCCAGTCATATCCTGCAGCATGTCCAGGAGAGGCATTAGGTGTCTGTGAGAGGCTGTGTGATGTCCTTCGAGGCAGCCCTGTTCCCCTGAGATGCCCCTACATTCATGAGTGGGACTGTGAAAGGAGATGTAAGGACCAGCCCATCTCACAGATGCTTCCCCATGGACAGAGCTCTGGGTCCCCAACCCCCCCAATTCCCAGCCACAGTAGTAGGCCACCAGGGAAGGAAATGCCCAGGCCCCAGGAGAGGGATAGGAGCGTCCTCCCACCCCTCTTCCTGGGGGGTGGGTTCCATTCCTACTGGATGGACCCCAGGGCCTGCCTTTGCTTCCCTTCCTGCAGGTTGAGGTGGAGTCTTCAATTCTGATGTCTTCTTGCAGGTCCGGGGCAGGGACGGCCCAGCAAGGAAGGAATGAGGGTACAGATGGACAGCCAGTCCTTGCCCTGATGGCCACGCCAAATCTTCTGAGTCTTGAAGGGCTTGGAGGGGCCCCCACTGAGTGTCTGGGCCCTGACTATATCAGAGGTTTCAGCCGAGCTTTGCGGCTCCCTGCCCTGGACCACATGGTGGTCCTCCCCTGGCTCATTTTATTCATTCTTCATATAGCTTGACAGGAGGTATGAGGATCAGCCCATCTTACAGATGCAAAGCCTGAGGTACAAAGATGGGGAGCTGCTTGCCTGAGGCCCCTCATTGAGATCCTCTGATTCTAGTTGCTGCTATTTGATCTTGGACAGATCCTAGGGTCCTGCACCCTCCAAGGATGGGGACAACAGTCCTTTCTTGCTGGTCATGAGGGCCTGGGATCCAAGCCTTGCTCACCCATGGCAAGTACTCCTCATAGGAACCCTGTGAGCTCCCTGCCACTGTTGGAGGAAGGATCCCAAGCACCAGGGATTCAGCCTCTCACATCGGAGCCTGGAAGTTGGCATTCAGGGCTGTGTGCCTTCCCTGGCTCCAGGTCTGCTCCTGGCTTGTGAGTTATTCATTTGCTCATTCATTTATCTCGCAAGCAGAGCTTTCTCCCAAGGCTCCTGTGGGTCAGGCCACGGAGGGCCCTGACCACACTGCTCTTCTGGAAGTTTCTTCCAGTCTCTTGTGAACCTCAAAGGCCTTGGAGCTTGGTGACCTCTGTCCTTTGTGGTGTGGCTTCCAGGCATTCCTGGGGTGGTGGCAGCTCTTGAGGCTATTCTTGGATAACCACAAGTCACCCTCCTGTGAATGGGGACTTTTCATCAGGCACTGATGGAGGTAACATCACTCCCAAATTACAGGGACTCTTGAGTGGGGCTGGGTGTGACCCATGTGCCCTGAGGGGTCCCAGGTCTGCCACTTTCTGCCAAGACCCCTCGCCCTGCTGCTCCTGGGTTTGGAGCTCCCTGCAGAGACCGAGAGAACAAGGGGCTGTGGCTCCCATCTGGGAAGATCAGAAGCTCTGGGCAAAAGGTGTTTCTTTAGAATGAGGCAGATGGATGTGGCTCTGAGTCCTGGGACATGACCAGATGAGTGTGTCACTCCCAGGGAGGCTTCAGCAGCCAGCCAATTGGAGGGAGGGTCCTGTGGGACCCACAGGGAAGAGGCACTGTGGATGCAGTCCCACCTGCCAGCCTAGTTGACCCCAGCTCTTGCATAGAGCCACACAGTGTGAAGGAGGCTCTGATGGCCACTGGGAGACCTGGGAAGGGCGCCTCCTGGCCATCTGAGGCCTGACACCTCTTTCCAGGGCAGGACAGAGAGGCAGCACAGAGGGGCAGTGGGGCTGCAGCAGCTCAGAGAGCCCATTCCCCGGTTTGGGAGCAACCAGACCTCAGCTGGAATGCAGAGATGAGGTGATTATTAGCTTTATTCCCAAGCCAGGATAAGAGAAGGGAGAGAGAGACAAAGAGAGAGGGAGAGAGAGAGAGAGAGAGAGAGAGAGCGCGAGAGCTGGAGGGAGACCAAGGGAGAGGCAGGCAAAGGAGGAGCAGGGGGGAGGCAAAGCAGTGAGCATGGGGGTGGGATGTAGTAAGGCCCTCCAGAAAGGAAAGTGGATGAAGGCCAGGAGGTACCATGTGCTCATTCAGGCTGTGCTCATTAATTCATCAATAAACATCCCCTAGGTGGACAATCTGGGCCAGGTGCTATTCTTTTTCCCAGTGACTGTGAATCCCAGGTACATCTCTGTGGGATGCAGGCACAGAAAACTCCTGTCCCGCTGTGGCTCACCCAACCCAGTGCCTGACTGGCAGCCACACTGGGGAGAGAATCCTGGCCCTGCAGAGCTGGTACCATCTGGGCTTCAGTTCCCTGGGGGTCCTGCAGAGTGGTGGGTGACCTTTGGTGGCCTGTATAGGTGGAGTGGATGCTTCCTCCCCGGCCCGATATCCCCAGGCTGCAGAGGCTGCTGATCAGTCCAGACATGCCAGTTGGGGAGGGAGGATGAGGGTGACCCGGCCACCCTGGGGCACTGGGGGCCTCAATCGACTCCTTCCTTCCTTGGGGGGCTGCTGACCCCACCCTCTCTGGGCTCCAGTTTTCTCACATAGAAAAGAAGGTCAGCATGTCAGTAGAAAAAATTATGGGTCGCATAAGTGATTTAAATTGTCTTGTAGTCACATTAAAAAGATAAAAAGAAGCAGGTAAGGTTAATCATAGTAACATTTGTTTAACCCAATGTATCATATCAACATGTAATCAACTAAAAATTATTAATGAGCTATTAAAATTCTTTTTCATCCAAAGTCTTTGACATCATTTAGCACATATCAATTTGGGAAATGATTCGTGTGCTTGTAGATTTCATAAAATTTACAGTTGAAAAGCATATCATTTACCTGATGGCCTGAACCCACTTAAAGGGTTTCTAATTGATTAGAATATCTCAAAATGCCTTTTAATTAATATTCACATTCCCATAGACAAACTGCTTCAGTTTTGTTTTTCCACTGGCTATTTTTTGAGCATATTTTCATATGATAAGGACATTGGCATTTCCCTTTTCTGTTATTTATTCATTTCTTTGGCCCATTTTTTCCTATAATCTTTTTCTTTATTTGCAGAAGCTATTTATATGACAGGGCTATTAACCCTTTGTCGATGATATAATTTGAAAATGTTTTCCCATTTTGTCATTTCTCTATTTTATTTCTTTTTTTTGCAAAACAGAAGTTTGTTTTTTTTTTTTTTAATGTAGAAAACACCCATATTTTAAGCCGGGCGTGGTGGCGCACGCCTGTAATCCAAGTGACTTGGGAAGCTGAGTCAGGAGGATCCCGAGTTCAAAGCCAGCCTCAGCAACTTAGAGAGGTCCTAAGCAACTCAGTGAGACCCTGTCTCTAAATAAAATACAAAATAGGACTGGGGATATGGCTCAGTGGCCGAGTGTCCCTGAGTTCAATCCCTGGTTCAAAAAAAAAAAAAAAAAAAGAAAGAAAACACCCATATTTTATAGGCCTATTATGGTCTGTGTATTTGCTTAAAATTCATTTTATTTTGAGACAATGGTAAGTCCTAGGGCATTTCAGACAGTTGGGAGTTCCTGTGTAGTTTCAAACCCGGAAGATGTCCCTGCTGTGAGGTTGTTCTGGGCCATCCATCCCTGTGCAGAGGAGGGCAGACTCTTGGGTGCCTAGCTCAGTGCTGGCTCCTCACCAGAAAACCTCCCCATTAGGGTTCACTCATATTCACCTCTCTGATCCATTTGTACCCTGTTTCTGTGTAGGGTGTAACGAGCGATCTTATCCCTTATGACCATTTTCTCATTCCAGGATCACACTTCTTTCTTCTTTTTTTATTAAATGAATGCAATACCTTTATTTTATTTATTTATTTTTATGTGGTGCTGAGGATCAAACCCAGTGCCTCACACATGCAAGGCAAGCACTCCGCCACTGAGCTACAGACCCAGCCCTTTCTTCTTTTTATTTTAGCATTGATTTTTATTTATCTATTTAATTTTATTTTTTATGAGTGCATTTTAACTATACACAACATTGGGATTCATTATTCCATATTTGCAGATACAAATAGCATACTTTTTAAAATTAAATTTGTTCTAATGACAGTAGAAAGCATTTATACATTTTGATAAATCATACATGAATGAAGTGTAATTTCTCACTTTACCGATTGCACATATTGTAGGATCACATCCGTCATGCACTCAAGTATGCACATGAGGTCATAATGTCTGTCTCACTCTATCTTTCCTACCCCCAGACTCCTGCATTCCCCAGTATCTTTCCTTCCCCTCCCCTAATAATTAACGATTATAATTAATAACTAACTCCCTAATTATTATCAATAATAAATTCTTGTTAACTACTAACAATTAATATTTTAATTAGTACATTATAATTATATATACAAGTGGGATTCATTGTGCTATAATAGTACCAGGACATAGTATCATTTGGTAGATTTCATTCCCTAGTAGTTCCCCAAGCTCCACCTTCCTCTACTCTGTTGATTTCCCTTCTATTTTTGTGAGATCCCCTGCCCTGTCAAATGCCACCCCCCCGCCCATTTTTCACATATGAGAGAGAACATTTGACTCTTGATATTCTGAGTCTGGCTTATTTCACTTAGCATGATGTTCTCTCTCCAATTCCATCCATCTACCAGCAAATGCTATCATTTCATTCTTCATTATGGCTGAGTAGAACTCCATTGTGTATATATACCACATTTTCTTTCTTCTTTTAAAACAGCTTAATTGAGGTGAAATTGACCTACAACAGTCTGCACATGTTTCAAGCATGTAGTTTGATAAGTTGCAACCTAAGCACATACCATGAAACCACCACTAAAGTCAAGAACCTGAGCATGCTGCATTCAGGGATCCTCCTGGGCTGTGAACTGTCCCCTCTGCAGGTCCACTCTGCCTTACTGTATGTTGGTGTTTTCTGTGCAGATGAAATCGTATTTTTGTCTGGTTTCTTTCATTCAGCATTCCAGGGCTTTCTCCTTTTTGTGGCTGAGTAATATTCTGTGTTAATGTACCATGCCTTGCTGATCTGTCCACCTGTGGGTAGGCATTTGGATTGGCCCTGGTTCATGACCACTGCAAATATAGTTTCAAGGAACATCTGTGTACAGATCCTTCCTTGTGTGTCCACACAAAGGCTTGTTTGTGAGTGTCCACAGCATTTCACTTTTACATTTAAATTTAGATTAATTGAAATAAACTAATATACAAAATGCAGCTCTTTGGGTCTCATCTGTAGTATGTCCAGTCCCAAGCGAATGCTGGTTGCCACCAAGGGATGCACAGCTGCTCTGTCTGATAGGCCCTCTTGTCTTTCACCAGCACATAGTAGGTACTCACTGCTATTCTGCTGTGTCCTGAAAAGTGGCTGGGCAGGAGGAACACGAATGTCATGCTGCTCTGTGACACATGCTCTGGCTCCAACTTCCCTGGTTCCTGGGATTCCAGGACAGCTAGATGGGGAGGCCACTCCACCTTCCTTTGACCCCAAAATGTTCTCAAACAAGAGTCTGCTGCCCAGGAGGCAGGTGAAGCCTCATTTCCCTGCTTGAAGTCTGTGGGGGAAGGGGGCATCATGAATTGACTTTCATGACTTCAAAGAGGGCTTGTGACTTAACAGACCCCTCCTCCAGCTGTTCAGGTGAGAGGCTACCTGCCTAAGTGCCAAGAGCTCATGTAGGCTGGGCCAGCCCATTCATACCATCCATCCATCATCTACCTATTCATCTACCCATTTATCCACCCACCCACCATCCATCCATTCACCATTCATCCTTCCATTCATCCACTATCTACCACCTACCAACCAACCCATCTATCCGTCCAATCACCATCCATCATCCATCCATCCATCTACCATCCATTCATCCATCTACCCATCTGTTCACTATTCGTCCACCCATCCATCCACTTACCATTTATGCATCCAACATTAACTCATCCACCTACCCATCCACCATCTATCCAACAAATAGCTACCTTCTCTGTGTCTAGGTGAGGAAATTGGGTAGTGACAAGGTACAGCTCTGCCTTATGAAATTGACACTCTAGTGCTTTAAGGAACAGGGAAGATAGGGTACAAGAATGCAAGGGGCTCCACAAAGACTTTTGTCCCTGGGTCTCCCCTCTTGGACTGAAGAGTTGGAGGGGTTGCCACAGAACGAAACCCCCAGGGAACCTGGGGATCAATCAATGATCCTCCTTTGGTTTCTCCTCTTTGGTTTCATGTTCAACTAGGAGTTCCTGGGTAAGTAAAGGGCCCCACCACCCATGTGTCTCAGCTTTGGGTCTCCATCCAGTTGAGGGCACTAACTGGTGTGGGTCCTCTGCCAGGCAGGCTTTTTTTTTTTTTTTTGGTAGTGTAGAGGATGGAACCAGGGCTCACGCATGTTAGGCAAGCAGTCTACCACTGAGCAAAAGTTCTGGGTGCCATGCAGGTTTTAGACGCCCTGTCATCAGAAATTTTTTAGCTGGGCGCGGTGGCGCACGCCTGTAATCCAAGCGACTTGGGAGGCTGAGACAGGAGGATCACGAGTTCAAAGCCAGCCTCAGCAACTTAGTGAGGCCCTAAGCAACTCAGTGAGACCCTGTCTCTAAATAAAATACAAAATAGGGCTGGGGATGTGGCTCAGTGGTGGAGTGCCCCTGGGTTCAATCCCTAATACCAAAAAAAAAAAAAATTTTTTTAGTACCAGGCATTATTCCCCAGAGCACCCAAGTCCTGAACCTTTGGTAGGCACCGGGCTGGGAGCCACATTTGCTGAGCACCTGCTATAAGCACCTCTGATCTCCTTACCCAGCGATGAACTCATCTAAACCCTGTTAGAAGATCCCATTTTGCAGACAGGACAAGAGCCTGAGGGGAGGGAGAATGCACAGCTAAACTCAGGTCTGAGTGGTTTTCAATGAGGGTATCCTTGGAGGCCTGGGTGGTGGCCGAGTGCCCAACTTGGACACCTGAGAGTCTCTGAGTCTTGATTTCATTCAGAAGCTGGCTTGGGACAATGGGAAGCCTGGCAGTCACTCTTAGTATGACCTTTTATCTCCATGGCTCTCCTTGCCAGGCTAGAGGTGGGTTTCAGTTTCTTTTTGGCCTCCACCAGGATTACTTAATGGCTTAAAAATAGCTAAGTCTAGGGCTCAAGTATCAGCCACAGGAACAACTGAAGATGGTGGCCAAGGGCCTCTCACTGGCCACCCACTCTGGGAAGAGCTTGGCTCTCCTCCTGGCAGCTGGGGTAGGGCTTGTAAAGGGAGGCAGGGATAGAAAGAGCTCTGCACCTGGTGTCAGGAAGCCCCAGGTGCAGATCAGACCACCAGAGCAAGTCTGTGCAACTTGGGGGAGACCAATGGCTCTTTTGTTAAAAATGGGCTTATGGGCCTCACCATGGTTCATTGTCACCTGAATGGGAGCAGGGGCCTTGGCACACAGGTGATCTCACTTTTTCTTACTACTTCTGCCCTCGGTAAAGCAAAGGCATAAACTTCTTCTCCTCTGATATGATGCTACCTGACCCATCCTGGTTATGGGCACACATATCATAGGCCAGGTTCTAGGCTCTTATGTACCAGGTGCCCATGGACTGTCAGTAAGGTGGACCAGCCAGCCAGATGTCTTGCTTACCCACCATCTGTCCATCTATCCATCCATCCATCCACCCATCCATCCATCCATCATCCATCTACCATCTATCTACCTTCTGTTCATCCACCCATCATCTATCCATCTGTTCATCCATCCACTACCTATCCATCCATCTATCCATCCTTTATCCATCCATCTATACATGCATACACTCATTAACTCACCCACTTCTCTTATTTTGTCCTGCAGGCTGGATGGCTGCAGTTCTCTTATAGAGGAGTTCCAGGTCAGAATTTGACTCAGACTCAGTTTTTCAAACTAAACTCTTACAACATGGTTCTGACTCCAAGCAAGCAATCTTTCATAGGACAACCAGCTTGCCATCCTCTAAATTGATTCTGTTCTGACCCTATGTAACTGGAGCGAGTGTCAGATCCCACAGGTTGAGGGATTGATCCTCAGGACTGCCTGCCTTCTAGATGCCAGTTGCAAGCCCCAGGTTATCTTGCTTGAGCTTCTGACTCGCTGGTTACAAAGAGAAGTTCCTACAATCATGTCCTTGAGTTCAATTAATCACTAGAACTCAGGGAAACATACTGATTTATTACAAAGGATACAGATGAAGAGATGTATGGGGTAGATTTGGGAGAAGGGACTCAGAGATTCCATGCCCTCCCGGATTCTACCCTCTAGGGAACCTCCATGTATTCAGCTATCAGGAAGCTCTCTGAACCCTGTCCATTTAATTTTATTTATTTATTTTTTTGGTACTGGGAATTGAACCCAGGGGCACTCAACCACTGAGTCACATTCCCAGCCCTTCCTGCCCCTCCACGCTTTTTATTTTGTATTTTTAAACAGAGCCTCATTAAGTTGTTGAGGCTGACTTTGAACTTGCAATCCTCCTGACTCAGCCTCCTGAGCCACTATGATTATATGCATGTGCCATGGTGCTGGGCTCCTTTTGGGATTTTATGAAAGCCTCATTGAATAGGCATAATCAATTATGCCATTGGCATTGGTTATCAGCTCAGCCTTTAGCTCCTGTTCCACCTCTGGATCCCAACCCTCTGATCCCACCTTGCTTCTGATGATCAGTCTCATTCTGAAGCCACCTTGGGTCTCCAAGCCACCAGTAATTTCATTGGCATATAAAAGCTACCTTAGTCCTAGGGTTTTAGAAATTGTATGCTAGGAAATGGGGTGAAGACCAAATACATGGTGGTAATGGTGACCTTTCCCAGAATTGCCTCCCAAATGAACTGATTGCTCAGTCTCTGTTTCTGAGGGACCCAAAGCAAAGACAAAACTGAGGAGAGAAGGGCTGTAGGAGGAGGAAATAAGAATAAGCCCCTAGGGAGTAGGGACCAGTCTTCTAGCCCAACAGAGGGAGTGATGGCCTCCCCCATCCTTGAAGCCCTTTGTGGATGGGTGAGATGATGCAGGAGACTCCCACCAGTTGGGACATCTGCAGCAAGGCCCTTGGAGGAGGACTTCCATAACTGGAGGTCAGACAGATTCAAATAGATGAACAAATAATCATGACCCCAGAAGAAGGCAGGAGAGGCCTGGACTTGCTCTGACCACCTGTGTGCTGAGTCCCCTGAGGGTCACGTGCAGAGAAGTGGGGTCTGAGAGTAGCCTGCATACAGAGCTGGCAGGGGCTCAGAGGGAGCTCTTGAGCTCCAGAGTGAGATGACAGCACTGAGGCACCCAAGTGGGGTGGCTGGGCCTGAGTGGTCAGCCAAAGACACCCACTCTCACCTGTGGGCAAGTGCACCTGCAGTTCAGTGCCTTCTGAACTTGACCTCCCCAAGGACTTGCTCACTCACTCAGCAGAGCCAGGGTATTCTTCCTCAGCCCTGAATCCTCACTGGCAAAATGAGGAGGTTGTTCCAGGGCAGAGCTGTCTAAGCACCATTGCATGTGAGTACGTATAATGTGTCTGCATTAAGGGTAGAAAGAAAAACAGGTCAAGTTTAATTCTGACTGTGATTAACCCAGTGAGCCAAACACTGTAACTTCAACATGCAACTGATAAAAAAAAGGTTGGTTAGTGCAATGCTCCACGATGTTGGCCTTGAGTCTGAAGTCCTGTGTTTGTTCTATATGCGTGACTCATCCCCACCGGGACTGGCCGTTCCAGGTGCACAGTGCTCAGGCAGGGCTGGATAGCATGGGTCTCAGCCTTCCGAGGGCATTCGCCACCAGTCCAGGTGGACTGGGTCTCTGAGGTGGAGCATGAGAGGGCTGGTAGAGGGAGCAGAGCTCTGAGACTGGAGCTGGATATGGGAGGGGCCCAGGATGGGAGAGGGTGGGGTGTGGGGGCTTTCCTGGAGTGCACATTTGAGGGCCCTTCTCCGTGTGCCTGGTGCTTCCACACAGGGGCAGGGTGAATCTAGCCTTATTCTCTTGTGTCCACTGGTCACATGGTCTAGGCAAGCCAATGTCCCTAGAACTCATGGGGCAGCTCCCTTGTCCATTCTCAGGCTTGATCCAGCTGGAGCAGGCCACAGGCGGCACTGGGAATATCTGCCATCAGATGCAGAAGCCCCTGTGGGCGGCTCCCCATTGATGATGAAAAGGCCGACCTTGGGAGGTAGGGCTAGCCGCCCAAATACAGGCGGCTCAGTGGTGGGGGAGGGGCAAGCCCAGCCCCCCAGCTGCCCTGTTTCCCTCCAGCCCACCTGCCCGTGCTGGGGCAGTGGTCACTTCATGGGCGGGTCACACAAGACAGAACCAGCTGTGGCAGCCCCTGTGGCCTCAGCCCTCCCGAGGCTGTGCTGGGGCTTTGCCCTGGGCTCTCATTCTGGGGGTGTGGGCATGACAATCCCCTCTAATGAGCAGGCCCCCCTCCTGGAGCCCTTTCATCTGATCTGAAAAGCGTTTTACAAACACTGACTCATTAGCCTCCCACGGGGCGGGCAGGAGGTGGCTCCGTCCATTTTGTAGGAGGGAAACTGAGCCACCTCATCTTCCAGGTTTACTGCGGGCCACCCAGCAAGCCACCCTGAGATCCCAGACACAGGAATGCAGCTCAGAAGAGCAAGACAGAGGCCCCTTCTCGGGGGGCTGGTCCAGGGCTGGGTCTGGGGAGTGTGGGCCTCTGGCTGCTGGTGAGGGGCACGCTGTCCCACACGGGGCTGTCTGTGCTGGACACCTGCTCCCATCACCCTTCTATCACATGCCACCAAATTCTCTCATTGGACTTACACGGATCTGGCATGGAAGTTTAATTCTTCCCCTTTTCGAAGACAAGGACCCAGCCTCTGAGGAACTGGCCTTTCTGAGAGGCAGCACAAGCCTGTCTGCCCCCAAGGCAAACTTTCCACCTGCACACCTGTCATCAGGAAGGGACATCTTGTTCAGGAATCACCAGGCTTGGAGTGAGGGTGTGTCATCAGGATCCTGGGGCGGGGGGAGTGGGGGGGGAAGCCGTGATTGAAATACAACTGCACACAGAGGAAGGAGATTGTAATTGCTGAATATCACAGTTCCTTCCTCTTGTCTTCCATCTCAACTAAACTGTAATCAAGCTTTTGTTGGCATTTAGAACATGCTTAAAGAGAAATTCGCAGGCCAGAGATCGCTGTGCCTGCTCATCCTTGCCTTGGACCCCTGAGAGACGGGTGGGGGAGATGCCTGAACCTGGGGAACATGCCCGATCCCGCCTGCCCACCTGGTCTGCTTTGATAACCCGGACATTATCCGGGCGCCCATTGTGTGCACGTCAGTCAGGCCCCTCTGCGGATTACTTTCATTTAGGAGCCTCCTGCTATTTCGGTTGCTCATCAGCTCCAACTTAAGGTGAACACTTGTCCCCTGGTTGACAGGGAGGGAGGTGAAAATTACTATGTGAGCAGAAAACTGCAGGTTACACAAATAACATGTCACCGGAGATCAGGGCCCAGCTTTAAATCAATCCATTAGGCAGCGAGATTCTTTGTGAGGAGGTCCCGGGCTGCACAGGGAGCGTTGCAGAATCCCCTCTCCCCTGCCCTGTGCTGGAGGCCAGGGGGATTTCTGTCTGAACTGTGTTGACTTACTGCTGGGTCGACATTCTGCCCCTTCCCCGGCTTCAGCACATCCCTTGCCCCAGGCTTTCTTCCGGAAGGTGGAGGCCCCTGGCCCAGCTCTCTCTGAGCTGGGAGAAGGGTGGCTTCTAATTTCTTCAGCAGCAGCCTTCAATTTATTGTCCCAGAGGCAGCTCCTCTGCCTTGGGGCTGTGGTCCCCAGCTAGCATGGAGGGACTGGAAGGGGGCCCCAAACCCAGAGTGGGCTGCAACTTGAGGAGCTAACTATGCTAAACCATCAAGAACAAGAACGACAATAACAGGTGACTTGGGCTAAGTGTTTTACCAGACTCACAACTTCAATTCTGATGTCCCAAGTAGACAGCACTGTCCCAAAAGAGATCTGGTGCTGGAAGCTGTGCCTCTGGCCAGGGGTGGCGGGAAGATCTGAGAGGGCTTTCTTAACCCCCAAAGCCTGGCCCCTTAACCTCGGCCCCCAGGTGCCTCCCAGCTAAGCCCACATCAGTCTCCATTCAGAAAATGGTCCACTTATGCTGGGAGTGAGGGAGTTTCTTTGTTTGGGGGAGCGGGTGAACTACCAGCAGAGGCTTGCAAACTACGACAAGACAGGAGGGTAGAATGTTGGGAGTTGGACCCTCCAAGTGCTTCTGTGTCGTGGCACCTACTCTGGTGGTCTCTGAGTGGAGGACCAGTGTTGGAGAAGACAGAGCTCTCCATCCACACTCTCCTGTGCACTGGGCCACTCTAACCCTTAAAGCAGAATTTCCAGATGTCTATGTCCTGGGGGGTGCGAGGAGCTGCTTCTGTGCCCACTTCTCTCCAGCAAAGAGCCAGCGGGGCTTTCCACAGGCTTGGGCACCAGCAGATCATGGGGAGAGGGTTCGCTGCCGAGTGGCAGCCACGTGCCAGGCTGGGTTGTAGGCGTCCACGGGGCGCGTGCCGAATGGGCCTCGCCCGGCCCTGCAGGTTGGCTCTGTGATCCCGTTTTACAAGTAACAGAGCTGCTGTGTCTTCCCAGCACACCACAGAGCATTGTGCTGCGGGTGCTCCGGGAAGACTGACCCAGTCAACTGGGACACGTGGGCATGCTCTGTCCCTTGCTCCTGGGCTGCCGGGGCCAGGCCGAGTGGGCAGGTTGGGCGGTCTTGGGGCATCTGGGGGCCTCCCAGCCCCACACGGAGCCTGGCTGCCCCTACCTGTGCTGGCCTGTGCCAGCAGCAGTTGTCATTTGGAAAATATGTGACCCAGCAACCTGAGCCTCTGCTCCAGTTGGAGGGCTGCACGCCCTGGCGAGGGCCGCCCGCCCTGCTTTCCTGGGGGCATTCGTCCGGCCGGATCAGACCCCTAGAAATGGGGGCCCAGGGCCCCTTGCCTTTGTGAAGGACTGGGCCACCTCCCGTGGTTCCGCTGCACAAGGCCTGGCCTGCCCCCAGCCGTCTGCAGTCCTGTGCGGGAGGCTGATCTATCACCTGCAGGTGTCAGTCAGCCAAATCCCTGGGGAGCCAGGTGCAGCAGCCGCAGGGAGGGCGCTGGCCCCCAGCCAGTGCCTGGGCAGCCTGTTGTGTGTCGGGGTCCCATCACAGCAGCTCTCGCCCCATCCTTTACAATAGAGGTGGGGCCTCCAAGTATGTCACCCTGCTCAGGACCACCAAGGCATGCTAAGATCTGGGGTTCTGTGCCAGATATGCCCTTGGCCTCCATAGAGGACCCAGCCCCTGATTGGCTCCTGTTGGCCCCCAAGGATGCTGAAGCCTATGGCTTGCCTAGTTGGCACCAAACCTGCCATTCCCGCAGATTCACTGCCTGCTGACCTGTGGCTGACCCAGGCAGAGGAGTGGGCAGGGCCCATCTGCTACTTGTGTGGATGACCTGTGCTCCAGGCCTGGGCAGCCCAGGTGAGGAAGGAGTACCTTGTGTTTCCTCCCAGGTGCCCACATTTGCTGCCCCTTACCTGGGCTAGGATGGCCTATCCCTTCCTCCCTTCCTCTTGGGTTGGAGGAGCAGTGTCACAGGAGCTGAGTGGGAGAAACTGGCATGGTTTCCTTAGTGGGTTTTCTGGAGTTAGAAGGGTGGAGCTATCAGGTTCCTACGACCCAAGAACACCAGGCCAGACTGGACAGAGCCCAGTCCCTGGATCGACCCTGCTCAGCACCCCTGCTTGACTGGTTTGTGCTGATTTGTTCTTCATACTTTCCTGTGCTTCCTCACAACCCTGGCAGGTGTGAGGAAGCCTTGTCATTGAACCTATTTTCAACTCATGAGGCTCAGAGAGGTTAAGCAACTTGTCTGAGGGCAGACAGCCAGAAACAATGAGGGACTAGACTATGATTCTCAGTCTATAACCTCCCTCCTCTGCATTGGCCAGACAGGAAAGTAAGGTGGGGTGGCAACCATGGGGCAGAAGCTCAGCTCTCAGAGATCCCTTCTGGTGGGCTATTTGTGTGTCCTCTGGAGTTAACTTCCACAGTAACTATGGGGGAGATGCTGCAGCCTTGGGAGGGGCCACCAGAGGGTTGGAAGAGAGGCAGGAGGAGCATGCACAGATGCAGGGAAGACAGAATTGAGAGCCAGCTCTGTGTGCCACTCCTGGGGAAGGGGAAGGCAACCAAGGCTGCAGAGGGGCAGGGCGGGACCCCAGGCAGAGGGCCTTAGCCAGCACCCTCCAGCTCCGGGAGATAGAATCTCCACTCAGATTGGGTCAACAGGACATTCATGTCTCATATGGAAAACCAGGCATTGCCCACAGGCATGGTTGGTTCAGGCTCCCACCTGCCCTTGGGCCTGGCCTCCTGGCTGTTCTGTCCCTATGTTGGGTCTGTTCTCAGGCTGTTCCCTTTCCAAATGGTGACCCAGCAACACCTGGTTCCCTCCCAGCAGCTGGCCTCGCTCAGTCATGGAAAGCCTGCTTCTGCGTGGAGCTCCTGCCTCTTCAAGACCCTCCCTGGGATCTGGGTCCCTTTGGGTCCTGGGTCTCCTGAGCACCAAAGTATGGAGCCCCCAGGTCACACTGAATGTCATCAGAGGGAGCTGGCTGAAGGAGGGTGTGGAAGTTTCTCACACATGTCACGAGGTGAAGCATCCTCTGTGCTCACCTCCCTAGCAGCAGGTCATCATCTGTGTGGAAGCCTGTTTTGTTGTGGGCAGTCTCCTTTCCTGACAGGTGCTCTGTTTCAAGGACAGGGACACCTTGAAGCCACTGGTCAAACTCAGCTTTGTGTTTCCGAAGGGTTTGGAATCCCTGAGCCCTGTTGTCTGTGCTGTTGACCTGGGGGTCACCAGCACTGTATCCTCTGCAAACCAGGGCTTGGCCCTTGGATGCCAACTCAAGAGCCTCCATGCCATCCATCCTAGAGGAAATCCCTGTAGAAGTCTGGCTCCCCTGGGGAGGCCTCTAATGATTAAGGTAGAAGACTTTTGCTTCAGGCCCAGTTGGGAGACCTCAGCCCCTCTGGAGCTCATTCTGAGCACCTGGGCCATGCAGGGCACAGCCTGGGTGATTGTGCAGGGTCCAGTGGCCTCGGCTGATGGCCTTTTGTACTCTCAGCCTGCACACACCCTCCTGAGAGAGGCCAGCTAGCCAGTCCCCTGGACCAGGCCCTGGCCACTGTCCCTCAGCCCTTGGACTCCTGCCCCAGCATCTAGTGTCCTCTCCCGGGAGCACTCTCTGCTTGCCAGCCCCCAGGATGGCTGGCCCTTGGCTCCTGTGCTGATGCTGACCCCACTGTCCAACTCCCCTCTCCAGCCCTGCAGCCCTTCGCTCCATGCCTGCCAGCTCCGGCTACAGGCTTGAGCAATCTGTCCCTGACTGCTGGCTTTGAGTCCCCCTGCCCCCCTTTCACCCTCAGCTGCTCCTGGGTTTACGCCTCTTTTCAATTCTGTGGCTCTCTGGGTCCTGGGTCTGGGCCTTTCTTTCCTGAGGACCACGGGACCAGGCGAGGCTGCCCAGTCTGAGGGAGTGGGCGCCGGCCTCCCTTGAAGGCTGCACAGAACTCAAATGTAGGCCAGAGATGGTCTGGAAGCTGCTGGGGAGGGGGCCAAGGTTGCCCGGCCAGCTGCCGCTTTGTTCGGGCCTCCTTCTGACATCCCCCCTGTGTGGCTGGTCCTCCTGGCAAGACTCTTGGAGCAGCTTGAGCTGGAGGGGAACATCCATTGTGGCTGTGGGCCTCTCCTGGCCAGCTTTGGCCCCTTCTCAGTGGAAGGTCATAGGGTGCAGAGTGTGGGGAGGGGTGACTTGGAGCTCCGGATAGCTGGGCCACTGGAGCTCTCAGAGGCCATGCTGGCCTCCCCAGCTCCAGGAGAAGCACATCCTGCGGAAAGGATCCGTGCTCACTGCCCAATAGCTGGGCAGGGCTCCCGAGATCTGACCTGTCCTGCGTTCCTGTGAAGGTTTTCAGTGAGGTTAGGCTTCAGTCACCGTGAATGGAAAGGTAGCCTGGGTGGTGACGGCCCTGCAGCAGAGCATGCTGGGAGCCCTTGGATGGCTGGCTTGGGGAGGAAGAGCCCCAGTAGATGTGATGCGCAATCTCCCATTGTGCTGAGATGGTGCCACCCACGGGTGTGCAGAGCTGGGAAGATGCACCGTGGCACCCACCGACCAATGAGACTCAAAAAGACGTGGCAGAACCCAGAAAAACACCCAGAAGTGATGCCCGTGGAGTATATACTACCTGTGCTTTTAATGTTTTCTTATCTGTAAGTTCATATAATTCAATTTTTAATAATGGCTATGTTTCACAGTTGGTTCACTCAAGGCCTGGCGGACACTTGACCTTTGGAGCTGGACAACTGCCCATCAGATGATGGTGAGCCCTGGGCTGCAGGGGAAGCCAGGTGAAGGTGGCCCACCCTTGCATCCAGCAGGAGGCACCCTTGCTCAGGGTTCTGCTCTCTCCCTCCTTGGCCCATGGGTTAAGGGCATGTGCCCCCAAAGCCCACACTGCGGTTTAGAGCCTAGGGGCAAGGGCCCTTGGGTTCCTGCCCAGATGTCCCCCTGACCATCAGTGCTTTCTTCTCACCTGCCCCTCTCCTGAGGTGGGCTGTGCATGGGTCAAGGTGGCCACGGGCAACTATTTGTGCAGGTTGGTAATTTGGAATATGGCGGCCAGTATCAGTAGGTTATGTCCACCCATGATCAGCAAGGCTGGGGTCAGGAAGGAAAGCATGTGGCCAATTTTGTCAGGGAAGTTCCAAGTAGGCTGAGAATTCTAACTTTGACTCTGGATGTCCAGGTCAACTTGAGCTTTATTGAAACGTAGGACAGAAATTCATTTAAGTTTGTCTGGCACAGCCTTCAAATGCATAGACACAGAACGCGGGTCTCCAGCACTTTGGTCTGGGTCTGCCAGCATCAGGAATGGGCCAGGGTAGGGGTGCTTCAAAGGAATCATGTAGGGTCCAGGCTGGAGGAGAGAAAAGGGTCGCTGCCCAGGGTTTACTAGATGTCCAGGCTGCAGGTGGGTGACAGGGTCCCCGTTCAGCAGACCTGAATGGTGCAGCATTTGGTGGTTTTGGCTGAGAAATTTGGGCTGTATCCTTGAGGGTGATGGGAGTTAGCAGATAGGGACTATCTCCTCCCTATGATGGGGGGTGGACTCTTGTGCTCAGAGAAGTCAGGCAAACCAGTGGGGGCCACACAGCACGTGCAAAAGGCTGTAGAGCAGGGCAGGGTGGGTGGGACAAGAGCCGGCTTCCTCTCGCTTCCCAGCAGCAGCTTCGCTTGGCGTGAGTGCTGTTCTCCAGTGGTGCCTTGTAACGGCTAAGGGCCTCATTTAGTCTAAGCCCTATGATTTATTAATGCCAGGTGGAAACACTTTGAAGGTCCCGTAGCTGCTGTATTAGGTTTGGGCATCAAACGAATGCTCACAGAGCCATTTGCCTCACATGGAAAATGCATAATGGTGCTGAAGCCGCTGAGAGCTTCGCACGATACCCAGGGGCAAGGCCCCTGCTGCAGGGAGCCCATGATGCCCGTGGCCGAGCCGTTCTGTGCCTGTGTGTGCAGGCTTGGGGTCATCCTGGCAAGAGGAAACTGGGACCCTGTCCACTCTAGGAGTGCCAGTTCCCTCCACTCCACCTTCAGCTGCAGTGGTGGGACGTGTGCCTGGGGAACCCCACTTAGCAAGGCTTGGGGAAAACCAGAACAAACCCATTTTAGATTCCAAATGTGGCCTGAAGGGGCTTCTGGGCAGCCTCGTCCAGGGGGAGTCTCTGTCTGTGTGGCTCTTTGAGTATGACCAGCATGGCCAGCATGACTGAGCAGTGGACCTTCAAGCCCTGTCCACCTTGGACTGATCTGCTATCACATTGGTCCACGTTGGTGATAGTGCCCTTTTCTAGGGCCTAGTTACGCAAATACATGCCTTTGTCAAAACTTGTCTCTTCTGAGATTTGAGACTTTGACAGTCAGTAAATTTTGCCTGAAGCAGGACAACTGTAGCCATCCTTGAGCTCCACTGAACAGTGCTCTGGGAATTTGGATAGCTGCACGAGAGGTTCACAAGCTATGTGAAGTGCATCCAACTGACTAAGGTGGGTTGATGGATAGATGGACAGACAGATTAGTGGTGAAAAACCTATGGCTATGATTAACTGTAGAATCCTGGGAATGAGCAAAGGATTTCATAATAAACTGCTGAAAAATCCACAGTATTCTCTCACCTCCCTTGGGAGTAAATCTCCCAACCAGAAGAGTTGGGAAAGGGCCAGGAGAGGAGCTGGGGTGTGTGGAGTTGGCTCCTGCCCTCGCTCCCTGCCTGACATCACTGGCCTGTGAGATCAGCCATAGAGGGAAAATTCATACCTAGGGCTGGCAGAGAGCAGGGAGGCCCTAACTTCATGTCCCCAGGATCTGGGTACAGGGAGGGTGAGCAGAGGGAAGGTCCACGTGGTGTGTGCTGGTGGAGGGTAAGAGAGGAGGCAGGCCATGGTGGGTGGTGGTGACCTCAACTTCCACCTTTCTCTGCAAGAAAGGTGCATCTGGACCCAGGCCTGGTGTGACACTCTGAGCCCAAAGTCCACCAGCCTAGAGATTGCTGCACAAGGGCCAGTCATTCCACAAATGGCACAAGTAGTGACGGCTATGAGCAGGTTGGTCACTGTCCCCCACAGTTTGACATTTCTTTGACTATCAGGGTATTGAGGCAGGTGACTGTGCTCTGGTCCTGTTGGGGGTCTGTCCACTGGCCTGCGGGTTCCGTGCTGTCCACAGGAGCAGCACCAGGAGGATGCCTGTCTTCAGGGTTGCCCTCTGGCCAGCACACCCCTCCCTGAGCATTTAGGGTGAATCCTGAATATAAACGTGTCCCAGGGCTGCAGTGCCTCCAGCTGGCCTTGGAGGGGAGTATTCACTTCCGCCCTGCTTCTTGGAGCTGTGCATTGCTCCCCACTTCCCTCCATACCTCAGAGGCTGCATGTAGGCTGGGCCCCTGGTACCACCTTGTGATCTGGGTGTGGCCTCCTGCCATGCTTTGTTGGGTGCGGGGAGCAAAGTGGCCTGGATGGGGTTCAGAGCACGTGCTGAGTCTCAGAGCCTTGAGACCCCAGGAATCTGGCCCTGTCCCCACCAAAACAGCGCTCACTGTGCACCCACAGCAGACCAGAAGTGCTTTGGTGGAACCGTGTGTAGAGGGGTCAGCAGTGAGGTCCACCCATTGGTGGGCTTACCTGGATGCTCCCCTCATCCTGGGGAGGAGAAAGCTGGGAGGAGGTCGGTGAGGGCCCCCAGATCTGGGCACAGCTGGGGGAGGGCAGAGAGCAGCCAGCTTGTCCGGTGTACCCTCTTACAGGTGGCTTCAGGTGAGGCCTGACCTTTCTCCTCACCTGATTTCTGAAGAAGCCAAGTGTGGCAGCCCCCCGGGCATGAGTGAAGGCCATGGGGATCTGGGGCTCCTGGCCCTGGGAAGCCTTCAAGGCTGGTCCTGCCTTCAAAGATCCCAACCAGCACTGGAAGGGTTTCTGCATTTTTCTGGGTTGTGACTGGGCTATCCTAGATGAGGAGCCAGGTACCTCTTGTCATGAGGCATGGCTAGTCTGTCTCCTTTTCTGGGAATTGCCTGTTCCGTTCCTTTGAGAGAAACATGACTTACACTTTTAGAAAACGCTCTGCCCTGCCCCTCTCCCTGGTGCCGGCCACAGCTATGCTGAATGAGCCCTTGTTGGCCAAGGGCAGGACTCACTTTGAAAGGGGCTGTGTGCAGAGCCAAGGCCCAGAAGAAAGCAGGCAGCCACCTCCCGGGAGAGAACTGCCGAGGGTCTGAGCCAGGATGCTGAGTCATGGGCAGGGGAGGAGCCAAGAAGCCTCCGTCCCAGCCCAGTGGCCATAGCTGCCTTGCTGGACCTCAGTTTCCCCATCTTCTTGGATGGCAAACGGCTTGTGCAGACTGCAGGCTATCCTGGGGTCGGTCTTCCTGGCTTCTGTCTCCCAGAGTTACCCACCATCTGGGCATGGTCCCTCCCACTGGAGCCTGTGGGCCAGACGGGGGGACCCGCAGGGAGGGTGCCACTCTGCTCAGCTGACCCATACCAGGATTGCTTTCCATGCTGGGCAGGGGTCTCTTCCTCAAGGTTCAGAGCTGTGATAGATGCTAAGTGCTTGGATGAGAGTGGCTGTCTCTGCCTTTTGCTGTCCAGTGCTCAGAGCAAACTGCCACCTGTTGACAATGTACTGACAGGTGCTCAGGTCTCTGACACCCTCAGTCAGGTGCTGTGTGTGGGGACAGCCCTGGCAAGGGCAGTCCTCATTTCCTGGCCTTTGCCACCTCTGTTGGAGCAGAATCCAACCCCACTGGGGGAGGGGGGCACGGACTCATCTGAGGTGCCCTGGACCAGCTCTGGGTGTTGGCAAGGCAGGTGATTTCATCAGGCTTATGGGGAATAGCCATTTTACTTAGGAATAAGTGAAATTGGTCATCTCGCCGCATCCCCAAATACCTCATTCCCCACAGAGCCCCAATTCAAGCCTGAAGCCTTGAGGGGTGTTCCCCTCGATTGTGTATCACCCCTAGACCTGGACTTCCCAGAGGATCACTCAGCAGCGGTGGCCTGGGTCTCAGGGGCAGATGAGTGGGGTATGTGGTAATCTTGGTTAAATGCCAGGGCTCCCATTATTCACAGGGACAGGGACCTCTGCTTGTCGAGACAGAGGGCAGAGCAGGGACCCCAGATTCAAATCCCTGGGTTCCAGCCCACTCTGACCCAGGGAGTGATAGGACTTCTGACTCCAGGAGGCTCTGTGGCCTCTACAGCTGTGCCTGTGACCTGCAGAGGGTAGAGAGTCCCCTGTCACAGGGTTTTGTTGGAGCCTTGGATGAGCTCATGGCTTTTTGGGGTTTTTTTTTGGTACCAGGGATTGAACCGAAGAGCATGCTACCACTGGGTTGTTACATCCCCTGCCCTTTAAAACATTTTTTAAAAAAAATTTTAGACAGCGTCTTGGTAAGTTGCTTAGGACCTCATTAAGTTACTGAGGCTGGCCTCAAACTTGTGATCCTCCAGTCTTAGTCTCCTAAGTCATTAGGATTACAGGCCTGCGCCACAGCCTCTGGTGATGAGCTTGTGTTTTAAGGGCTGCAAGAGTCCTGGCACCTTCCAAGGGCCCATTAAGTATCTGCCCAACTTATACTGACATCTGTACTGGGCTCAGCCTCTCCTGGGCAGCAGGGCTGGCTGGCAGAGGCCCCAGGCAGGTTTTGAAGAGATGCCCTGGCTCTTCGGCAACCTCCTCATCCACGGAAGGTTTTGAGCTAATGTGGGCTCTCCCCTTCCTTCTCCCAAACCTGTGCTGAGAGCCAAGTGCTGGGAGCCTCCACTGGCCTGGCCAAGCTGGTGGGGGGCACAGAACTGTGGTTCCAGCTCCTGGACACTCTCCTGACCAGCTCACCTCCTTGGGGATCTGTAGTTTCAGAGAGTCCTCCTTGGCCATGGTGGAATCCTGGGTCTTCCAGAGGAAGAAGCTCAAGTTTCCTCACACTCTTGCCAGCCTGGGTCTAGTTAAAGACCTAGTCAGCCATGGAGAGATCCTGCTCAGGGGTTTGGCCAGGGAGACCCTACTCTATCTCCTGTGAGAAGATGACAAAGGAATATGGAGGAGAAGGATGGAGAACACAGGAGAACCTCAACACCCATCAATTAAAAAAAAAAAAAAGATCAAAACAGAACCACCAACTTGTACATGAAGCTTTATACAGCTTTCCCTGGGTCTTTCTGCCCTTTGGTCCCAGGTGGTGAGAGGCAGTAGGGACCACATACTGGGTTGCGTCAGGAAATCCTTCCACATGGGGGTTCCTCCGTTGGGTGTTCCTTGATGGGGGAGGAGGCATACAGTTGTCTG
This sequence comes from Glaucomys volans, assembly GCA_020662805.1. Lineage (NCBI taxonomy): Eukaryota > Metazoa > Chordata > Mammalia > Rodentia > Sciuridae > Glaucomys > Glaucomys volans. The sequence goes on along the minus strand of JAJEJO010005382.1, from coordinate 30,946 downwards.
TGGTCCAGCCATGTGAAGGTGTCCTTTGGCATTCCCTGGGGAGCTCACTGGGGCTTTTGGGGAGCAGGGTGTTGGGGAGAGATGGAACCCTGCATCCAGTGCTGCTCTCCTAGGGTCCTGCTTGGTGAGGGCATGACCTGAGCCCCTGCTGTCCCTCCATAGCTGGGTCTGGGTAGACATTATGGAGGAGGGTCCTGGACAGAGAAGATATTTGTGTAGACCCTATGTCACTGAGGCTTCTCTGGGACCCATCCTGGCTGTGTCTCCACCTTTTCAGGAGGCAGGCCAGCCTGGAGTGCCTGGAAGCTTTGACTTCTGGGCTCCTCAGTCTCCATTGACAGCAACGTTGGCAGCCATTTTGGAGGAGAAACACCAAAGGCTTTGACAGGAACTTGGGAAGACAGTAGTTTTCAAGGCATGGAGGTCCAGCCCGGATCACAGATAGCTATTGAGATGGTAGCCCTCACTCCAGCCATGGGTAGGGACACAGGGCTCACCTCTCGTTTCTGGAACCGTGGCAAGGAATGGGCAGCGGACTCTAGGTTGGTTCCAAGTCTCAGACCAGGACAGAGGAGGTAGCCTCTGGTCCAACCAGGTTGCTGGTCGGGTCCCAGCTCCTCAGTGTGTCCAGGTGGGTGCTGCCAGCCTCATCAGAGGTTGCCTGGCTTCAGAGGAGCCAGGGCCTCCCCATCCTACAGCTCTTTCCTCTGTCCCTGGCAGCACTTGGGGAGGAGCTGGGCCTGGGCCACCTGGGATGGCTGGAGAGGAACAGGGCTGGGGGCACAGACCCTTTCTTGCCTACACAGGGTTGTGCCCCCACCTCATGGCAATACCCCAGCCTCATCCAGGGTATGGTGATGGCTCCGGTTCTCCTGGGCCTCCCACAGCTGGGAAGTGAACTGGAGAAGAGAGCCCCAGCCTCCAGGCCTGCGCATCAGCCCCTGTGGCCCTCCCAGGCCACGCGTCTGGCAGGGAGCCCTCCCGCTCACTCCTGGCTGCCCCCAAGCCTGGATGCAAGAAATGGAGAGGGGCAGGGTTCCAGGAGAACTGAGCCAAGGGCTCCCTGGACAAACTGGAGCTGCCTCTGGCCAATTGGGATGGGATTCCAGAAAAACATCCTGCTCTCCCAGCCGCCTCGGCCTCCTGCAGGCTCAGAGGTGGGCGGGGAGGGGCCAGCAAAGTTCTTCCCTGCCAAGACAGAGAAGTGACCATGGCGGAAGAGAACACAGTTCTGTCCTGGGATCAGGGACCGAGGCCAGGGCGGACAGCCAGCCAGCCCAATGTCACACCAAGGTGAAGGATGAGAGCTGCTGTTTGCTCATTCCTGAGATGGGAATAAGAACCCTAATGCTCCATTCTCCACAGAAGCATTATTAATGGTAACACACCATCATGAAGCAACATAATTAATATTGCTGTTTAAGTAGCTGCATGATCCCAAATAAACAGGAAGAAGAATATCACTGTTTTACATTTTTGTGAATTTCTTGAACGTTTGGCTGAACAGAGCAGCTGGGTTCTCACACCTGCTTTTGTGTCACTCTGGTGAGGTGATGTGTCACACTCTGGAAAATTGCTCTGCCAGTCATACATGGGCAAGAGTCAGGACAGGAAACAAATTGGTATTATCGATGCACACAGAGAGTTTGATCTCATGGGCCCCCTAAACATATCTCTGGTCACACTTTGAGAACCACTACTATAAAATACTGATTTGCAACAGAGCAGGAAGGGGAAAATGGGGAAAAAACAAGAGAAGAACAAAAAAGGTTTGATACGGGAAGAAGTACCAAAATGCCACACTTCGTCCAATGTGGCCAGTATTTACAATAAATGTAAATGGACTAAACACTTGTGCTGGTGCCTTGGGAAGGATGTGGCTCTAATGGGGAATGTCAGGCACTGTGTGCAGTTGGACACATCTTGGGGATGACACGCTCTCCCCTGATGTTTCCAGCCCCCATGTGCTCTGCTCTGTGCAGGCCTTGGGGACCTAAATATGATTCAGACATGGGCTTCACCCTCAGGGATGCATGTTCTCGTGGGCTGCTCCACACTAGGCTTAGAGACCTCTCTATTCACAAGTTCATGTGCCTTTGTTGGATGCCCTCCCATGCTGTCCAATGCCTCACCTAGTCTGAGATCCCATGCAGAGGCTGCTGCCCCTTGGACAAGCCAGGCCCTCCCACCTACTCACTCATCCCAGCTGAGACCCAGCCACAGGAGCTGTTAACAGCTTCCTTCGCCTCTTCACCACCAATGTCTCCTTTTCCCTGTGATCTCCAGGGTTGGTGTGTCTGTGGTAGTTGTGTGGTCAGCAGCCTGCAGGCTCCATGGAGGCTCCACAACATGTATCTCCTTATGTGACAAGAAGCACCTGGTGTCCCTCCAGTCTATGTTCAATTCTCTGATTTCAGCTCCATCTTGTCTCTCTGCTTGAAGGGACTTGAGGGCAGCTGCTACCTGGGCACTTCTGTGTCCCCAATATCCAGCACAGGGGTCTCTTAGGAGGCTGTGGCCTATTCTGCCCCTGGGGTTTCCTTGATTTATAGCAGTGTCACCCCCTCTTCTCCATGCACATGTCTATGTCCAAAGTCACTTGTTATAAAGACAGAGTCAAGTTGGATCAGGGCCCACACCAAAGATCTCAGTTAAACTTCACAAAAACTGGAAAGACCCCACCTCCAAATAAGGTCACGCACTGACCGAGGACCCAGCTTGCCTTTTTAGGGGGACATCATTCACCCATCACATCTGGCCACTCGTTGCTCAAGGATCCCCCACCTCATCCACACAGGGCTTTGCTCCCCTGCCCAGTACAGCTGCTGTCCCATGTGTGGCTATGTGAGCTAGGCAAGCTGCACAGCCTCTTTGTGCCCTGGTCTTCTCATTTGTGAGGCGGGGACACAGTAGACCCTGCTGCCAGGTTAGATATGCCCTGAAGCACTTAGGACAGTGCTGGCTGCAGAGCAAGTGCCCAGGAAATGGAGCCCTTGTCAGGGCTCAGAGTCATGCTAAGAGGAGGGAAGTCTTGCTTAGATAGCTTTCGGGTCCCCCAAGACTCTGTAGATGCAGATACAGGGCCACATAACAGGATCGACAGGTGTATTGGCTTCTCCCATGTGATGATAAGGCTTTGAGTTGACGGTGGGTGGCTTTGTCCAGAGAGTGACCTCCCCTTTCCCACCATGGTCACTGCAAAGTACAAGGGGGGATGGTTGCTGTAGCATGGGTTCCCATTACATATGCATGAAATGTGCACAGATGCCTGGTGACGAGATACCTGACCCTGAAGGTGGTGATGACACACCCACCAGGCACCAGCAGATGGGGAAACCAAGGTCCAGAGAGTTCAAGCACTGGTCCACCATTACCAGGAGGCAGAGGCCTGAGTGAGGCTCAGCCAGGTTGACCCAACCCCAGCCTGGGATTCTGTCCTCTGCACTGTGTGCCACAGCAACTCCTTGGGAAGAGGAGGTGAGGCAGCACCTGGTGTGTTCATCACCTCCCAGTGGTTGCTGCTGGCTTTTCTGCCCAGGAGTCTCCCTGAGACTGGTCTTCAGGTACGTGGGTGGAGGAAGCTGGATGGGCGTCTGACAGTGGAAAGGATGAGAGGAGGGGTCTTCATGGTGATAATGAGAACCAACCCTGCCTCCTAAGTGGTTCAGCTTGGACCCACAGTTCCCAAAGGCCATGTGCTTCATCCCTAGTGTGGTGCAATTGGAGGTGGTGGGGCCCAGTGAGAGGAAGTGAGGTTGTGGGGTGCAACCTGGAGGCAATGGTGGGACCCGGGCTCCTGCTCACCCTCTCTGCTTCCTGGCTGCTCTGCTCCACCATGAGCTCCCAGTGCGATGTCCTGCCTGGCCACAGGCCCAACATCCATGGTCTGAAGTCTCTGAAACCATGCACCAGAGAGAACCTGTCCTGCTTTAAGCTTGACTTTTCTCAGGGAAGTTACAGAGTTGGAAAACTGATATTTTCACCTGCCTTGCAGTAGTGCCCCTTGGAGCACTCGGATTAGAGGTCTTCAAGTCCCTCCAGTGGTTTGTGCTCCATCTCACGGCCAGGAAACCAAGGCACAGAGAGGCTAAGTAACCTGCCCATTTTTATGTCACTAACTATGGTCAGAGCCAGGATCCCAGCTTAGACCAGGACTCTAGAGTGAACAGGTTACAACTGTTGGACAAATTAAAACCTCTTCGTGATTCACAGGTGTGATCTCACTACCTGGTGCTGTCCATCCTGGGCTCCAGGCCTGAGCAGAGTCACTCTGCTTCACCCATGATGTGTCCATGGGAGACTCATGTGGCTCAGGGCTTCTGCTTCACTGTGTCAGACGTTGATGACTAACAAAAAAAGATGGGGAATCAGTGAACTGTTGTTGAAGGTTGGGTCTTGGTGGGCAGGGTCTTTCCAAACGAGGTGTCTTGGGGATGGTTGCCCCAGGCTCTGCTGGCTACTCCAGTCCCTCCCTCGCAGACCCTCTGGGTGACTGCAGGCTGCCTGGGTCTGACTGGTGTTTAAGGGGTGCAGTCCTCTGCCTCTGTCCTGCTGGATGGGGTTGATTCAGAGAGGAGAAGCCAATGGACTCATCTAGACCTTGTTTGCCTGATGCAAAGTTTACCTAGAAATTAAGGAGGGTAGTAGCTACCTAGAAAAAAATCTAGTTTCCTGAATGTTCCCCCAAATCCCTGCTAGATTCCAGGGGTGGCAAATGCTGTTTTGAAGCACCAAGAGCAGGTGATAGGAAAGACATGGTTGGCAAAGATCCAGGCCATGAGGAGCTGGGTGTCCTGTCCAACTCACCTGCTTGGAACATGGGGAATCGGAGTCCTGCTTCAGCCCAGGTGTGTCCACGGGGTGCAGCATAGCATGGGGCCATGTGCTGTGCTGTCGTGGAGGGTCTTGTGTGGTGTGTCCTGGCATGCTGTGCTATCTTTTGGTGAGGTATGGTGCACTGTAGGAGACAGCTGCCTAGCATAGGAGTGGGAGGGCTATTGGTGCTGGGGGCCACCCCCTTGCAGAGCTTTCTTTAGGTCAACTGTGGAGTTTGGGAGTATCTAAAGATACTCCCCATGCCCGCCTTGCTGCTGAGTCTGAACATTTTCAGTGATAGTACAAGAGCTCTCTGGTTGTGATAGTGTAAGCCCCAGGGCCTCCATCCTCCAGGAAGTGGACAGTTGCTTTTCACCCTCTGGTTCCTGGCCTCTAGGAGACCCTCAGCCTTTCCCAGAACTTCCATTGCCTGGGGGAAGCACTGCAAATTTGCCTTGCTCTGGGGCTCCGCCCCCTGGAGAGCTATGGCCCTAATACCTGCAGCAGGTCTTCTCCGGGCATAGCTGAGGGATGTGTTGAAGCAGCCCCTGCAGGGGACCCCTGCCCTGTCCACCTCCAGGACTAAACAGACCCACACGCAGGCTGGTGTGGGCCTTGCTCACTAGGTATCACAGTTGTGGTTCAGAGCTGGGCTACAGAGACAGCCCCTCTTGGTCCCTGATGGTGGTGATGGGGCTGCTGGCCTGTCCCCAGAGCAGAGCCGCAGACTCTGCTAGGACTTACAGGCTCAGAGGCTGCCCAGCTGGCAGCACCTGGGCTGTTACCTTGACAGCCATCAGTGTCTTCATAGCAGTGTTCTCTGTCTAGGGACAGGTGGACCCACCTGGCTTTCTTGCTCACCTGGAGTCTTTGGGAGCCTGGGGCTCAGAAGCCATCCCTGTGGTCCACATTGACTGGCTCATCCATGTGAGCTGGAAGCACCTTCTGACTGGCTGGCTCTGTGTGCCTGTCCCTGGCACAAGCCTGCCTAGAGCAGGTTTTGGTAAGCGTGGGAAGGCCTCCTGCTGTGAGATGTGATCCAGGATGAGCTAAGGAGAGGTGTCCCTCTTCTCTGCTGTCCCTCAGGGGAACTCGTGCCCTTCCAGGCCACCTAGATGAGTTCAGGCATCACAATTGGTCCCTGGGCCTTCAAATTCCTCAGCCTCTTCCAGCATGGTGGAAGGTCTTGGAGAGCCTTGTGTCTGGGTGGTTGGATTCAGGAGAGCACATGGGCAGGGTCACCCTTGAATGTAAGGAGTGCAGCTCAGCTGCCAAGTGAGTTTGGGTCATGTGCTGCCTGGGGTCTTCAGCAGGGCCTGGAGGGGCCTCCTCCCAACCCTCTAAGGACTCACCGGGCCCTTCTGGCCTCTTCCCAACCTTCCACTGTCTCACTGTTTACCACAATCTATAGTCTCCTGTGACTCAGATCCCCTTGTGCCTCACTGGCCAAGGTCTGGGAGCAGCCTCCTGTGACCCCACAGCTGTTGGGGACTTTAGAGGCAGTTCCAGAGCCCCCTCCTAGAGGGTCTGCCATTCCCCAGTTGTCACCACCCCCCTACCCTTGTTGGCTTTTGAAAATGACTTCCTCCTCCTGTTTGTTTAGCGTGGTGGCTATCAATCCATTTGCCTGTCAATTCCTACTCTATCAATCACCTATTCATCACACATCTAATATCCACCTACCTATTGCTTATCAATTATTTATCTATTTTCTATCTATTTGTCTGTCATCTATATGTCTAGCATCTACCTCTTATCTTCTTTTTTTGGACTGTGAACTCCAGGAGGGCAGGGACTTTTTATTCCATTTTTCTGTCTATGTTCCCAGCACAGAATAAACATTTGATGTATATTTTTTAAATGAATGGGTAAGTGGGTGGATGCTTGGATGGATGAATGAATTGATGGGTGGAGAGATGGATGGTTGGATAGATGGATGGATGGATGGGT